>JAQGDG010000258.1:0-218298 GCA_029844215.1 Przewalskia tangutica
TCGGGATCTCGATAAATGCGTAACAAACCACCGGGCCTGCAGTGCTCTACCTTCACTATGACAACCACGAGCCTTTGGCTGAAGCTGGCGTCCATAACGAGAAGCCCGTCCCACAAATACACGAATCTAGGTAAGTGGTACATCTTGGTCAAACCCCGATGGATAAATGGCAGCGTGTGTTAGCTTCACCAGAACTGCTGCAGAAGCCACCAAAACATCTCTTTGGAACCTGCGGTCGCCTCAAACGCCAGCACCAATGGAGTGCTTTGCCTCAAGGACCCTTGCACCGCGAAGAGGCGTATCCGCGATGCTCCGAATCAAGGCCCGGATCTCGAGCATTGCCTCTTCGCCTCGCCAGCGATGGAAGACCGACGCGCCGCGAACTTCTAACGGCTGCTATCGGGAATCAATCAAGCGGACACGAGGCTGCAGCTTGGCGGTGCGAATCACGAACCGTGTCCTGCTCGCTCTCTGGTAACGCGCGTCGATGAGCCCGTGGCCCTACGACTAAGGCGTACGCCCTGACATTGGCGCTTCCCGGGTGAGTGCAGGATATCAACATGCGTAATCCTTAACGCAACTCTAACCACGGCGTCTGCGTCGTAGTTCGGCTCCTGCACTGCAGTGAAAGATATCTTTGGAGGCTCTTGTGAGTGCAGCCAAAATATCCCGTGAACCCGAAGTACAAATAATGCCTCGGATATTCGGCGATGAGATCACGTTTGCCCGACTCAATCATGGGTGGGGTAGTTCACTCTGCGTGATGTTTCTAACCGATCCGGTGGTCGGGATCGTATGTCGCTCATAACGCGCTGCATCTTCGCGTCGACCACCACCGCTAACCCAGATGCGGCGCGTCCATGATACCGCAACATGTATCCCATGCGGACCCTGCGGAAGAGTAAGAAGCGAGGCGATCGTCGGTCTGCTGACTTCAGCAATGGAAACCACTGCTCACAAACATGGCGATCCGGTCGAAACAGGCGCATACAAAGTCGGCCCTAGTCGATGCGATCGCGAAGAGATAGAAGCAAACTTCTCCACTGAACCCCGTAGATAATATCATGCCAAAGTGCCAAGCTTCGCCGAACCTGCTGTGACCGGAGTGGTAGGTGCAAACCAGAAGTCACATGTGCCTCGATCTTGGCGTATCATTTCCGAATGATGCCATCCCGACCCGTGATATACTGACATACTGTGAAAGTCAGCAGAAACTCACATTTGGAAAACTTGGCGTGCATTGCTAGTCGACTATAAGCTGGCGGCCACGATCCTCAAATGCTCACGCTATGCTACTGCTCTGGCGAGAATAAGCGAATATCGTCAATGAACACTATCACAAGCGTGTCGAAAAATGGTATGAACACTTTCGGTTGCATCAAATCCATGAATACGCCGGGCATTGGTCAACCAAAAGACATGACCCTGAACTCATAATGCCGTGCGGGTCGGAATGCGATCCTAGGGACATCCGCCTCTCGACGAACACGATGATAGCGACGCAGATCAATCTTGGAGAAACATCTCGCAGCCATGGCGGTCGAACAAATCATCAATCACGGGAAGGGTATCTGTTCTTAATGGTCACCTTGTTACACGCTGTAATCAACACACATGCGCGACGTCGTCCTTCTTAACTACGAACAATGCGGCTCACGGGAAAACACTAGGCTGATGAAGCCGCTTCTCCGACAAATCCCTAAGCTGATCCTTCAACTCTCTCAACTCGGCGAGGTGCCATTCGTATGGCGGAATGGAAATAGGCGAGTGTGCAGCAATATGTCGATAGAAAACTCAATCTCCTCTCGGGAGGATGCGAGGTCGTCTGGAAACACGTGCGGGAACTCTACGACGGCTGGGCCAGCGGAAAATCTGGTACCCTTGATATCAAAAGATTGCACGAGCGAGATGGTAGATATACCCTTACGCACTATCTTCTAGCCGGGTAGGAAATAAACCTACCTCGGCGTCGTACTCCCTCCCACTCAACAATGCCTCACTGAAGCTGGAACCGTACTACTCTCTCTCAGTCTACATTGGCATAGCAAGCTAGCTAATCCATCCCATGATCACGTCGAAGTCAATCATCTCCAACTCTATCAAGTCGGCTGGGGTCGCCCGTAAATGATCACGGGACAAGCTACATGCCGTAGAGCTACCGGCGAATCACCGGCTGGCGTAAATTTACCTCGAAAGGGTCTATGGACTCGGGCTGCATCCACTATCCTACTAGCGACAAGGGAGATATATGGGGCCAGTAGAACCGGATCTATCAAAGCATACACATCAAACCAGCCCGATAAGGTACGCGCGGCGACATCGGTGAGGCCTCCGCTCGTCGGTGGACAAGCATAAATGCGGTTCGAGGACGCTAGAGTGGACCGCGCCACGACCTCTGCCGCGACCGCTGGTCCATGAGTACGCCTCCAGGCGAGTATTGTCGAGGATGAAGAAGCGACAACAGACCACATGGCGGGCCCTACTACGGCGCAGCTCGGTCGGACAAAGCTCGCGAAATGACCTGCTGGCGCCGCAGTATAGCAGCTCGGTCTGACTCCCAGAATGGTATCTACCACAGCGGGCTGCTGAGCGGACCTCGAGCAGTTAGCACCCTGCTACGCAAATCCGAAGTCTGGGGCCACTGACACCTTGGCCAGCTCTGGGTGTACCGAAAATAGGTAGGGCGCTCTGCTGGCTGGTGTGGTGCAAATCTGGACCTGGCGATGCCGCCCTTTGAGGACCACCAGAACCGGCCGTCTTGGCAGCCTGTTGCTGATATCGCTCTGCAGCGGTCTCTACGCTCCTCGCATCTAGTGCGTGAGCTGCGTACGGGTTATGTCCATTACGCTAAAGGGACACGCATGCAAGACTTCGGCCATGTAATCATCTAGCCCGGTGACATAGCGATGCACCCGGTCCTCATCTACGCTACAGTGCGAGGGACATATCGAGCGAAAGAATCAAACTTCGACATTGTACTCCTTCAGTGCGTCCTCACTGTCTCGACAACAAGAATCTATCGGCTCGTGCCCTGCACCGTCTGCGGAGGCAAAGTGTGTGAAAAAGGCTCGCAACTCATCCCATACTGCTGGAGGTGCATGCTCTCTCGGAAGCTCCCATGAATCAAACGATCATTGCGGTATCACGCAGCCGTCACGAACCGAATGTCACGAACTTCGGTCTGAAGCCACGATCACCCGCGTAATCCTCTGCGGTGACGGATGAACTCCTGCGGATCATCCTCGACCTCGACCGTAAAACTACGGAGGCTACAACTAAGAAATCCGTAGTCTCAAACTATCTGCCTCGGGTGCCTGCGGAGTGCGGCCCGGAGGCTGGAGGCTGGGCGCGCGTCCGGCCTCTCTCGTATCGGGCCTGACTTTGCCAATAGTGGGCCGTCTCGCTTGTACCCTAACTCCTCCGCCCGGTGTGGGGCGGGAGGTGTGGGTGCCTTAGTCTCTCTTTGGGGCGGCGTCATAGAACTTCGCCGTCTCTGGTATAGGCCCGGGCACAGGCCCTCGTGACTCACAGGTGTCTGCTAGCGACTCCGCTGCCTTGCCGCCACGGGCGGGTTGCACTACGTGGAGGCATAGCACACAGAAAGGAATCGTTGAGGGTCCAACCTATAACCACAGTTTCTAAAGCACGATCTCGGAATGGAAGAATGGAACCAATCCTAAATATCCTATAGCCTCGCGATTATTGGTGTGGTGCCGCGACAATCGATGTCAAGACTTCTACTAGATACGGTCTGTAGACACTTTCCGAGGATTAATCGCTCGATACTGCTTTTGTCACGACGTTCGGGGCGTGGTAGTGCCTCTGGGGCACCCAGTAGCCATACATCGAGTAACCCGGAAATATAAACGAGACGAAAAGCGATTTATAAAATAAGACCACAGTTTATGTAAGCGTCGCCTTTCGGCATATATAAATAATCAAGTTTTGCGATTATATCCCAACCGTACAATAGTACTACTGACCTCTGGAAGTAACAACTATGGCGGGACGAGGCCGCCATACCGACTGTATACAAAACTATCTACAATACTGGAGATCATGCCCAAAAGTAGAGCCTCGGAGAAGATGGAGCTCACGACAACGCCTTGAAAGATCCTAAGGATGCGGATCTAGCACTTTGCCTTTACTGCGGCATGAGCGGCCCCCGAAGGAGGTTATGACAACGGTACGTGAAACTTGATAAAGTACTTTAAATGAAATCATATCATTTAAAACCAATTCACAAATAGAATGAAACAACTAACGAATGCACATAGTGCCATCACAAACAACAATGGTAATAGGAAAGCGTAACGAGTCTATTCTAGGCGCGAATGATCGAAGCAAGGCAATCGCCCATAGTATCGTGCGTGCCTAGTCCTGGACTTCCGTAGTCATGGAGTCACACACTGCACGCACGAGGTATTCCGCGTCGGGGCAGCTAACCCCGGCGTCCGCTGGGCTCGCGGCCGCGTAGCCTCAAAAGCGCGTAGTCTCAGCGGATCGCATAGGAATCCCCGCGTCGGGCTAAACACCGAATGATCAATCCTGGAGCATACCATCGCTCCGCATAGTCTCACGAACCGCGTAGGCGTATAGACCGCGTCGAGGCAAGCCGCGGTATAACAATCGAGGGTAGGTGATACGATAACGATACAACGGACTTACCGGGTTAGCAATGTAAGCAGCAAGAATGACCCCCTTACACAAAGATTTCAAGACACTAACCCGGTAGCATCATAATATGTCTACTTATCACACAAATCTTACTACACTTAACGTAAATCAATACAAGGCTTTTATAAACAAACAAGTAAATTCCTTTTATCCTTCTTAAGTTGTTATACCTAACTTCCCATAAAGCTAGTATAACTCTTAAGCTTTTGTTTTAAAACCAATTATTTATCTTCTGTTAAAAAAATGATTCGATATTCTTTTGAAATGCTTTGATTCTTTATTATTCAGCTTAAGCTTAGGCATTCTGTAAGTATTATTCGAGCTTAAGCGCGAGGCATTCTGTAAGTATTATTCAGCTTAAGTCAAAGACATTGCCGTAGTTATTATTCATTAACACGTGTACGCCTACCGTACTATATATATATTGTAAAATATCATGCTTTAGGAGGAATCACATACCTTCAAATGAAAACCACCGCCAAGTCAATATGTCGCGCGCGAGAGAGTCACCATAATAGTCACGCACATCTATCAAAGACTACTCAAGGTCATTCTAAACAGAGGGTTCACAATTTGCGGAAAGTCGGGCAGACTTCCTACCGGTGAGCTATATAAGTTCAGTGAAAACATTCTATGTAAATTTTTGATTATTCTTCTTTAAACCCTTCTACTTTGTAGTAACAGCTCAATTCTATTCTGTGATATTCTTCTAAGTATTTAATACTTATTCTAATACTACTACAGATGTATTCTCTGAATTCAAAAGAGGTTAGGATTAGTTACCCTGGTAAGCCCAATAATATCCTAGATAAAGTCGCGCTGAGCAAGGTTTAGCTCCTAAGTTGTGCGCTCAGAGCTCAGAAACCTTAGAAGTTCTTACAACTTCTACAAAGGACTAAGGGATTTGGGCTAGGGTATTTTGGGCATTATAACAATACTAGAAGACAACTTTCTACCAGGAGGGGTAGATTTCGGCTAGGGAGTGGGCCTCGGCCAAACTCACTCAAAGCGGGAGAGGTGTTGGACGAAAGGCTAAGGGAGAGGAGAGGATTTTTAGACTTGGAAGATAACTTTGTGGATGAAGAACTCTTCATCTTTAAGGGGGTATTTATAGGTCAAGAAGTGGCCAACCAATGGCCAAGATTAAGACAAGTGCAAGGCAAGTGTAGGGTGAAGATTTACTCCACACAAATATCCTACCAACTCTTTGACTTGTGCACAAGGCACAAAAAACGTGCACTTCCTCTCCAATTTCGTCCAATGGACGATTCAAGTCCATCAATGGGAGGGTGCCAAGTGTCGCCCTCCCGTTGGTCCAAAATGTTTCGCCTCTGAAAAATCCGCAAAAATTAGTAATGGCATAGCGAATTTTCCCTACGAAGCCGTGGAAAGCGTTTTCGGAAAACGATTCTTTTAATGAGTTGTGTACAAAAAAAACGTCCAAGGCTAACTTTAAGGCCAAACTTTTTGTACGTATTCCCTTACGTACATACTCTGGAAATACGGGGTATAACACTAACTTTCCATAAAGCTAGTATAACTCTTAAGTTTTCTAAAAAAAATCAAGTATTACCTCTTCTTTCAAAATGATTCAAAAATCTTTTGAAATACTTCAAGTTCTTTATTAACACATAACAAGCCAGTTATTGTTCAAATCAGTTACCTTTTAAAAGCCACAAGTATTTTCTTACCAACATAAAGTCAAGATAACCAACTTCCCATAAAGCCGTTATAACACTTTATGTTTTAAACCAATCAAATACATTTAGCACAATACGTCTGCATCTTACATAGTTCACACATATCATGCTAGAAGATATAGGAAGAGGTTCACATACCTCGCGACAGTATCGACTAATAGCAAAACGCTCAAGTACTTCCAATCACGGGCTACTCCTTTAAGCCAAGTAGATCGCGCCACACGTGGTACTTCAACCTATAAGGCCACAAGGCGCTATTAACATTTAGATCCCTTCGTAGAACATTCTACGTAAAATTCGTGACCTCCCCAACAACGTAAATCTCCTCCTCTATCGAGGCCGCTATCAAGCCAACCGGGGTTTGCATCTAACCTGACGTGTACGATTCTACTACCAGAATGCTACACAAGTCTATTGTAATACATTCTATGTAATTACATTCGTTCTCTTCTTTAAATTCGAGCTTAAGTCCAGGACATTGCCACACAATACTAAGTTCATTCATATATAGTATACTTCAACTATATATTCTAATAACATCAGATCTCCAATTACAATAGGGGACAAGATAATTACCTCGATAAGCCCATAATTATCCAAGTACAGATGTCGATCCTTAGCAATGTTTCGCTCACTCCGGTGCTCCAACCGCTCCAAACCACCCTTAGAAGTTCTAACCAACTTCTATACAATACTCCAACCGACTATGGAGATTTTCCTTAGGGTTTCGGTTTTGTGGACCAGGGAAGTATAATAGTATTTACGGGCTCTTCAGATAGGTATAACCTTAGAATACAACAATGTATACTGCTAAGGTAATTTGGGCATTATAACAATACTTTTGAGTATTTCTACCAAGAGGGGGTGTATTATACGAGACAACTAGGCTAAGGGGGTGTATACCATCGACCTACCACTGGGGTACTCTGCCATGGGGAAGCTCTCGGCAAGAGGCCTTCTCAAAGGGGACGAGAACTACACTACAAAGGGGGGGAGGATTTAACACTTAGGAAATTTTAGGAATGGATGAAGAAGTCTTCCAAAGGGGGGGTATTTATAGATCTAGCAAAGGCCAACCAATGGCCAAGATCTTGCCAAGTGCAAGGCACGTGGAGGGCAGATCTTGCCAAGTGCACCTTATCCATCTACCACCAAAATATCCTACCAACCCTGACCAAACAATGGCCATTCTGACCCCTTACCCCAAGGTGTTCCAATGAGAGGGTGACAATCTTGTTGGTCCAAAATGTTTCGTCTCTCGGAAAAATCCGCAAAAAATAAAAATGACATAGCCGGAAATTCCCTACGAAGTGGAAACGCGTTTAAAAACGACTCTAATCGGGTGTTGTGAACAAAAGAATTGCCAAGCCTAAATCACAAGTTCAAATTTTTCACGCACGCCCCACGTGCATACTGAAATACGGTATATGCGATGCGATCCCCTTTCTACTCAATAACCGGATCACCGGGAAACTGGAATCGAACCAATCTGTCTCTAAAGTCAACATTGGCATAACAAGAAGTCAACCAGTCCATACCCATAATAACATCAAAATCTATCATATCCAGCTCTATCAAGACTGCTAGGGTCTGACGACTATGTTATACCCTGTATTTCCTGAGTATTTATGTGAGGACATACGTACAAAAGTTCAAGCCTTAATTAGGCATAAGGGACGAAATTGTGCACAACTAGCGAAAAAGATTGTTTTTCCGACGAAAAATTTTCCGAACCTTGTAAGGGAATTTTGCGTGTTCAATAATTTAATTTTTGCGGATTTTTCCGAGAGATAAAATATTTTGGACCAACGAGAGGGCGACATGTGTCACCCTCAAGTGGACGGCATTGAGGGGAATTAGTTGGCACGTTTTTTGTGTTTAAAAGGTCTAAAACCTTTGGTCAATGTTTGCTAGATATTTGTGGAGTAGATAGATAAGGTTGCACTTGTCCAAATCTCCTCCCTCCACTTGCTTGAATCTTGACCATTGGAGGTCCTATAAATACCCCCCTAAGTTGGAAGAATTCTTCATCCACAAAACATTTTCCAAGTCTCAAAATCCCTCCCCTCTCTTAGTAGTTTTTCGTCCAAGTCTCCCCCCCCTCTTGAGTGTTCTAGCCGAAACACCCTCCTCATTTGATAGAAAAACCTCTCCAAAGTATTGTTACTATTGTTATACCCCGTATTTTCAGAGTATGTACGTAAGGGCGTACGTATAAAAGTTTAAGCCTTAAGTAGGCAAAGGGACGAAATTTGTGCCCAACTACCGAAAAGAATTGTTTTCCGACGAAACGTTTTCCGGACCTTGCGAAGGGAAAATTACGGTTGCGACATTTATTATTTTTGTGGATTTTTCCGAGAGATAAAATATTTTGGACCAACGAGAGGGCGACACTTGTCACCCTCAAGTTGGCGGAATTGTCACGACACGTTCCGGGGCCCGTGACTGGTGCCTTACCCCGGGCACCCTAGTGATACAACATCAGAGAAAATCAGCGGAAATAAAAACTTAAACATGAAGAAGAGATAATATTATAAAACAGGCGATACAAACGGTTACCTTGCAATATAATATATATATACAAATCTTTCTAACCGAATACGCTTTAATCCTTTTTACAAACCCCGCCCACAACAAGATTACATGCACTTAAGAGTTTTTATACAACATGACGGACAGGGCCGCCATACCCCGAATGTACAAGAACCTACAACTCGGGGAACATACCAAAAGATAAGCCTCGAGAAACGGCTTCCCAACACGAACCGTGATCCTATGGCGAGGATCAACAACGGTGTACCTCTACTGCGGCATGACGCAGCCCAAGGAGGTCACATAACAGGTACCAAGTATGTGAAATTGAAAAATATTGTAAATGAAATCATAGCAGTCTATATAAAGCAGGAGACATGTATGATAACCAAACTACAGTCCATAATAAATAAGCAGTCATGGAAGTCAGGGACTCACGCCCTCAAAGTCATCACTCAAATATAACTATGGGTCTCACGCCTCAACATCAATCATGCCGATGGAATACCTTCCTCGCTGCATTTATGATATAATAACACCGAGTACATATGAACACCAAGTCCTACGAGTCATAAAACCGTCGGGCAATCGAAGGCTAACTACGAATACCAAAGCCGTGATCATCAACTGGCCAAGTATGCAGCCAACTACCGGATACTGTGGCTGCACTATCAATACTATACAATCAATAGTACACCATCAAACCACGGAGCGTCACGGGGCAAGTAAAGCCGACTACGGATACTGAGCCGTATCACGTAATTGACCGAGGCAAGTACGAGGCTAACTACCAGATACCAAGCGTCAGATCACGAGACTCCGCCACGGTTAATACGGCAAGTAAGCCGACTACGGATACCAAGGTCGTGTCACGAGGCGACCGGCAATCTGAGGGCTAACTACCAGATACAGGTCGTATCACGAGACCGTCGCTAAACCGAAGCGGGGAAAGTGCGAGGGCTAACTACAGTACAGGTCGAATCAACGAGACGGCAAGTACGAGCCGACCACCGATACCAAAGCCGAATCGGTAGAAACCTCGCGGAGAGCTAGTCCATGGAATAACACTATCAACGAGGGCGTGCGTGGAATTCTCCACACGCAGATGCGTCGAGTAATATCATAACAAATCAGCCACCCATCGAGAGACGCGGTGTTATAGAAATACAACTACTAGCACGACAAGGCTATCACACGCAAACACAGGCAAGTTACACACAACTCAAGGTACTTTCATTTTATGCCAAAGTCCAGGTTTTAAACCCCAAAGTACTACGTTCGTTAAATTCTTTTTAAAAGATCCATTTCTTTTACGAAGATCACCCGATGCCCGTTTTATATAAAAATAGAGTGACTAACATTTTAAGTAAACCAAACAACTTCCGTCTTTCCTTTTACACCAAAATTAAGACAATACCATGCCTTCTTTTTAGACCAAAACACTTCTCCTTTTAAAGTTAAGTTACCACTTTAAAACCACTGATAAAACCATTCTTTTGTTTTCATAAAGTCGTTGTAACTAACTTCCCATAAAGCTGTTATAACACTTTATGTTTTAAACCAATTTAAGACAAAACAATGCCTTTCTTTTAAACCAAAAACTCTTCAATTTCCTCAAGTCTCTTTTTAGAAATCAAGTTCCTTACTTATTCTCATTTCCGAAATCAGTAAAACATTATTCTTTTAAAAACCAAGTACTTATTACTCACGAATGAGGTTTCACACTTCTTATCAACTTTCATAACAATTCAATTAAGTTAAGTCTCTTATCTTTTCAGATTAAGTCTCTTAACTTCTAAATCAATGAATCATTCTTTTATCTTTCTTAAGTCGTTATACCTAACTTCCGATAAAGCTAGTATAACCCTTAAGCTTTTAAAACCAAGTATTACTCTTCTTTCAAAAAACGATTCTTAATTCTTTTGAATATACTTTCAAGATTCCTTATTATTCAGGCTTAAGTCAAAAGACATTGCCGTAAAACTACGTTCAGTTAACACACGTACTTCTACCGTACTATATATATATATACATTTAAAATATTATGCTCAAGAGTATAGGAAGAATCACATACCTCGCGACGATTATCGACTATTAGCAAATAGCTCCAAAGTACTGTAATCCTGCTAGACTTTTCCACCCTTCGAGTAGAATACGCCACTTTCGCTGATTTCAACCTATAATGGTTATACAAGTCTATTAATGTCTAGACTACTCAGAGGATAATTCTAGATACAAGATTCTACGGAAAATTGGGCACTTCTACTGCACAAACTTCACAAGTCTACTATAGATACTATGTAAGTACATTCAATTCCCTTCTTATATACCTTCCAGTATATAACTTATACTTAATTCTTATACTTCAACAGTATGTAAACTTTAATTACAAAAGAAGGTCAAGCGTATTTACCTCGATAAGCCCAAAATTATCCAAGTTTAAATGTCGATCCTGAGCAACGTTTAGCTCCTACTCTGGGCGCTCCAACCCGCTCCAAACAACCCTTAGAAGTTCTATGCAACTTCTACTTAATACTTCAACTCGCTATGAAGATTTCCTTAGGGTTTCGGTTTGAGACTAAAAGGACATAAGGTAGTATTTCCGGGCTCTACGTATAAAGGTAACTTTGGAATACTAGAAGGTATAAGGCTAAGGTATTTTGGTATAGTAACAATACTTGGAGAGTATTTCTGTACCAAAAAGGGGGTATTTTACGAGAACAATACTCAAGAGGGTGGGGTGTACTCGGCCAGGGCCTTCACTAGGGAGGGGACTCTGCCGAGGGCCTCACAAAGGTGAGGGTGCTCTGGGCGAGAGCAACAAGAAGGGGAGGATTTCAAGACTTAGAAACATTTGGGGATGAAGAAGTCTTCACAAAGGGGGGGTATTTATAGGAAACCAATGGTCAAGATCAAGCTGGGGGCAAGTAGAGGCCAAGATTTGCCAGTGCACCCTGCCCTACCCACAATTCCTCACAAACATTGACCGTGGATTAGGCCATGAAACATGCCACGAAATGGGCACCAATCGGGCCCACAAACCCGCCCACTCGGGTGACAAGTGTCGCCCTCTCGTTGGTCCAAAATATTTCATCTCTCGGAAAAATCCGCAAAAATTATAAAAGACATAGCCGGAATTTTCCCTTCACAAGTTCTGTAAAACGTTTTGTCGAAAAACGATTCTTTACGGGGGTTGTGCACAAAATTTCGTCCTTGCCTAACTTTAAGGTTCAAACTTTTCTACGTACGCCCACACGTACATACTCTGGAAATACGGGGTATAACATTCTCCCCTCCTTAGAAACATTCGTCCCGAATGTTCCTTCTCAAGACGGATAACGATGAAGTTCCTTCTTAACTTAAACAAGTTGCCAATGCCACACATGGCCACAAAAAAAATAACACACGCTTCAATACTTAATCCAAGCCTACGAGGAATCACTCTAACATAACCAAAGCTTCCACCCTGGTCTAAAGGATACTCCCTTCTAATCTTCACTTCATAACAAAATGATCTCTTTTATTCTGCTAACACACGTTCACTTCTTTCTTTACTCGTCGTAATCACTTGAACTCTCCCAGTATATGTACCATACTTCAGTCGTTACTTCAGTCATTACTTCAGTTCCCAAAATTTCTAGAGCCACTACCTCCAAACTTGGTCATCTTACTAGCCTCGATCTTCTTTAAGGCCATTCCTGGCCTTCACGATCCGCTTCTGGTCGAACATATCCACGAACTCATATGATGGTCATCTAAACTTGGGCCTAGCACCCTCGTGACCCTACCACCTAGCGGGACCACCCAGCGACTTACCTTATCTGGGCTCACGGTTGACCAACACGTCCTCAACCCGACCCTCCGTCGCCAAACACTTGTTCTCCCGACCCGGAACAATCTTACCTATTCAAGTCCAGAAAGCTACCACTTTCATCTTACACAACTCACGGAATTATCCCCCACTACATTTATACGCAAACCAAGTATTTGACAATGACTAACCGTAAAATCTTTTATTCAAGCCGGCCTTACATCTAAGGTCTCAACGTGTAATACCCTAAGGTTCATACCTTCCCTGTCCCCATACTTATTCTTTCAACTAACCATGTCTCTAAACCATCATATACACCATGCTATCTGTACATAGTACACAACATATAATCATCGTATCACGCATGCAAAACTCTAGAGGGTTAAGGATATACCTGAAAAGGTAGGCGGTTCAAAGGACCGCTAAAACTGGGAACTTCCACCGCGACCTCTGCCGTGTATGAACATCCCGCCTAGCTATGGAAGGTGAAGAACCCAACCGATTCGTGGTCTGTGCTATCCCACCGTGCTACCTCGGTGGACGGTCTCGCCAAATGGCCTGTTGGCGCAAGAATAACAATCTCTCAAATTAGTACGACACTCTCCCTTACGAAGTTTTCCACAACGCACACTGAGACAAGAGGCGACCTCATCCGCGAGCACTCTACTCCCCAAAATCGAAACACAGGAGCCACGACCGCTCTCCCGAATATCCCGGTCTGAAGGTTGTGGAGGACCACTCTGTCGGCGGAGGTACATAATTTATTCTTGAGGCGGTCCTCGAAAGTCACCAGGACCTCGCTGTTCGCCTTGGCGATCTTGGTCATTCCGTCGACCTCTCCGCCTCACACCCAAGTGCATAAGCTGCGTGCGGGCAATGTCCATGCGGTGAAGAGCTACACACGAACAAGCCTCGCCAGTAGTCATCGAGCCGGTGGCGTGGCGGTGCACTCGTCCTCCATATCGCTACTAACGTGGGAACATACCGAGCTAATGAGTCGAACTCCACATTGTACTCCCGAACGTGCGCCGCTCGCCAACACCAAAATCTGCCCGAGCCCTCGCTCGTGGAGGCAAGAAATGTGCAAGAAATGCCTCGAGAACTCGTTCCATCTGGTGGAAGTGCATGCTCTCTCGACGACTCACGATCAAACTCGGCCGATCGCAGATCACGCGCGGCCGCGAACCCAAGACCACCGACTGTCTCCGAAGCCTTGATCACTCTCATGATCAGAATCGCTTCGGATGAACTCGCGGATCATCCTCGTGCTCGACCCGTAGAACTCGGCGGCTCTGACTCGAGAAAAGTCCCGTAACCTCAAACTATCCGATCTCGGGTGAACCACGGGTGCTCTCGGAGCTGCTGCGTCGGCTTATCCTTATGTCGGCCACGATCACGGCGATCGGGCAAATCTCTTTGTAACCCATCTCCTCGCTTCCAGCCGGGACCTGAGGCTCGTCTTGTGGTCTCAGCGCCCACCGCTGCGCTTAAACTTCTATCAGGGGCGGCGTCGCAAAACTCGCCGTCAAGCACTATCTCGTAAAGACGTGGCTGCGCCCGTACTCTTCGTACTTACCAGCTCCTCGATCGCTTTGCCCATCTGGGCCGGGGTTGCCGCGCGGAGGCATAATCGTAAAAACGAAATGCGTCGAGAGGGTCCAACTTATAACACAGTCTAAGGCACGATCTCGTAATGAGAAGAATGGAAACCAATCCTAAATGTCCTGACCTCCCGATTATAGATGTGGTGCACAACACACCGATAATCAAGACTTACTAGACACGGTATATAGACACTTTTCCGAGGATTAATCGCTCGATACCACTTTTCACGAGCCCGGTTAGGCTGGATCGTGCCACTCGGCACCCTAGTGATACAACATCGAGAAAATCAGAAATAAAAACTTAAACATGAACAAGAGATAAGATAATAAAACAAAGCAACCAAATGGTTACCTTCCAATAAAATATATATACAAATCTTTCAAACCGAACGCTTTAATCCTTTTTACAAACCACACTTGCCACAACAGATTTTCTGCACTTCTAAGAGTTTTTATACAACATGACGGGACAGGCCCCACCATACCCACGAATGTACAAGAACCTACAACTCGGGAACATACCAAAAGATAGGCCTCGAGAAACGGAGCTTCCTAACGCCAACCGTGATCCTATGGCGAGGATCAACATCGTGCACTCTACCTGCGGCATGAACGCAGCCCGAAGGAGGTCGATCAACAGTACCAAGTATGTGGAAACGAAAAATACCGTAAATGAAATCATAGCAGATATATAAAGCGAGAGACATGTATGATAACCAAACTACATCCATAATAAATAGCGATCATGGAAGTCGTGGACTCACGCCTCAAAGTCATCACTCAAATATAACTATGGGTCTCACGCCTCAACATCAATCATGCGTGGAATACCTTCCTCACGCGATCATGATATAATAACACCAAGGAGTACATATGAACACCAAGTCCTACTGAGTCATAAAACCGCGGCAAGTAATGGCTAACTACGAATACCAAAGCGCATCATCAATCGACGGCAAGGCGAAAGCCAACTATCGATACGTGGCCGCACTATCAATACTATACAATCAATACTACACAATCAAACCACGGAGTCGATACGGGCAAGTACTGGTCGACTACGGATACCAAGGTCGTGTCACGTGGCCGGGGGCAATGAGTGGCTAACTACGAATACCAAGGTATCATGAGACTCCGCCAAGGCGTCTGAGCAAGTCTGGCCGACTACCAGATACCAAGGCCGTGTCATGTGCCGACCGCAAGTACGAGGGCTAACTACCGGATACCAAGGCGTATCACGAGACCGTCACTAAATCGAACGAGCAAGCGCGAGGGCTAACTACCGGTACTAAGGCCGAATCAGCCACGAGACTGGCAAGTACGAAAGTCGACCACGGATACCGGCCGAATCGAAGAAACCTCATGGAGAGCTAGTCCATGGAATAACACTATCAGCGAGCTGCATCTGGAATTCTCCACATCGCCAGACGTCCATGTAATATCATAACAAATCAGCCGGCCCTCCATTGAGAGACGCGGTGGTATAGAAATACAACTACTAGCACGACAAGGCTATCACACGCAAACATAGGCAAGTTACACACAACTCAAGGTACTTTCATTTTATGCCAAAGTCCAGGTTTTAAACCCCAAAGTACTACGTTCGTTAAATTCTTTTTAAAAGATCGATTTCTTTTACGAAGATCACCCGATGCCCGTTTTATATAAAAATAGAGTGACTAACATTTTTAAGTAAACCAAAACAACTTCCGTCCTTTCCTTTTTACACCAAAATTAAGACAATACCATGCCTTCTTTTTAGACCAAAACACTTCTCCTTTTAAAGTCAAGTTACCACTTTAAAACCACTGATAAAACCATTCTTTTGTTTTCATAAAGTCGTTGTAATTAACTTCCCATAAATTTGTTATAACACTTTATGTTTTAAACCAATTTAAGACAAAACAATGCCTTTTTTTAAACCAAAAACTCTTCAATTTCCTCAAGTCTCTTTTTAGAAATCAAGTTCCTTACTTATTCTCATTTCCGAAATCAGTAAAACATTATTCTTTTAAAAACCAAGTACTTATTACTCACGAATGAGGTTTCACACTTCTTATCAACTTTCATAACAATTCAATTAAGTTAAGTCTCTTATCTTTTAAGATTAAGTCTCTTAACTTCTAAATCAATGAATCATTCTTTTATCTTTCTTAAGTCGTTATACCTAACTTCCCATAAAGCTAGTATAACTCTTAAGCTTTTAAAACCAAGTATTACTCTTCTTTCAAAAACGATTCTTAATTCTTTTGAATATACTTTCAAGATTCCTTATTATTCAGGCTTAAGTCAAAAGACATTGCCGTAAAACTACGTTCAGTTAATACACGTACGTCTACCGTACTATATATATATACTTTTAAAATATCATGCTCAAGAGTATAGGAAGAATCACATACCTCGCGACGATTATCGACTATTAGCAAATAGCTCCAAAGTACTGTAATCCTGCTAGCCTTTTCCACCCTTCGAGTAGAATACGCTACTCGCAGTACTTCAACCTATAATGGTTATACAAGTCTATCAATGTCTAGACTACTCGATAGGATAATTCTAGATACAAGATTCTACGGAAAATTGGGCGTGACTTCCCTGCAGTCAAACTTCACAAGTCTATCAGAGATACACCCATGTAAGTTCAATTCCCTTATTATATACCTTCCTTGTATATAACTTATACTTAATTCTTATACTTCAACAGTATGTAAACTTTAATTACAAAAGAAGGTCAAGCGTATTTACCTCGATAAGCCCAAAATTATCCAAGTTTAAATGTCGATCCTGAGCAACGTTTAGCTCCTACTCTGGGCGCTCCAACCCGCTCCAAACAACCCTTAGAAGTTCTACGCAACTTCTACTTAATACTTCAACTCGCTATGAAGATTTCCTTAGGGTTTCGGTTTGAGACTAAAAGGACATAAGGTAGTATTTCCGGGCTCTACGTATAGAGGTAACTTTGGAATACTACAAGGTATAAGGCTAAGGTATTTTGGTATAGTAACAATACTTGGAGAGTATTTCTCTACCAAAAAGGGGGTATTTTACGAGAACAATACTCAAGAGGGGGGGGTGTACTCTCGGCCATGGGCCTTCACTGGGAGGGGACTCTCGCCAAGGGGCCTCACAAAGGGGGAGGGGTGCTCTAGGAAGAGAGCAACAAGAAGGGGGGAGGATTTCAAGACTTAGAAACATTTGTGGATGAAGAAGTCTTCACAAAGGGGGGTATTTATAGGGAAACCAATGGTCAAGATCAAGCCAAATGGGGGGCAAGTAGAGGGCCAAGATTTTCCCAAGTGCACCCTAGCCCTACTCCACAATTCCCTCACAAACATTGACCCATGGATTAGGCCATGAAACATGCCAAGAAATGGGCACCAATCGGCCACCACAAACCGTCCACTTGAGGGTGACAAGTGTCGCCCTCTCGTTGGTCCAAAATATTTCATCTCTCGGAAAAATCCGCAAAAATTATAAAAGACATAGCCGGAATTTTCCCTTCGCAAGTTCTGTAAAACGTTTTGTCGAAAAACGATTCTTTACGGGAGTTGTGCACAAAATTTAGTCCTTGCCTAACTTTAAGGCTCAAACTTTTCTACGTACGCCCACACGTACATACTCTGGAAATACGGTGTATAACAGGAATCATGGACGACCTTGTCATGTTTTTGTTGTCAAGGAGTAGGTAGGATATTTTGTGATATTTTTGTGGTAGATGGATAAGGTACACTTGCCCAAATCCCCACCCTCCACTTGCCCTCCACTTGCCTTAATCTTGGCCATTGAAAGTCCTATAAATATCCCCCTTAGTTGAAGACTTCTTCATCCACAAATAATTTCTAAGTCTTGAAAATCCCTCTCCCCCTTAGTGTAGCTCTCGTCCAAGAGCTCCCCCTCCCCCTTGAGAAGGCCCTTGGCCGAAACAAACCCTCGAGTGTTGTTCTCGTAAACACCCCCTCAGAAAAGTATTCTCCAAGTATTGTTGTTTTTACAAAATACCTTGGCCCAAATAACTTGTAGTATTCCAAGGTTAACCCTATACTAAAAGCCCAGAAATACTACTATACTTTTCTTTAGTCACTAAACGAAACCCTAAGGAAAATCTTCATAACTGGTTGAAGTATTAAGAAGAAGTTGCATAGAACTTCTAAGGGTTGTTTGGAGCGGGTTGGAGCACCCAGAGTAGGAGCTAAACGTTGCTCAGGATCGACATTTAAACTTGGATAATTTTGGGCTTATCGAGGTAAATACTCTTGTCTTCTATCAGAATTGGAAATTACATACTGTAGTAGTATAGAAATGAGTATAAGTTATATAGAAGGATGGTATAAGAGAAGAGAATTGAATTGAAATCACATCAGAAGATTATTAAAGAAGAAGATTGAACTGTACTTACATAGGACTGTATTTACAGTAGACTTGTGTAGTTTAACGGGTAGGGAAGTGCCGCGGGTCCTCCGGTTTTGGGACACTCTAGCCCATCATGCTTGCGGGATTCTCTAGCAAAGTCCTCACCGCCTATCTCTCACCATGGCAGTGCACAACATGTTAGGATGAGTTGTGAGTCAAAACATTCTGATTCTGCGATGCTTATGAACGCGCCACCTTCATTGGATGGAGATACATACAAGGGTGCTAAGGAAAAGGCTCAACTTGTGACACGTAACGTTAACTTTGAACGCGGGGAACATAGCTTGGCTGGAACACAAGTTATGGCTTCCAGTAACAAAGATGATGGATGGCAAGAAGTTTTGTCAAAAAAGAATGGGCCGAACAACAGTGGGAAAGCGAAGGCAGCTAAGCGCGGAGGTGCTAACAAAACCTCATTTGTTTCCTAATGAAAATACTTTGTTGGAATGTCTGTGGTCTTTGCGGACAAAGGGATAGGGCAGCCACACAAGCTCTAGTGTGTAGTATCACAAAACAGCATGACGCGGCTATGATTTGTCTTTTGGAAACTAAACTATCTCGGCCAAGGATAGAGTCTTTCTCTACTCAAAGATTCAAAGCTTGGAAGTTTTGCTCATATTTGGAATTCATTGGAGGCGGAAGAATGCTATTACTTTGGGATCCAACTAGGGTTTGTTTCGAAGTGCTTGGTATGGACTCTAAGCATATCCATGTCCATGCAAGTTGCAATATAACACAAGTGTCCTTCCTTGCCACATTTGTGTACCCAGTTTATAGCATCTCGGATAGAAGGATGCTTTGGCATCACCTTACTCACTTGGGCATTACCGTCACTAAGCCTTGGATGATTATGGGAGATTTCAACACTTACTGCAACCCTAATGATAAGGTGGGGGGTCCTCCTCTCACGCCTTATGCACTTAGGGATCTTGGCGATTTCAGGATTTCTCATGGACTAGAAGACACTCCCTCTTCCGGTTCCTTCTACACTTGGACAAATGGTTCGATTTGGACTAAGCTTGATAGAGTATTGATGAATCAAAATTGGAGTGATTTGACCCTAGAATGCACGGCCAATTTCATGCCTATGGAACCTGTCTCGGACCACTGTCCTGTGATAGCCACGGTTATTGCATCCTATAATGTTGGTAAGCGCCTTTCAAGTTCATGAATATGTGGCTTTCACCCAGCCTTGAGGACATAATGACTTCATGTTGGAGACAAGACATATTGGGAATCGCTCAATTCGCCCTTGCCTCAAAATTGAAAGCCCTAAAGCAACCATTAAGGGCTTTGAACAAAAGTTACTTTGGGGTATTGAACAAAGAGCAAAAGGCAAACATTGAGTTCAAGGATGCTATCAATGCACACATGGAAAATCCTTGATGAGGAGCTAAAAGCCAAGGTTAAGTCCTCAAGAGCTAGAGCAAACACCTTCTCGAAGCGTAAAGACACTTCAAGGCGAAGTCAAGACGAAACACTTGATTGGAAGTGATAGATGCTCCAAATATTTTCATAGCTTGATCAAGAGGAGTAATGTCGGAACTCAATTAACTTTCTTGTTAAAGCCAATGGTACTATCACTACATCCCGTAAGAAGTTAGGAAGTTGCTTGTTGAATTTTACAAAGATCTATTAGGTATTCCCGATCCACTACCAACTTTGATCCTGATGTGTTCAACTATGGCCCAAAGCTAAGTGAAGAGGAAAGATTACAGCTTTTGCATTTCATCACCCCAAAGGAGATTTGGGAAGCTCTCTCTGATATAGGCAATGACAAAGCACCTGGACCGGATGGCTATTCGGCTGCCTTCTTCAAGAATAGATGGAGAGATGTGGGCCATGATGCTGTAAGAAGTGTCCAAGAGTTCTTCTCTCTTGGAGTTATTTTGAAGCAGTGAATCATACCATCATTACCCTACTACCAAAGACTGATCATGACACAGGTAAATGATTTGTGCCCATCGGATTGACTAATGTGGTCTATAAGATCATCACAAAGATTCTAGCTAACGAATGGCATTGATCCTTCCTTCTCTCATTGACAAATCCCAAGGGCTTTTGTGAAAGGAAGAAACATGATGGACAACGTATATGTGTACGAGGAGCTTGTGAGAGATTTAATAGAACCATAGTCTCACCAAGATATATGCTTATGGTGGACCTTCGTAAAGCATTCGATCTTTGGAGTTTCGAATTGGTACTAAGAAGTCTAAAATTTCCAGCATTTACAAATTGGATCATGGAATGTGTTAGCTCAACCTCCTTCTCCCTTCTATCAACGGTGAGCTACTGGATACTTCAAAGGAAAGCGCGGTCTAAGACAAGGTGATCCTATGTCCCCTAGTCTCTTTATCTTGTGCATGGAATACCTCTCAAGGTCGCTTAAAAGGAAGGTCGAGGCAAGAGCTTTCATATTTTCCAAAGTGCAAGAAATCGCATTACTCATCTTGCATTTGAGACGACCTCATGCTTTTTGCCGAGAGATATATCTTCATTGGGATTCTTATTAATTGTCCGAAGAGTTGGAGGCTGCCTCAGGGCTAACTCTTAACCCGTCCAAAACCTCTGTCTACTTAGCGGGAATGCATACTACAGTTCGTGACTTGATATTGTCCAGAGTGGGATTCGCCATTGGTAGCTTTCCGGTACGATACTTGGGGATCCCTTTATCCCCAATCACTAGTGCAATTTCGAATTACATCCAGAAATGGGGGCATCACACCCTTTCTTATGCGGGTAAGCTGGAACTAATCAGGTCGGTTGTCCAAGGGGTTGAGAGTTTTTGGTTCCGGGCACTTTCTATCCCGGCCGCTATTATCAACAAGGTACGGTCTTCTTGTATTCAGTTCTTATGGGGAGGGAAACCACCAAGAGTTGCTTGGGATATCATTTGCTTGCCTCAAACTGAAGGTGGCTTGGGTCTAATGAACATCAAGGAATGGAATCATGTCTTGCTATCCAGGACTATTTGGCAAACTCACACGGATGCTGACTCTCTATGGGTCCAATGGATCAATGGCCACTATTTGAGAGGTATTACAATTTGGGACTATGAGGTACGTCCTAGGGACTCGCCCTTATTCAGAAAGATTTGTGGGATTCGCGACAAATTTGTTTCTATCTTTGGTAGCCATGGTGATGCTATTGACGGCTTTACAAAGTGTTGTGCCAACGGTATATTTGATTCAAGCCTCGTGTATAATATCTTGTGCACTCCGCAAGTTAAAAAGCCTTGGATGTCACAAATTTGGAAAGGCTTCATTCCTCCCAAATTCTCTTTTACTGTGTGGCTAAATTGCAGAAAGCGGTTAGCTACAAAGGATACTCTATCATATCTCAACTTGGAGGATAAATCATGCGGGTTCTGCAAGCAAATGAAACAAGGGAGCACCTCTTCTTTACATGCCCCTACACACACATGATTTGAAGGAGCATAAAAGATTGGTTGGGTATTAAAAGAGAGATGACAAGTTGAAAGCTCCCTTAGTGGATTAAGAAAGATCACCATGGAAAGCATCCGAGCCAAAGCTATTTTGCTTACTTTTGCATTGTGGTCTATGAGATTTGGAGGGCAAGAAACACATTGCTCTTTGAAGGCACAAGCTTTCCGTGGAAGAGGTCATTGCAAGAATCAAAACTACAACTTATAGAGTTCTACATGATTTTATCCCTTCTTGTAATGGCACCATTTGGTGACCACCCCTCCTCTCTCTTGTTTACTTTACGTTGAGGCTTGAGATACCTCAACGACTGATTGTAGCCACTTACCTTTTGTTATTAGTAATAAAATTTGCATTTACCGGAAAAAAAGAAAAAAAAAAAAGAAGTTAAGAGACTTGATCTTAAAAGATAAGAGACTTGACTTAATTGACTTGATATGAATTTTGTTAAAAAGTGTGAAACCTCATTCATGAGCAATGAGTACTTGGGTTTTAAAAGAGTTAATGTATGAAGTACTTTGGGGATAAAAATCCGAACTTGTTGACATAAAGTAGAAAGTACCTTGTGTGAATAACTTGACTATGTTGGTTTGCGATAGCCTTGTAATGATTTCTTGTTGGTTTGATAAATAAACATGTTGTGATGCTACGTGTGTTAGTATCTTGTAATGTTTGTGTAAAGGGGGTTCCCTTGTTGTGCTTATGTTGTATAACGATAAGTCGTTATGTTAGTATTATATCACTCACCTCTTGACATGATATACCGGGGTTCGCCCCGAGCGAGGATGCCTCATGCGGGTCCAGGGGACCTATGCGGAGCTACGAGAGTTCCAGGTTAGTGTGCGGGGTAATTACCTCATGCGGGTCCAGGGGACCTATGCGGAGCTACGAGAGTTCCAGGTTAGTGTGCGGGGTAATTACCTCATGCGGTCTATGTGGCCATGCCGACTACGAGAGTCCAGGAGGATGTCGAGGGTTAGCTGCCCCCGATGCGAGGAATATGTTATACCCCGTAGTTCCAGGGTATGTATGCGAGGACGTACGTACGAGAATACGACAGAAAGATTGGAAAGGAAGAAAGAGGCGATTTTTCCACGGAAAAGTTTCCGGTTTTTGTGAAGGAAAAAGGTTCGTTAATGGGAATTGGATTCCCAGATTTGGTATTCGGACTTCCTGGAATATTAGAAAAATATGGAATTTTATTTTCGGAAATGGTCACGTGGGGCCCACGGAGAAATTCTGTTTTGTGGGGCCCACTTTGTTTTGAGATTTTGGCCATTGTGGATATTTTCGAAGATGTTTTATTTTGGGCCAATAGGTGACACGTGTCACCCCGCCTAGGTAACTTAGCCGAATGGCATTTGTGCACAAACCCGGTTAGAGTCGTTTTTGTAAGCGTTTTACATAACTTGCGAGGGGAAAATTCCGGCTCTGTGTTTTATTATTTTTTCGGATTTTTCCGAGATACGGAACATTTTGGACCAACGAGAGGGCGGCTCTTGGCACCCTCTCATTGGTGGGCAGGGTGACTTGGACGATTTGGGGTGTCAGTGGTAGATATTTTTGGTAGATATTTGTGAGGTTTTAAGGAGTAGGGACTAGGGCACTTGGGCATATCTTGGCCCTACACTGTAGCACTTGGCTAGATCTTGGCCATTGGTTGGCCTTGGCTTGTAGTATAAATACCCTCCCTTTGATGAACTTCTTCATCCATAAATTTGCCTAAGTCTTGAAAGCTCTCCTTTCCCTCCTTGTGTTGAGTTCGCCAGGGCCTCCTCATGCGAGAGCACCACTCTAGTGGGTGCTAGCCAGAGTGTACCCCCTGCCTAGTTGCTTTAGTATAATACCCCTTTGTGGTGTAGAAATACTCTAAAGTATTGTTATAATGCCCAAATTACCTTAGCCGTATGCCTTGTTGTATTCTAAGGTTATACCT
Source organism: Przewalskia tangutica (assembly GCA_029844215.1). Classification (NCBI taxonomy): domain Eukaryota; kingdom Viridiplantae; phylum Streptophyta; class Magnoliopsida; order Solanales; family Solanaceae; genus Przewalskia; species Przewalskia tangutica. The sequence continues at coordinate 24,111 of JAQGDG010000258.1, forward strand.
ATACTAAAAGCCCGAAATACTATTATACTTCCTGGTCCACAAAACCGAACCTAGGAAAATCTCCATAGTCAGTTGGAGTATTGTGTAGAAGTTGGTTAGAACTTCTAAGGGTGGTTTAGAGCGGGTTGAGCGCTTGTCGAGCTAAGCGATTGCCCAGATCGACTTTATACTTGGATAATTATGGGCTTATCGAGGTAAATATCTTGTCCTCTATTGTAATTGGAAATTACATGTTGTTAGAATATATAGTTGAAGTATACTATATAGAACCGAGCGTGGTTAGTTGGCAATGTCTTTTGACTTAAGCTCAAGAATCGAATCGAATCAGACAGATGAGACTTGTGTAGTAATCTTGTGGAGTAGAATTGTACCGTTCGGGTTAGATGTATAACCCCCGTTGGCTTAGCCGCCCCGTTAGGAGGAGATTTACGTTGTTGGGGAGGTGCCGAATTTTCTCGTAGAATGTTCTACGATAAGATCTTGATGTTAATAGCGCCTTGTGGCCTTATAGGTTCAAGTACTACGTGTGGCGCGTCTACTTGGCTTAGGAGTAGCGGTTGGAAGTACTTGGGCGTTTGCTATTAGTCGATACTCGTCGCGAGGTATGTGAACCCTTCCTATCTCTCTTCTAGCATGATATGTGTGAACTATGTAGTACGGTAGACGATATGTACTAAATGTATTTGATTGGTGTAAACGTAAAGTGTTATAACGGCTTTATGGGAAGTTAGTTATAACGGCTTTATGTTGGTAAGAAAAATACATGGTTTTTAAAAGGTAACCGATTTGAACTATAAGCTTGTTATGTGTTAATAAAGAACTTGAAGTATTTCAAAAGAGTTTTGAATCATTTTGAAAGAAGAAGTAATACTTGTTTTTGAAAACTTAAGAGTTATACTAGCTTTATGGGAAGTTAGGTATAACGGCTTAGAATGTTTTCTTGATTTCGAAATCGAATGTGTATCGACAAACCACAAAGCGTTAATAAAGGGAAATGTTTTGATTAATTAAGTATTAATAAAACCGAGTAACTTCCATCCGCATGAAGCTAGATGAGACAAATGATATTTCCTAGATCATGGTTCTTTGTAATAAGATTGTTATAAACAAGAATATCCTACCATATAAGACTTATGTTTCTCAGTTGTTTAAAGGAAATTATATTCTTAAATGAATAAGGCTATGAACACGAAACCTTTCTAAAATAAGAAACGTGAACATTTGAAATTAGCAAACTTGGACGTTTGGAAAATAATGTTGTTACTTGATTTACAAAGGTAAGAGTTTTGGTTTTCTTAAAATGATACCACTCTATTTTATACTACGTATTGTGTGACTTATGAAAGAAAACAGATCTTTTAAAGATTTAATGTGTGAAGTACTTTGGGGTTAGATACGAACTTGTTAGTAGAAAGCACCTTGTGTGAATAACTTGATTGTATTGGTTTGTGATAGCCTTGTAATACTTTCTTGCTGATTTGAGAAGTAAACATGTTAGGATGCTACGTGTTAGTATCTTGTGATGTTAGTGTAAAGGGGTTTTCCCATTTGCGCTTAAAGTTGTTTGACTATCACCGTTATGTTGGTATTGTACCACTCACCTTGACTTGTGTCCCGAGGTTAAGGCGCCTCCGTCGCGGTAGACTCGAAAGTGCAGGACCACGATTCGAGGATACCTCACGGGTCCAGGGATCCATGCGGAACTACGGAGTTCCGTGTTAGTGTCGCGGCCTTTATGGTCACGCTGTGGCGTGCGGATCGCGAGTCGGGGCGATTTACCAGTAGCTACCCGACGATGCGGGGTTATACCACGCGGGCTATGAGGTTGGCCTATCGCGAGTCGCGGAGGATTCGGGCTAGACGCGCACATTTGATATCAGGCGAGTGACCGGCTTTTATCATGTGATTTGCAGCGGATATCATGACACGCTTTATGACCTTAGTGCATGGGTGTTAGTAGTCGCTATGCCTTCGTACTCCATCGTTTTATTAGGACACAAGTGGGACCTGGTGTTCATGTGTATTCCTTGGTACTTGTATACTGCCGGCAGTGAGGAAGGTATTCCACGGGCACGATTGATGTTGTGGGCGTGAGACCCATAATTACATTTGAGTGATGACTTTGAGGGCGTGAGTCCACGACTTGATACGATTGCTACTTATGAATCGTAGTTTGTTATCATACATGTCTCCCGCTTTATAGACTATTATGATTTCATTTACTGATTTTCGATTTCACATACTTGGTACTGTTATCGACCTCCTTGAAGCTGCTCATGCCGCAGTAAGGTACACGATCATTGATCCTCGCTCTTAGGTCACGATTCAGCGTGTGAAAGCTCCGTTTCTCAGGAGGATTATCGATGGTATAGTCCCCGTGTTGTAGGTGTTTACATTCGAGGTATGGCGGGGCCCTGTCCCGCCATTGTTGTCGTATCATTTCTTAGAGGTGCAGTAATCTTTGTTGTAGGCGAGTTTGTAAAAAGGATTAAACCGTCATGTTGGAAAAAGTTATTATTTATATATATGCCGAAAGGCAAGTTTTCTCAGTTATTGTTTCATATTTCATAATATGTCTTGTATTGTTTATGTTCCGTGATTACTACGATGTTGTATCACTAGGTGCCCGGTAAGGCACGACCACGGGCCGGATCGGGTCGTGATGAATATCACCTGCGGCCTATGTGTGTGGCTTTCGCGGTGCGGGAAGTTCGAGTTAGACGCGCATTGATATCGCGAGCGAGTGGCGGCCGATCATGGCGTCTAGAAAGACCTCGTGATACGCTTACGGCATTGTTGGTGCGTGGGTTTTAGTAGTCGGCTATGCCTTCGTACTTACCGTGCGGTTTTATTATGACCAGTGGGACACGGTGTTCATGTGTATTCCTTGGTGCTTTTATATCATGGATCTTGGCGGTGAGGAAGGAATTCCACGGGCATGATTGATATTGTAGGCATGAGACCCATGGTTATATTTGAGTGATGACTTTAAGGCGTGAGTCCACGACTTGACATGATCACATATTGTGTATCTTAAATTGGTTATGATATATGTGTTGTTTTATATAGACTATTATGATTTCATTTACTGATTTTCGATTTCACATACTTGGTACATGTTAGACGACCTCCTTGAAGCCGTCATGCCGTTGCATGGTACACCATTGTTGATCCTCGCTCATAGGTCACACATTGCGTTTGGAAGCTCCGTTTCTCGGAGGCTTATCGATGGTATAGTCCACTGTTATTTGTAGGTGCATTCAGGGGTATGGCGGCCTCGTCCCGTCGTTGTTATTCTAACATTCTTAAGTCCAGTACCTTTGTGCGTAGTTTGTAAAAGGGATGAATCGCTTAGTGTTCAAGTTTTTATATATATATTTGAAAGGCAAGCAAGTTTCATTTCATGTCTTGTTTTATGTTCACGATTTCTGATGTATGACTACTTGGGTGCCGGGTAAGGCACGATCCACGCCCCTAAGTCGTGACAACTATTCCCAAATACCTTAGCCAATCCCTTGTAGTATTTCCAAAGTTACCTCTATACTTAGAGCCCGGAAATACTACTATATATCCTTTAGTCACAAAAACGAAACCCTAGGGAAAATCTTCATAGTTGGTTGAAGTATTAAGTAGAAGTTGTGTAGAACTTCCAGGAGAGGTTATTGGCAGCTCAGAGTCAACAAAAGTCGTACGGATAATCGGCGTCGACACTTAGAGTTCAGGTTGACGGTGGGTTTTCTTGAAGGTACCACCCCGGAAAGGGTGTGACGAGTTTTGGAAAACAGAGGAAACTTAGCCCGGGCCTTTTCAGATCATGTGAATAATAGGCCAGGTTGCCTATATGTTAGCATTTGTCGTCCGACTTAGGAGGCAGTACGTCCGGTCTTTCATGTTGTTATGTTCGGAAAAGTATCGGAGATCCATCCAGAATGTTCCCAGTTAATGATGACCAAGTTGAGGTAGTAACCGAGATTTTGAAGGCCAGGCGATATGAAATGTGGTAAGTTATGAGAAAGAGTTAGTATGCGAGAAAGTACGACGTAAAGAGAATAGAAGTGATCATTTCGTTTGTAAAGAAAAGGTGTGAAGGGAATATCTTTTAGCCCTTGGGTGGGAGCTTTTGTGATGTTAGAGGTGATTCGTGGACTTGGATGTAAGTATTTGCGCGTGTGTTATTTTTGTGGCCATGTGTGGCATTGGCAACTTGTTTAAGTTAAGAGGAACTTTATCGTTATCCGTCTTGAGAAGGAACATTCGGGACGAATGTTTCTAAGGAGGGGAGAATGTTATACCGTATTTCAGTATGTGCGTAGCGTGCGTATAAAAGTTTAAGCCTTAAGAAGGCAAAGGGACGAAATTTGCACAACAACTAAAAGAATTGTTTTCCGATGAACGTTTTCCGAACCTTGCGAAGGGAAAATTACGGTTGCGACATTTATTATTTTTCGCGGATTTTTCCGAGATAAAATATTTTGGACCAACGAGAGGCGACACTTGTCACCTCGAGTTGGCGGAATCATGGGCGACGCCAGCGCACGCTTTGTTGTCAAGGAGTAGGTAGGATATTTTGTGATATTTTTGTGGTAGATGGATAAGGTACACTTGCCCAAATCCCCACCCTCCACTTGCCATCCACTTGCCTTAATTTTGGCCATTGAAAGTCCTATAAATACCCCCCTTAGTTGAAGACTTCTTCATCCACAAATAATTTCTAAGTCTTGAAAATCCCTCTCCCCCTTAGTGTAGCTCTCGGCCCAGAGCTCCTCCCACTTGAGAAAGCCTCACGAAACAAACCCCTCTGAGTGTTGTTCTCACACCCTGGTAGAAAAGTATTCTCCAAGTATTGTTGTTATTCCAAAATACCTTGGCCCAAATACCTTGTAGTATTCCAAGGTTACCCCTATACTAAAAGCCCATAAATACTACTATACTTTCCTTTAGTCACTAAACGAAACCCTAAGGAAAATCTTCATAACAGGTTGAAGTATTAAGAAGAAGTTGCGTAGAACTTCTAAGGGTTGTTTGGAGCGGGTTGGAGCACCCAGAGTAGGAGCTAAACGTTGCTCAGGATCGACATTTAAACTTGGATAATTTTGGGCTTATCGAGGTAAATACTCTTGTCCTTCTATTGTAATTGGAAATTACATACTGTAGTAGTATAGAAGTGAGTATAAGATATATAGAAGGATATTAAAGAAGAAGATTGAACTGTACTTACATAGAATTTGTATTTCTGATGAGACTTGTGTAGTTTAACGGGGGAAGTCTTTGCCGATTTTCCGTAGAATAGAGAACCCTCTGCTTAGAATATTCTACAGAGTAGTCTAGACGTTGATAGACTTATATGACCGTTATAGGTTGAAGTTCTGCGAGTAGAATGTTCTACTTGAAAGGTGGACAAGGCTAGCCGGGTTTTAGCGGTGGAGCGTTTTGCTATTTGTCGATAATCGTCGTGAGGTATGTGATTCTTCCTATCCTCTTGAGCATGATATTTTAAAAGAATATATATAGTACGGTAGACGTACGTGTGTTAACTGAACGTGGTTTTACTGCGATGTCTTTTGACTTGAGTCTAAATAATAAGAATCTTGAAGTATTTCAAAAGAATTAAGAATCGTTTTTGAAATAAGAGTAATACTTGGTTTTAAAGGCTTAAGAGTTATACTAGCTTTATGGGAAGTTAGGTATAACGACTTAAGAGAGATAAAAGGAACGGTTTACTTAATTGTTTATAAACGCCTTGTATTGATTTCGGAAATGAGAATAAGTATCGACCAAACCACTGCAGCGCTAATAAAGGGAAATGTATTGACTAATTAAGTATTATTAAAACCAGTAGAAACCTCCATCTGCATAGAAGCTAAGATGAGACAAAATGATATTACATTCCCTAGATCATGGCTGCTTTAATAAGATTGTTATGAACAAGAATAACCTACTCACACATAAGGCATATGTTTCTCAAATTGTTTTAAAAGACAATTATATTATTAAAGTGATTAAGACTAGGAATTACGAAACCTTTCGAAAATAAGAGACTTGAGTCTTTGAACTTAGGCAAACTTGAACTTTTGGAAAAGAATGGATTATTGATTTTAGAAGTTAAGAGACTTGATCTTAAAAGATAAGAGACTTGACTTAATTGACTTGATATGAATTTTGTTAAAAAGTGTGAAACCTCATTCATGAGCAATGAGTACTTGGGTTTTAAAAGAGTTAATGTATGAAGTACTTTGGGGATAAAAACCCGAACTTGTTGACATAAAGTAGAAAGTACCTTGTGTGAGTAACTTGACTATGTTGGTTTGCGATAGCCTTGTAATGCTTTCTTGTTGGTTTGATAAATAAACATGTTGTGATGCTACGTGTGTTAGTATCTTGTAACGTTTGTGTAAAGGGGGTTCCCTTGTTGTGCTTATGTTGTTTAACGATAAGCCGTTATGTTAGTATTATATCACTCACCTCTTGACATGATATACCGGGGGTTAAGCTGCCCCCCGATGCGAGGGATGCCTCATGCGGGTCCAGGGGACCTATGCGGAGCTACGAGAGTTCCAGGTTAGTGTGCGGGGTAATTACCTCATGCGGTCTATGTGGCCATGCGGACTCACGAGTCGGGAGGATGCCGAGGTTAGTTGCCCCAACGCGAGGAATACCTCATGCGGGCCTATGTGTGTGGCCTATGCGAGCTGCGGGAAGTTCGAGATTAGGCGCGTGGCATTGATCTGCGGGCGAAGTGGCGGCCGATCATGTGGCGGTCAGAAAGACCTCGTGATACGATTTATGACATTGTTGGTGCGTAGGTTTTAGTAGTCGGCTATGCCTTATTACTTACCGTCACGGTTTTATTATGACCAGTGGGACACGGTGTTCATGTATTCCTTGGTGCTTTTTATATCATGGATCGGCGGTGAGGAAGGAATTCCACGGGCATGATTGATATTATGGGCATGAGACCCATGGTTATATTTGAGTGATGAATTTAAGGGCGTGAGTCCCTGACTTGACATGACTGCTTACATATTGTGTATCTTAAATTGGTTATCATATATGTCTTCTGTTTTATATAGACTATTATGATTTCATTTACAGTATTTTCAGTTTCACATACTTGGTACATGTTGTACTGACCTCCTTCGGGGGGCTGCGTTCATGCCGCAAGTAGAGGTACACCAGTTGTTGATCCTCGCTCATAGGGTCACAGTTCAGCGTTTGGGAAGCTCCGTTTCTCCGGAGGCTTATCAGTGGTATAGTCCCCTGTTGTTGTAGGTGCTTACATTCAGGGGTATGGCGGGGCCCTGTCCCGTCGTTGTTATTCTAACATTCTTAGAGGTCTGTAGTACTGTTGTGGGCAGAGTTTGTAAAAGGGATGTAACTGTTCGTGTTCAAGTTTTTATATATATATGCTGAAAGGCAACTGTTTCTCATTTCATGTCTTGTTTTATGTTCCGCTGATTTCTCTGATGTATGACTACTTGGGTGCCCGGGTAAGGCACCAGTCACGGGCCCCAGAACGGGTCGTGACAACTATTCCCAAATACCTTAGCCAATCCCTTGTAGTATTTCCAAAGTTACCTCTATACTTAGAGCCCGGAAATACTACTATATATCCTTTAGTCACAAAAACGAAACCCTAGGGAAAATCTTCATAGTTGGTTGAAGTATTAAGTAGAAGTTGTGTAGAACTTCTAAGGGTTTCTTGGAGCTTTCGGAGCGTGCAAATTGGGAGCTAAACCTTGCTCAGGATCGACATTTAAACTTGGATAATTTTGGGCTTATCGAGGTAAATACTCGTGTCCTTCTATTGTAATTGGAGATTACATATAAGAGTAGTTTAGATTTGAGTATAAGATATAGAAGGATATTAAAGAAGAGAATTGAACTGAAATCACATCAAGAATATTAAAGAAGATTGAATCTGTACTTACATATTGTATTTCTGATGAACTTGTGTAGTATATGACGGGTAGGAAGTCTTGCCCAATTTTCCGTAGAATTAAGAACATACCTTAGAATATTCTGAGTAGTCTAGACGTTGATAGATGTATTTGACTATTATAGGTTGATACTCTGCGCGACATATTCGACTTGGCGGTGGATTTCGCCAGGAGGTATGTGATTCTTCCTATCATCTTGAGCATGATATTTTAAAATATATATATAGTACGGTAGGCGTGCGTGTATTAGCGAACATGGTTTTACTTACTTGACGTCTTTTGACTTGAGTCTAAATAATAAGAATCTTGAAGTATTTCAAAAGAATTATGAATCATTTTTTAAAGAAGAGTAATACTTGGTTTTTAAACAAAAGGCTTAAGAGTTATACTAGCTTTATGGTAAGTTAGGTATAACGACTTAAGAAAGATAAAAGGAACGGTTTACTTATGTGTTTATGAAAGACTTGTATTGATTTGAAAGTATAGTAAGATGATTTGATGAATAGACATATTATGATGCTACGTGTGTTAGTGTCTTGTAACGTTTGTTTAACGAGGTTATTCTTATTGTGCTTATGTTGTTTTTGGCGATAAGTCGTTATGTTAGTATTGTACCACTCACCTCTTGACATGATATACAGGGTTAGCTGCCTCGATGCGAGGGTGCCTCATGCGGGTCGGGGACCTATGCGGAGCTACGAGTTCGGAGTTAGTGTGCGGGGAATACCTGCTCATGCGGTCTATGTGGCCATGCGGACTCACGAGTCGGGACGATGCCGAGGAGTAGCTACCCTCGATGCGGGGAATACCTCATGCGGGCCTAGGTGGCCTATGCGGACTGCGGGAGTCCAGGATTAGGCATGCATAATGATACTATGGGCGATTGGCCTTGCTTCGATCATTCGCAGCCTAGAAAAGACCTGTTACAGTTTACCTATTATTGCTCTTGTTTGTGATGTGGCACTATGTGCGGTTACATTGGTTGTTTCGTACATATTTGTAAAATTGGTTTTAAAATGATATGATTTCATTTAAAGTACTTTACAGTTTCACATACTTGGTACCTGTTGTACTGACCTCCTTCGGGGGGCTGCGTTCATGCCGCAGGTAAAGGGAAGCAGGTAGCGGATCCTCAGTTTTAGGATCTTTTCTCTGGTGTCAGGAGCTCCATTTCTCCGGAGGCTCGACTTTTGGGTATGATATCCCTGTCATTGTAGATATTTTGTACATTCAGGGTATGGCGGGGCCCTGTCCCGCCATAGTTGTTTACTTCCTTAGAGGTCTGTAGTCCTGTTGTAAAGTTGGGATGTAACTGTTCACTGTTGATATGTATATATATGCCGAAAGGCAACTTTTTCTCAGATAAACTGTTTCTCTTTTCATGTCTTGTTTTTATATTCCGCTGATTACTCTGATGTATGACTACTTGGGTGCCCGGGTAAGGCACCAGTCACGGGCCCCGGAACGGGTCGTGACAGACTATGTATAATCACCGGGCAATTCTTATATACCCGCTCAGCTACCACCGAATCACCCACTGGCGTAGCTACCTCAAAAGGTTCTATAGACACCGGTTCTATTCCTATTCTACCAGCAATAAGAAAAGATATATAGGACAAGGTAGAACCCAGATTTATAAAAGCATAAACATCACAGCATGAAATCAATAGTATACCTGTGACGACATCCGTCGGAGTCTCCTGATACTGTCGACTGGTTAAGGCATAGATGCGGTTCGGAGGACCGCTAGAACTAGGACCTCTGCCACGATCTGTCGCGCTCTGTGGGCCGTAAGCACCACCTCGGGCGCATGACCACGTAAGATGATGACCGTGAATCGACCGTAGGTGAGCCATACTACCCGTGCCACTGCGGTGGACAATCCCTCTTCAAATGGCCTGCGTCGCGAAAAACAAGCTCCCGAAGAAATATGACTCTCCCTCGGATGGGATCTACCGCATCGACCACTCCGAGGTAAAGGTGGCCTCATCTGGCTAGTACCCCTGTTCCCCTGAAAACCCGAAGCCCTGGAGCCTTGACCTGCTCCCGAATAACTCGGCTGATCAAAGCTATCGGCGGAAGACCGAGAGGAGTACTCTGTCTTTGGCTAAGATCTGAACCTAGCACATTGTTGAGGATGTCCGCCTCGAAAGTTACCCGAAAACCACCGCCGTCACGGCCTCTTATATCGCCTTTGTCCGGTGACTCTCTATGCATCTTCCACTCCACTGCGTATGCCTGGATCCTGGCAATATCCATACCTGGCTGAAGAGCCACTGCCATGCATCCATCAACCAAGTAGCGGTATATCCCTATCACGTAGCGGTGAACTATATCCGCCATGTCAGCCACAATAGCGGGTGCATACCTAGCCAATGAGTCGAACTCTAGGCTATACTCTCTGATGGTGTTTCCACTCTGCCTCAATGTCAGAAACCTATCAACCCGGGCTCTCCTCATCTCAGGAGGCAAAAAGTGATCTAGGAAGACATCCGTGAACTCGTCCCAAATGGCTGGAGGAGCACCCACGCCCCTGGATAGTTCCCACGACTCAAACCAGTTCACTGCAACATCGCGTAACTGGTAAGAAGCTAGTACAACTGACTCGGCCTCCGAGGCCTTAATCACCCGCATAGTCCGCTGCACCTGCCGAATAAACTCCTGAGGATCATCCTCAGGTCTCGACCCATAGAACTCTGGCGGATTATAATCCAGAAAATCCCGAACCCTCAAACTGTCTGCTCTAGGGTTCGCTACCGGCTCCTGTCTGTGTTGCCCTGCCACTATCCTGGCCAGTAACCGAACTGTATCTCCGTAGTCTCTATCATCTGCCCCTGGCTGAGGAACTGGAGGCTCGGGTATCGAGAATTGGAGATGCACTGCTCTAAGCCCTCGTACTATCTCAGAATCGAACTCGGCCAGGCCACAACCTCAAGCATAGTCTGGGCCTGAGCCCTAGTGACTCTCTGCGTCCTACCAGCAGCTCCAACTGCTGACTTGCCCTTCTGGGCTGTTGTTGCCTTCCGTGGAGGCATAACTGATACACAAGATTATGTCAGAGAGAGAACAACCTAATAACACAACTCTACTGCACGATCTCAGAATGAGAAGAATGAAAACCAATCCTAAATATCCTGTAGCCTCCTGATTATAGGTGTGGTGCACAACACACCGATAAGAAAGATTGTCACACCCCGAACCCCAGGCCCATGACTGTTTCCCTACCTGGGAACCCTTCTATTCATACAATACAATATACCGCGGAAGATAAATAACACTTTTTTTTTCTTAAAACCAAGGCAAAGCCGATAAGGCTGCCATAATATAAATCACCCAAAAAGGGTCTACACTGTCCAATAATGTAAATACAACTCTAGCCAGTCCAGCCCACATATGAATACAGACCTCTAAGATTTTGGATAAATACTATGACGGGACAAGGCCCCTCCGTATCTCTGAATATACCTATCCATAATGACAAGCTCCAGAACATTGGAGTTATCCCAAAATGCTGAACAAGGATCCTAAGCTCACGGATCCACAACTGTGTACCTAGACCTATGGACATGACGCAGCCACGAAGAAGTCGATCTAATAGGTACCAAGTATGGAACGAAAATACAGCACAGTAAACAAGATCATAACTGTACAAAAGAATGACAGGGGCAAGTATGAAAATCAAATACCATATCCTACCGTGTCATATAACAATCAGAGCAATCAGACCTTGTATCACCGTACTACTATAACAGTACCCACTTTCACATGAAAGCCATGTCAAAATCAAGGACACTGCCTCGTATAATATCACAGAAGCATGCTCGTGGAATACAACATCACTGTCAGCATGTAACGAGCATAATATATAACCAGCTATGTCAAAGTTAGGGACACATGCCATCAAAGTCATTATACAATTCTAAACATGGGTCTATTTCACCCGCATAGGTCATGTGGACCCGCATGAGGCAATTTCCTCGCATAGGACTGTTTCACCCGCATAGGTCACGTGGACCCGCATGAGGTATGTCACGACCCCTACCCCGGGCCTGCGACTGGTGCCCTACCTGTGCACCCTTACAGGTATACATCAGAGATAATCAGCGGAACACACATAAACTTAACAAGAAATAAATAATAGGTTAGTTGATAAGGCTACCTCCCTGGATATATACAAATCAAAAAACAGTTACCTCATTTTTTTTATACAAAGTGACCCACAAGATATGACTACAGACCTCTAGGAGTTTTGACATAACAACTGTGACGGGACAGGGCCCCGCCATACCCCTGAATGTACATAAATCTACAACCTCAGGGAACCGTACCAAAAGACAAAGCCTCCAGAGAAATGGAGCTTTCCAAAAACTGGACAGTGATCCTAGAGTGCGGATCAGCAAGATATGTACCTCAACCTGCGACATGAACGTAGCCCCCCGACGGAGGTCAGTACGAAATATGTACCAAGTATGTGAAAATGAAAATACTGTAATGAAATCATAACAGTTTATATAAAGCTGGAGACATGTATGATAACCAAAATAACAGTACACTGTGTGTCACGACCCGACTCGCCCGCAGTTCCTACTCAGGCACCACTGGTATCGTCACGACGATCCGGGCGTGATCGTGCCTTACCGGGCACCCTAGTGATACAACATCGAGGAAACCAATGAAATAAAAACATAAACATGAACATGAGACAAGATAATAAAAGCCAACCAAACGGTTACCTTCCATTAAAATATATATAAACAACTCTTTCAAAACGAACAGTTTAATCCTTTTACAAAACCACCGCTTCACACAAAGGCTGCACTTAAGATTTACAACAACTATGACGGACAGGCCCGCCATACCCCGAATGTACAGAACCTACAACTCGTGGAACACATACCAAAAGATAAGCCTCCAAGGAACGGAGCTTCCCAATATCGAAAGGTGATCCTAGTAGCGGGGATCGACTGACGATGTTCTACTGCGCATGAACGCACTTCAAGGAGGTCAAGTACCAAGTATGTGAAATCAGAATACTGTAAATGAAATCATAATAGTCTATATAAAGCGGAGACATGTATGATGACGAACTACGACATAACATATAACTAGTTACATCAAGTCGTGACTCACGCCTCCAAATTATCACTGCGCGTGGAATTTCTTCCTCACCGCCGGCGGTTTATGATATGACAATACCAAGGAGTATGCATGAACACGAGTCCCACCCGTGTCATAAACCGTGATAGACAAGTATAACTACCAGATCCGACCGTACCAATAATATAATGCAACCAAAACACGGCCGTCACGGCAAGTGCGAGCCGACCGGATACAAGGCCGGTCACGAGTGGCGGGGCAAGTACGAGGTGACCACGGGGACCAAGGTCAGATCACGAGACTTCACTACACCGAGCGGGCGCGAGGGTGACTCACGGTACTAAGGCCGAATCACCATGAGGCAGGCAAATGAGCCGACCACCGAGGACCAAGGCGAGCGAAGAAACCTCATGGAGAGCTAGTCCATAAAATAACCATTCTTGCACAACCAAGGCTATCACCACAAGCATAAGCAAGTTACGCGACAACAAGCGTAGGCAAGTTACACAACACAAGCATAGGCAAGTTACACAACAACGGATAGGCAAGTTACACAACACAAGCATAGGCAAGTTACACAACTCAGTTACTTTCATTTTATGCCAAAGTCCGGTTTTTAACCTAAAGTACTACGACGTTAAATTCCTTTTAAAGAGATCCATTCCTTTTATAAAAGTCACCCGATGTCCGTAGTATAAAAGATAGAGTGACAGCATTGTTAAATAAACAAAATGCTTTCCTTTGTAAAATCAAGTAACAACCTTATTTTCCAAACGTTCAAGTTTGCCTAATTTCAAATGCTCAAGTTTCTCATTTTTAGAAAAGGTTTCGTAGTTCATAGTTTTAATCCTTTAAAACATAATTCTCCTTTAATGATTTGAGAAACATATGCCTTATATGTGAGTAGTTTATTCTTGTTTATAATCGATCTTATTAAGCGACCATGATCTAGGGTATGTAATATCATTTTGTCTCATCTTAGCTTATGCGGATGGAGGTTTCATCGTTTTAATACAATACTTCATTATTCAATACATTTTCCTTTATTAACGCTGCAGTCCTGCCGATACACATTACGATTTCCAAATCGGTAAACCTTATCCCATTACATAAAACCAAGTACTCATTACTCACGAATGAGGTTTCACACAAGCATCCACATTAAAACAAATAAGTTAAGTCTCTTATCTTATAAGATCAAGTCTTTTAACTTCTAACATCAGTAAACCATTTTCTTTACCTTTCTTAAGACATTATACCTAACTTCCCATAAGCTAGTATAACTCTTTTTTAAAACCTTTAAAACCAAGTGTTACTCTCCCTTCAAAACGATTTATAAATCTTTTGAAATACATCAAGTTCTTTATTATAACTAGCCAGTTATAATTCACATCAGTTACCACAAAGTATTTTCTTATTTACATAAAGCTGTTATAACCAACTTCCCATAAAGCCGTTATAACACTTTATGTTTTAAAAACAATCAAACACGTTAACACATGCGTCTACCGCACTACATAGTTCACACATATCATGCTAGAAGAGATAGGAAGAGGTTCACATACCTCGCGGCGAGTGTCGACTAATAGCAAAACGCTCCAAGTACTTCAAACCGTCGGCTACTCCTTAAGCCCGCGTATCGCACCACACGTAGTACTTCAACCTATAAGGCCACAAGGCGCTTTATTAACATCTAGATCTCATCATTCCATATTCTACGAGAAAATTCGGCGACTCTCCCGCGCAACAGAAATCTCCTCTCTATCGAGGCCGCCAAGCCAACCGGGGGTTAACACGTCTAACCTGACGTACAATACTACAACAAGTAATGTTACACAAGTCCATGTAATACGATCTATGTAATTACATTCGATTCTCTTCTTTAAATTGGGCTTAAGTCGCAAGACATTGCCGTATTATTCAGCTTAAGTCAAAAGACATCACGCAATTATAATCAGTTCTATATATAGTATACATCAACTATATATTCCTACAACATGTAATTCCCAATTACAATAGAAGGTCAAGAGTGTTTACCTCGATAAGCCCAAAATTATCCGAGTTTATATGTCGATCCTGAGCAAGGTTTAGCTCTACTCCGGCGCTCAATCCGCTCCAACAACCCTTAGAAGTACTAACCAACTTCTACTTATAACTTCAACTACGGGTGAAGATTTACTTAGGGTTTCGTTTTTGACTGAGGGAAGTATAATAGTATTTCCCGGGCTCTACGTATAGAGATAACTTTGGAAGTACTATAAGGTATATGGGCTAGAGTATTTTGGGCATTATAACAATACTAGGAGAGTATTTCTATACCACAAAAGGGGTATTATACGAAACAACTAGGCTGGGGGTACCCACGGCCAAACACCACAAAGGGGAGGTGGCTCTCGCCAAGGGCTCATGGGGAGGTGATTTGGACGAGAACTACACTTAAGGGGAGAGATTTTAACACTTAGAAAGGATTTTTGGATGAAGAAGTTCATCAACATAAGAGGGTATTGATAGGTCACGGGATGGCCAACCAATGGCCAAGATTATGCCAAGGGCAAGGCAATTGTAAGGCCAAGATTTGGGCAAGTGTCCTAAGCCAACTTGCACACAAAATATCCTACCAACTCAAAGACAAAACAAGCCACCTTGTTCGCCCCTTTGCCCACTCAGCCAATGTGAGGTGACACTTGTCACCCTCCCGTTGGTCCAAAATGTTTCGTCTTTCGGAAAAATCAGCAAAATTAAAAATGACATAGCCGAATTTTCCCTACAAAAGTCGTGGAAGCGTTTAAAACGACTCTTTCGCACTTGTGCACAAATTTCGAAACTAGCCAACTTTAAGGCTCAAATTATTATACGTCGCCTCACGCATATACTGAAATACGGGTATAACATTCTCCCCTCCTTAGAAACATTCGTCCGAATGTTCCTTCTCAAGACGGATAACGATAAAGTTCTTCTAATAAGTTGCCAACGCCACAACCGCCACTTAAACAACACCTGCACGCAAATACTTATATCCAAGTCCACGAGGAAACACCTCTAACATCACAACTTTTGTCACTTTGCCGCGAGGTTCTAGTGTCACTCCGGCGACCCAACAAATGGTACCGGACTGCATGCGATCCCTGAGGTCTAAAATATACATCCTTCGCACCTTCTCTCTTTACAAGAAATGATCATATCTATGCTCGCAATACATGCTCGTCTCTACTCTTACTCGTCGTACTCTTCTCGAACACCTGAACTCTTCTAGTATACGTACCATACTTCGCTTCCAAAACTTTGGAGTCACTACCCCAAACTTGGTCATCTTACTAGCCTCGATCTTCCTTAAGGCCATTCCCGGCCTTCACGATCTACTGCTGGTCGAAACACCCACGAACTCATACGGTGGTCAACTAAACTTGGGCCTAGCACCCTCGTGACCCTACCACCTGGCGGGACCACCCAGGGCTGACCCCACTTTGAAACCGGCCGCGGGTTGGCCCTCAACATGGCCCCAACCCGATCCACTAACGCATCACGCTCTTGTTCCCCGACCCGGAACAATCTTACCTCAACAGGTCATGAAAGCTACCACTTCCATTCAACACTACTCAAGGAAATTATCATACAACACATTCTAGGCATAAAATGTATTCACAAGGATCACTTGAAAAATGGTACTCAAGACGACCTTACATCTAAGGTCTCAACATGAAATATTCTAAAGTTCACACTTTCCATGCCCCCATACAAATCCTTTCAACTAGCCAAGCTTTCTAACTCATAACCATCATAACGCTATCCAACGTAGCACACAATAATAAGGTCATCATATCATGCATACAAATCTTTAAAGGGTTAAGGATATACTGAAAATGGCGGTTCAAAGGACCGCTAAAATCGAACTTCCACCGCGACCTGCCGGCTGCCGGTGTGCGAACATCCTGCTCAAGCTGGAAGGTGAAGAACCCGCAATCGCTTCTAAGAGTCCATGCTATCCTACCCATACCACACTGGGACAGTCTCTTGCCGATGGCCACTGGCCGCAAAAATAACAATCTCCCGAGTTAGTACGACACTTCCCTTATGAAGCTTTCCACAACGGCCACACGAGACAAGGGCAACCTCATCCGCGAGCACTCGCTTCCCGAGAATCTGAAACACAGGAGCCCCGACCGCTCCTGAATATCTCGGCGTCCCGAAAGCCGTGGAGGACCACTCTGTCGTGGAGGCGCATAATCGCTCTTCGAGGCGGTCCGCCTCGAAAGTCACCAAAGGACTCGCTGTTCGCCCTCTTCACGACTGGTCATTCCGTCGATTTATCCTCTCTCACATCCCAAGCATAAGCTGCATGCGAGCAATGTCCATGCCCACAAGAGCTACACCAACAACTCTGGCTAGGTGATCATCGAGCCTCAGAAATCGGTGCACTCGATCCTCCATACTAGCTACCAACGCGGACGCACCGCCAATGAGTCGAACTCACACATTGTACTCCGAACCGCGCGCCTGCTCAGAACACCAAAAATCTGCCGCGAGCCCTCGCCATCAGCGAGGCAAGAAATGTGCAAGAAAGGCCTCGAGAATTGGCCCCATAAAGCTGGAAGTGCATGCTCTCCCGGGACAGCTCCCGCGAATCAAACGATCATGTATCACGCAATGATGCGAACTAGGACCACCGACTCGGTCTCCGATGCCTTGATCACTCTCGATCCAGTATCGCTTCGGATGAACTCCTGCGGATCATCCTCGTGCCTCGACCCATAAAACTCGCGGCTACAACTCGTAAAATCCCGTAGCCTCGAACTATCCGATCTAGGGTGAACCGGGTGCTCTTTGAATCGCTGCGTCCGGCCTATCCTCAAGTCAGCCACAACGGCCATCAATCGGGCCCACCTTGTAACTCATCTCCTGCTTCCAGATCGCGGATCGAGGCTCGTGTATGGGCTCTGCCGCTTTACTCGCAGCCTCCTTCGCCGCTTTGCCTTGCCCGCCCGGTTGCTTTACGCGAGGCATCACCAGTAAAAGCGGTATGTCGGAGGGTCGATCTTATCCACCGCTAAGGCACGATCTCGTAATGAAGAATGGAAACCAATCCTAAATGTCCTATAGCCTCTTGATTATAGATGTGGTGCCACAACACATCGATAATCAAGACTCTACTGAACACGGTGCAGACACTTTCCGAGGATTAATCGCTCGATACCACTTTTGTCACGATCCCGGCCGCGATCGTGCCTTACCGGCACCCTAGTGATACAACATCGAGGAAACCGGAAATAAAAACATAAACATGAACATGAGACAAGATAATAAAACAGGCCAACCAACCGGTTACCTTCCATTAAAATATATATAAACAACTCTTTCAAAACGAACAGTTTAATCCTTTTTACAAAACCCTGCCCACACAGTGCTACATACCTCTAAGATTTACAACAACTATGATGGGACAGGGCCCCGCCATACCCCTGAATGTACAATAACCTACAACTCAGGGAACACATACCAAAAGATAAGCCTCCGAAGGAACGGAGCTTCCAATCTGCTGAAAGGTGATCCTAGTAGCGAGGATCGACAACCAATGTATTTCTACCGGCATGAGCGCACCCAAGGAGGTCGATAACAGTACAGTATGTGAAATCAGAATATCGTAAATGAAATCATAATAGTCTATATAAGCGGGAGACATGTATGATGACCAAACTACGATACATAACATATAACTAGTTACATCAAGTCGTGACTCACGCCCTCCAAATTATCACTCGTGCCCGTGGAATTTCTTCCTCACTGCCGGCAGTTTATGATATGACAATACCAAGGAGTATACATGAACACCAGGTCCCACCTGTGTCATAAAAACCGTATAGGACAAGTATAACTACCAGATCCGACCGTACCAATAATACAATGCAACCAAAACACGGCCGTCACGGGCGAGCCGACCACGGATACCAAGGGTCACGTAGCTGGCGGGGCAAGTCTGGTGACCACCGGGGACCAAGGTCAGACAAGACTTCGTCACTACACCGAACGGGCAAGTCGGTGACTACAAGTACAGGCCGAATCAGCCATGAGGCGGCAAGTCGAGAGCCGAGCCACCAGGACCAAGGCGAACGATGAAACCTCGAGAGCTAGTCCATAAAATAACCATTCTTGCACAACCAAGGCTATCACCACAAGCATAAGCAAGTTACGCAACAACATAGGCAAGTTACACAACACAAGCATAGCAAGTTACACAACAACCAAGATAGGCAAGTTACACAACACAAGCATAGGCAAGTTACACAACTCGTGTTACTTTCATTTTATGCCAAAGTCCGGGTTTTAACCTAAAGTACTACGACGTTAAATTCCTTTTAAAGAGATCCATTCCTTTTATAAAGTCACCCGATGTCCGTAGTATAAAAGATAGAGTGACGAGCATTGTTAAATAAACAAAATGCTTTCCTTTGTAAAATCAAGTAACAACCTTATTTTCCAAACGTTCAAGTTTGCCTAATTTCAAATGCTCAAGTTTCTCATTTTTAGAAAAGGTTTCGTAGTTCATAGTTTTAATCATTTAAAACATAATTCTCCTTTAATGATTTGAGAAACATATTCCTTATATGTGAGGAGTTTATTCTTGTTTATAATCGATCTTATTAAGCGACCATGATCTAGGGTATGTAATATCATTTTGTCTCATCTTAGCTTCTATGCAGATGGAGGTTTCTACTGGTTTTAATACAATACTTCATTATTCAATACATTTTCCTTTATTAACGCTGCAGTGGTCTGTCGATACACATTCTGATTTCCGAAATCAGTAAAACCTTATCCCATTACATAAAACCAAGTACTCATTACTCACGAATGAGGTTTCACACAAGCATCCACATTAAAACAAATAAGTTAAGTCTCTTATCTTATAAGATCAAGTCTTTTAACTTCTAACATCGGGAAACCATTTTCTTTACCTTTCTTAAGAC
The DNA here is from genome assembly GCA_029844215.1 of Przewalskia tangutica. Taxonomy (NCBI): domain Eukaryota; kingdom Viridiplantae; phylum Streptophyta; class Magnoliopsida; order Solanales; family Solanaceae; genus Przewalskia; species Przewalskia tangutica. The sequence continues at coordinate 44,107 of JAQGDG010000258.1, forward strand.
ATTATACCTAACTTCCCATGCTAGTATAACTCTTTTTAAAACCTTTAAAACCAAGTGTTACTCTCCTTCAAAACGATTTATAAATCTTTTGAAATACATCAAGTTCTTTATTATAACTAGCCGATTATAATTAACATCGATTACTTTAAAACCACAAAGTATTTTCTTATTTACATAAAGTCATATAACCAACTTCCCATAAAGCCGTTATAACACTTTATGTTTTAAAAACAATCAAACACGTAACACACGTGCGTCTGCCGTACTACATAGTTCACACATATCGTGCTAGAAGAGATAGGAAGAGGTTCACATACCTCGCGACGAGTGCCGACTAATAGCAAAACGCTCCAAGTACTTCAAACCGTCGGCTACTCCTTAAGCCACGTAGATCGCACCACACGTAGTACTTCAACCTATAAGGCCACAAGAAAATTCGGCAGCACCTCCCCCCCCCCGCAACAGCGTAAATCTCCTCCTCTATCGGCTGCCACCAAGCCAACCGGGGTTAACACGTCTAACCGGGCGTGTACAATACTACAACAAGTAATGTTACACAAGTCTATCTGATACGCCCTATGTAACATTCTGATTCTCTTCTTTAAATTCGCTTAAGTCGCAAGACATTGCAGTAAGTATTATTCAGCTTAAGTCAAAGACATTGCCGCAATTATAATCAGTTCTATATATAGTATACATCAACTATATATTCTACAACATGTAATTCCCAATTACAATAGAAGGTCAAGAGTGTTTACCTCGATAAGCCCAAAATTATCCGAGTTTATATGTCGATCCCGAGCAAGGTTTAGCTCACTACTCAGGCGCCAATCCGCTCCAAACAACCCTTAGAAGTTCTAACCAACTTCTACTTATAACTTCAACTACGGTGAAGATTTACTTAGGGTTTCGTTTTTGGTGAGGAAAGTATAATAGTATTTCAAGCTCTACGTATAGAGATAACTTTGGAAGTACTATAAGGTATATGCTAGAGTATTTTGGGCATTATAACAATACTAGAGAGTATTTCTATACCACAAAAGGGGTATTATACTAAAACAACTAGGCAGTGGGTACCCACGCCAAACACCACAAAGGGGTGGCTCTCGCCAAGGGCTCACAAAGGGAGGTGATTTGGACGAACTACACTTAAGGGGAGATTTTAACACTTAGAAAGGATTTTTGAAGAAGTTCATCAACATAAGAGGGTATTTATAGGTCCAGGGATGGCCAACCAATGGCCAAGATTATGCCAAGTGCAAGGCAAGTGTAAGGCCAAGATTTGGGCAAGTGTCCTAAGCCAACTTGCACACAAAATATCCTACCAACTCCAAGACAAAACAAGCCACCTTGTTCGTCCCTTTGCTTCACTCCCGATGCGAGGTGACATTTGTCACCCTCCCGTTGGTCCAAAATGTTTCGCCTTCGGAAAAATCCGCAAAATTAAAAATGACATAGCCGAATTTTCCCTACAAGCTAAGTCGTGGAAACGTTTCGTCGAAAACGACTCTTTCGCACTTGTGCACAAATTTCGAAACTAGCCAACTTTAAGGCTCAATTATTATACGACGCTCACGTACATACTGGAAATACGGTATAACATATACATCGAGATAATCGGAACATACATGAAACTTATAAATAAAACAACGAGTTAGCGATAGTGGCTACCTTACCGACATATATACAACCAAGCGATTGCCTCCTTTACAAAGACCCACAATATGTGACTACAGACCTCTAAGAGTTTTAACATAACAACAATGGCGGGATGGGCCCGCCATACCGAATATACGTGAATCTACAACCTCGGAAACCGTACCAGAGATAAGCCTCGAGTAAATGGAGCTTTTTCCCAGCAACCGAGATCCTAAGAGCAAGGATCACCAACTGTGTACCTAATACTGCGGGCATGAGCGGCATGGCAAATTCGTCGGTCTGAAAATATCATAGCGGAAATAAGGTACATCAAACAAATCATATACGTATAAAATACATGGGGTAAGTATAAAAAAAGTAAATACCTGAACCTACCATGTCATTACCATCTTGTGAACTTAATCGTACCTTATTATCTTTTCCCATTTTCAATAAAAGTTATAGCCACTTTCTTACGTACATACTTAGAAAAGTCATCAAGTTTATTACCATATAACTTACTTACCTTACATAACATAATCCGACCCTTTATGGAGGGACGCCTATACTTCCCGGCCCAATCTGGGACGCGATAAAGTCACGGTGCCATAAAGGTATCTTACGCCCATTTCACGGGATGCGATAAAGTCATATAGTCCATCCATAAGGTATAACCTTGCCGCCCATTCTGGGGGCGATAAAGTCATATACGCCATTTAAGTAAGGTATCTTTGCCTGACCCATTCACGGGACGCGATAAAGTCATATAGTCGCCCATAGGTATCTTGCCCGGCCCATTCACGACGCGATAAAGTCATATAGTCCGCCCATAAAGGTATAATGCGGCCCATTCACGACGCGATAAAAGTCATATAGTCACCCATAAAGGTATCTGCCTACCATTCGGGGCGATAATGTCATATAGTCCCCATAAGGTATACCCCACCCATTCGGGGCGATAATGTCAAATAGTCTTCCATAAAGGTATACTTCGGCCCATTTCGTTACTGGACGCGATAATGTCATATAAAATCTGGGAATTTAACCCAACGTACTACGTACCTCTACTCCTTTTAAAAATGACTCTTTTTCAAATAAAACTTCCAAGATACTAACAACCGTAGTATCGAGTCATATCTACTTTTCAAGACAAGTCACAATACCTATTAGAAATACATTTACCGGCTTCTAAATCAAGTGACTTCTTTCTTAAAAACCTTAAGCAATTGGTACCTTTAAAACAATTTGCCCTTCTTTATTTCAAGTCATTCTTTGTTTATATTACTAGAGAAAACCATTCACTTAACCTTCCATAAAGTTATTATAACCAACTTCCCATAAAGCCGTTATACTAACTTTATGCCTTAGACTAATTCATTCTTTTTATAACCAAGAGACTTATGCTTTCAAATCAAGTTACATAACTTTTAAAATACTTCAAGTCTCTTAACTTTAGAAATCAAGTTTCTTAACTTAGAATTTAAAATCTCTTATCTTTAGAATATCAAGAAATCCATGCTTTCCAAATCAAGTATTCTATATATTTAAATCAAGTCATTTCTTCCTTTAGAAATCAAGTCCCATAACTTGAAAAATAAAGTTTCTTAACCTTTTAAGAATTCAAGGTTCATAGTCTTAAAAACTTCATACGTAAACTCTTTTAAATTAAGTAACATATACTTTGGTGCGTTGTGAATAAGTTATACTTATTTATAACGATCTTATTCAAGTAGCCATGATCTAGAAAATGTAATACAATTTTGTCTTATCTTAGTTTCTATGCAGATGGAGAATTCTACTCATTTTAATATAATAAATTGTCATTACATTTCCCTTTATTAACCCTGCAATGGCTTGTTCGATATTTATTCTTATTAGTGCCGTAAAATTAGCCAAGTCAACTTGGCTCCAAATACCTCCTAACGACTCTTACCAACATCCCCCATAAGACTTGGTAAGAACTTAGGATAACCTAGGCATAACCTTTACATAGAGTAAATCACATGCATACCTCTTAACCTCTAAGAGTAGAAGGGAACATGAAATAGTACCACATGTATATTCCATACATAGAATCATGCCAAAGGAAGGAAGAGGTTCACATACCTCGCGACGATTATCGACAAGTAGCAAAATGCTCCAAAGTACTTCAACCTTGATAGATATTCCATCCTTCAAGTAGAATACGCTATACTTAGTACTTCAACCTATAATGGCCATAATACGTCCATTAACTTCTTACTTCAGACGTAGAATATTATAATTGCAAAAGTCACTAAATTCTACGGAGAATCGGACAACACCTCCTTTGTTTCTACATACTTTGCCACCTTTTTCAAGGCCGAATTCAATAACCAAGCACGCCACATTTAAGGCCCAACAATGTAATTAACAATAGGGGATTACACGCCTACTAGACGTGTAAAATTCCGCCCCACAAATGATATCAAACTAATACAAACTACTAGGCCAATTCGGCAACTTAAGACACGACGACACCAATTCTTATCCAATTCCTTTTCAATCCAAATTGTTTAGTATAACATGATATCAAGTCGCAATCGATTATAACTACTACAATCTTCAAGTATGTAACATGTGACGATTCTAATTAACGACCAAATTGTAATCCAACTTCAAATTGCTTATATGTCATTTCGGATTTTAGGCTACAACCATCCATATCACTTGTAAATCATCAACACATATACTTCATGCTAGTAAAATGGAAGGCTAACAACAATATATAATCTTGTAACACTTTAAGAGAACAAGATTGTTACCTCAACGAGTCTTAAACCAACTTCAAATCCAAAGTCGCTCCTTAGCAACTTAGAGCCTCTTCTTGACACTTAAATCCGCCACTTGAGACCCATAGAATATCACAAACCACTTCCCTTTAATCTTCCAATCAAAACCTAGGAAAGCAACTAGGTTTTCACATTGCGACTAATACGAAAACAATATTTTTCCGGGATCTTTCTATTGAGATACCCTTACAATACCCTCATGAACCTTGGTTTAAAGTGTGGAGCTTAAAGAACAACAAACGAATTTTTTTTCTTTTTAACCCTATGAACCCGAGAGCTTTACAATGGCAAGAACAAGTTTCTTGAAAATTTGGCTAAGTGTGGGAGCTTGTCTTGCTAGTAGTGTTACTATATAGAAACATGGAGGGTCAAGATTAAAACAAATGTGTGGTTTGGATGCATCTCTTTTAAATATCAAGCTAAGTGGTCCCATTGACCAAGTCAATATTATCAAGCTCCTCAACTTGCAAGACTTTGTCATCCTAACAATGTCCAAATGACCCTTTTGGCCATGCTATTTGTCACGACCCGAACCTGCCCGTGGATCGGTGCCTACCCTGCACCCTAGTGATACAACATCGAGTAATCGGCGGAACATAAGGCGATAACATGAAATAACAAGAAGTATGAAACAATAGTTCGAGAAAACTTGCCTACGGCGTATATAAATAAATCAATTTAAACCGAACTACATCCCATTACAACTCGCCATAAAAGATTACTGACCTCTAAGAATGATACGACAACAAATGGCGGGGGGCCCGCCAAACCTGAATGTAAACACCTACTACGACGGACTATACCATCGATAAGCCTCCGAGAAACGGGCTTCCCAAACGTTAAACCGTGACCACGAGCTAGGATCAACGATCGTGTACCTCAACTGCGGTATGAACGCACTTCCGGCGAGGCCGCGATAACAGTACCAAGTATGTGAAATCGAAATATCAAATGAAATCATAGTAGTCTATATAAAGCGGAGACATGTATGATAACCAAAACTATAGTTCACAATAAATAAGCGATATGTCAAGTCGTGACTCACGCCAAAGTCATCATAAACCGTGACGGTAAGTAAGGCATAGCCGACTACTAAAACCACAGACAAACAAGGTCAAATCGTATCATGAGATCTCTGCATCGATACATGATCAAAGCCGCCACTCGCGCGAGATCTAATGTCGCGTCAGCCCGGAACTTCCCATAGCTCGCACGGCCACCTAATGGCGCGTGAGGCATTCCCGCATCGAGGGTACTTCTCCAGCGTCTCGACTCGCCGTCCGCATGGCCACAAAGACCGCATGACCACAAGGGCCGCAACTAACCCGAACTCGTAGCTCGCATAGGCCATACAGACACGCATAAGGTATTCTCGAATCATAGGTCACTAGACACTTTGAGTCTACCCAGACGGAGGGCTTAACCGGAATCATGAGTGATATAATATCATCATAATAGCTTATCGTTAAACAACCTAAGCACAACAAGGAAAAACCCCTTTACACAAACATCACAAGATACTAACTCACGTAGCATCCTAACATGTTTACTTATCAAGTCATCAAGAAAGTATTACAAGACTATCACAAATCAATACAATCAAGTTATTCACACAAGGTACTTTCTACATTATGATTAACCAGGTCGGGTATCTATTCCCAAAATACTTCATACATTATCTTTTAAAAATACGTTACGTTTACAAAAGTCACCCAATACCCGTAGTATATGAAAAATAGAGTGATTATCCTTTGAAGTAAATCAAAACATATCTTCAGAAATCAAGTAACGACATTCTTTTCCAAATGTTTCGTTTGCCTAATTTCAAATGTTCACGTTTCTTATTTTAGAAAGGTTTCAGAGTTCATAATTTTAATCACTTAATGATATAATTCTCCTTTAAAGGCAATTTGAGAAACATATGTCGATACGAGTAGGTTATTCTTGTTTATAACAATCTTATTTAAGCCATGATCTAGGAAATGTAACATCATTTTGTCTCATCTTAGTTTCTATGCGGATGGAAGTTTACCTGGTTTTACTAATACATTATTAGTCAAAACATTTCCTTTATTAGCGCCATGGTTTGTTCGATACCTATTCGATTTAGAAATCAAGAAACATTATTGCTTTAAAATCAAGTACTCATTACTGAATGAGGTTTTACAACATTTTTAACAAAATGTTAATTACCAAGTAAAACAAGTTAAGTCTCTTTATCTTTAAGATTAAGCCTCTTAACTTTTAAAATCGATAAACCATTCTCTTTACCTCTCTTAAAGCGTTATACCTAACTTCATAAAGCTAGTATAACTCTTCTTTATTATCACACATCAAGTCGATTACCTTTTTAAAACCACAAAGCATTTTACACGTATGCCTACCGCATTACATAGTTATACACATATCATGCTAGAAAAGGTAGGAAGAGGTTCACATACCGCGGCGATTATCGACTAATAGCAAAACGCTCAAGTACCTCAAACCGCTTGGCTACTCCTAAGCCAAGTAGATCGCCACGCATGGTACTTCAACCTATAAGGCCACGCTTATTAACATCTAGATCTAATCGTAGAACATTCTACGTAAAATTAGAAGACTCCCGCAACCGCAAATCTCCTCCTCTCTATCAGGCCGCCATCAAGCCAACCGGGGTTTATACATCTAACCGTGTACAATTCTACTGCAAGAATGCTACAAGTCATCTGAATACACCCTATGTAATTCGACAGCTTCTTCTTTAAATTCAGCTTAAGTCAAAAGACATTGCCGCGCAATTATGTTCATTATATATAGTATACTTGACTATACATTCTACAACATGTAATTTCCAATTACAATAGAAGGTCAGTGTTTACCTCGATAAGCCCAAAATTATCCGAGTTTAAATGTCGATCCCGAGCAAGGTTTAGCTCTACTCAAGTGCGCTCAGGCCTCAAACAACCCTTAGAAGTTCTAACCAACTTCTACTTAATACTCCAACCAACTATGGAGATTTTCCTTAGGGTTTTGGTTTTTGGTGAAGGGAAGTATAATAGTATTTCTGGCTTTCGTATAAGTATAACCTTAGAATACTACAAGGTATACGACTAAGGTAATTTGGGTATTATAACAATACTTTTGAGAGTATTTCTACCAAGAGGGGTATATATACGAGACAACACCACGAGGGTGTATACCCTCGGCCTACCCAGTGGGAAATTACTCTCGGCGAGGAAGGGGCTCTCGGCAGGGGGCCTCACGAGGGAGGAGACAACCACTCCAAAGTGCTCTCAAGACTTTAGGAAAGTTTAGGAATGGATGAACAAGTATTCCAGGGGGTATTTATAGATGCCAAGGCCAACCAACGCCAAGATCATGCCAAGTGCATAGCAAGTGTAGGCCAAGATTCACCCATGTGTCCCAACCAACTAACACACAAATATCCTACCTAACCCGACAAAAATGGCCACACTTTCGCCACTACGCCCACACTTCACCAATGAGAGGGTGCCAAGTGGCGCCTCTTGTTAGTCCAACACGTTTCTCTCTAAAAATCCGCAAAAATTAGAAATGACATAGCGGAATTTTCCTTCGCAGTTATGTAAAACATTTAAAACGACTCTAATAGGGTGTTGGGAACAAATAATTTTCGGCCAAGCCACTTTAAAGTCCAAACTTTTCTACGTACGTCCTTACGTACATACTCTGGAAATACGGGGTATAACACTATTTTCGTCCAAGGCTACTTAAGGGGGGGTGACACGTGTCGCCCTCCCATTCGTCACAATATTTCGTTTTCCGACAATTTCATAATTCCGGTAAATTTTTACAAGTCTCAAATCTTAACATTTTTGAGTTCTTATGTACGTTCTTAAAACATGTCCTGAAATTACGGGGTGTAACATTCTTCCACCCTTAGAAACATTCGTCCTCGAATGTTCTTTCGGAGCTCACTCTATCATTTCTCGGCATAATCTCATAAAACTACACTTAATGAAACCTAATTATGCCACTTATGGCCCTAATACCTCGCACACGCATATCCGTCCATCATAAGCCCAAAAGGGATTATCTTTTCGTACTTCCAACTCCTTCTAGCATATACATAGTCTCAATATAATCTGTTCATGACACTTAAACATACAACAACTATATCATGCATACAAGTTTCTAAAGGGTCAAATACATACCTGAAATCATATAGGCGGTTCAAAGGACCGCTAAAATCGAACTTCCACTCGACCGCCATAGACGGTGCATGAACATCCTGCCTAGCTATTGAAGGAGAAGAACCCGCAAATGATCCAGTAGACTGTGTTGTCCCACCAGGACCCCCTCTATAAGGACACTCTCTTAACATATGGCCTAGACGACCACAATAAAAACAAGCACCGTCGCGCCGACATACCCCGAATGGAACCTACCACACGGGCGATTGAGGCAAAGGTGGCTCGATCGATGGAACCCCATCTCCCGAGACCGGCTCTAGAGATCTGATCGGCACTGCATTCCCGGTTGTAAAACCCCGGAAAATCGTGGAGGAGCACTCGGTGCAATGTAGACCTAGTTCTGGCGCCGAGGCTGTCCGCCAAAGTTACCTCAAACCCGGCCGCCCCGCCTCTTAGGCCGGATCGTGTCCGCGTGTCCTCTCTCTCTCTGTCTTCGATCCCCTATGCATAAGCCTGCATCCTTGAGATATCCATACCGCCAGGGCCACTCCTGACATGCAGAATCATATAACGTCTAGCCCCAACACATAGCGGTGAACTCATCGCCATGTCACCCAATAGTATGCGCATACCTGGCCAACGAGTCAAACTCCAGGTTGTACTCCCTGATGGTCCTCCCATTCTGCCTCAATGACAAGAACCTATCAACATGGGATCTCCTAATTTCAGGAGGCAAAAAGTGATCAAGAAAAGCCTCTGTGAACTCCTCCCAAACAGCTGGAAGATCACCCTCACCTCTCGACAACTCCCATGACTCAAACCAGTTCAACGCAATATCGCGTAACCGGTAAGAGGCTAGCATAATTGACTCTGTCTCCGAGGCCCTAAGCACATGCATAGTCCACTGTAGTTGACGAACAAACTCTTGAGGATCATCCTCAGATCTCGAATCATAAAACTCGGGTGGACTACAACCCAGAAAATCCCGAATCATCAAACTGTCGGCTCTAGGGTTAGCTACCTGCTTCTGTCGGCGCTGCCCTGCTACTATGCTGGTCAATAACCTAATCTGCTCTCCATAATCTCTAAACTCTGCCGGCCGCGAACCGAGGCTCGTATCGAAACCTCTGGAGCTACCGCTGCCTCGGCTCTCTAATATCGCCGGCTGAACTTGCCGATCCGCCTACTACCTCGGGCATAGTATGTGCCGAGTCCGTAACCTCTGCACTTCTGGCGACTCGCTGTTGCCTTGCCCTTCGGGCCACAGTCGCTTCCGTGGAGGCATAATCACATAAGAATAGGTCGAGAGGATTCAACCTACTAGACAGTTCATCGCACGATCTCAAAGAGAAGAATGGAAACTAATCCTAAATGTCCTGCAGCCTCTCGATTATAGATGTGGTGCACAACACACCGATAATCAAGACTCTACTAGACACTCAGACACTTTCCGAGGACTAACCGCTCGATACCACTTTTGTCACGACCCACCCCTGCCCACGATTGGTGCCCTACTGCAGCAACCTTACAGTAGACATCGAGATAATCAATAAACATACATGAAACTTATAAAATAAAACAACAGAATAAAACAACAAAGTTAGCCGATGTACTACCTTCCCGACATATATATACAACCAAGCAGCTTGCCTCCTTTCCTTACAAACGCCCACAATATGTGACTACACTCTAAGAGTTTTAACATAACAACAAGGGACAGGCCCCGCCATACCCCTGAATATACATGAATCTACAACCTCAGGGGAAACCGTACCAAGAGATAAGCCTCCGGAGTAAATGGAGCTTTTTCCCAAAAATTGAACCGAGATCCTAACAGCAAGGATCACCAACCTGTGTACCTAATACCTACAGGCATGAACGCAGCCCCCCGAAGGGGGTCAGTACAACAGGTACCGAATATGGAACGAAAATAAGGTACATCAAACAAATCATATCTGTATAAAAACATGACAGGGGTAAGTATAAAAAAAGTAAATACCTGAACCTACCATGTCATTACCATCTCGTGAACTTAATCGTACCTTATTATCTTTTCCCATTTTTCAATAAAAGTTATAGCCACTTTCTTACGTACATACTTAGAAAAGTCATCAAGTTCATTACCATATAACTTACTTACCTTACATAACATAATTCGACCCTTTATGGAGGGACGCCTGTTATACCCCGTAGTTGCAGGGTATGTATGTGAGGACGTACAACGAGAGTACGGCAGAAATTTTGAAAAGAAAGAAAGATGTGAGTTTTCGACTAAAAGTTTCCTGTTATTTGTGAAGAAAAGGTTCGTTAATGGGAATTGGATTCCAGATTTGGTATTTGGACTTCATAGATTATATTAGAATTTTGAGATTTTATTTTCTGAATGGTCACGCTGGGCCCACTGAGAAATTTACGGTTTGTGGGCCCGCTTTGTTTTTGAGATTCCAGATTTTGGATATTTTCTAAGACGAATATTTTGGGCGAATTGGGGCGACACGTGTCACCCCATGGCACCTCGCCGAAATATTTATTGTGCACAACACCCGACAGAGTCGTTTTTGACGAAACGCTTTACTGCTTACGAAGGAAAAATTAGGCTATGTCATTTAGTATTTTGCGAATTTTTCCGAGACGGAGCGTTTGGACCAACGAGAGGCAACACTTGGCACCCTCTCGTCAGTGGATTTGAAGCTGGCCGAATGGACGGGCAAGTGGTAGATATTTGTGTAGATTTTTGTGAGGATTTGTGGAGTAGGGTTAGGGTGCACTTGGCTTGATCTTGGCCTTACACTTGTGTAGCACTTGGCTAGATCTTGGCCATTGGTTGGCCTTTGGCTTTGCTATAAATACCCTCCCTTGTGAAGACTTATTCATTCACCTCACTTTGTCTAAGCCTTGAAATCCCTCCTCTCCGCTTGTTGCTCTCGTCCAACTCCCTTCTCCCTTAGAAAGAGGCCCTGGCCGAGAACACCCTCCCCTAGCCTAGTGCTAGCCGAGCCTACCCCCTTGGTAGAAAGTTGTCTTCCAAGTATTGTTATAATGCCCAAAATACCTTAGCCTTGTACCTTGTAGTATTCCAAAGATACCTCTTTACGTAGAGTCCGGAAATTCTACCTTTTGTCCTTTTTAGTCTCAAACCGAAACCCTAAGGACATCTTCATGGTTGGTTGAAGTATTTGAGCAGAAGTTGGTTAGAACTTCTAAGGTTTGTTTGGAGTGGTTTGGAGCGCACTGAGCTGAGCTAAACCTTGCTCAGGATCGACATTATAACTTGGATAATTTTGGGCTTATCGAGGTAATTATCTTGTCCCTCTATTGTAATTGGAAATTACATGTTTGTTAGAGTATATAGTTGAAGTATACTATATATGGTACTACTTAGTATTCGCAATGTCTTTTGACTTAAGCCCAAGAATAAAGAACCGAATCAATCGTATTTACATGTGATCAGCAATGAGACTTGTGTAGAATTGTACACGCCCGGTTAGATGTAAACCCTCGTCAGAGCCAGCCTCGATAGAGGAGGAGATTTACGCTGTCATGCGGGGAGTCTTTAATTTTAAATAGAAAGATAAAAAATTGTGTTTTGGGGTTAAAAGACGTTTTTGACCGTTATAGGTTAAATTAAAAAAAGTAGCGTATTCTACTCGAGGAGTGGAAAGGGCTAGCAAGGTTGTAGTACTTGGAGCGTTTTGCTTATTGTCGATAAATCGTCGCGAGGTATGTGAACCTCTTCCTATCTCTTCTAGCATGATATGTGTGAACTATGTAGTACGGTAGACGTACATGTGTTAACTGTGTTTGATTGTTTTTAAAACATAAAGTGTTATAACGGCTTTATGGGAAGTTGGTTATAACAGCTTTATGTAGGTAAGAAAATGGTTTTACTGATGTTAGAAGTTAAGAGACTTGATCTTATAAGATAAGAGACTTAACTTATTTGTTATAATGTGGATGCATGTGTGAAACCTCATTCGTGAGTAATGAGTACTTGGTTTTAAAGGGATAATGTTTTACTGATTTCGGGAATCAGAATGTGTATCGGCACCACCGCAAATGCGTTAATAAAGGAAAATGTATTGAATAATGATGTGTTGTATTAAAACCAGTAAACCTCCATCCGCATGAAGCTAAGATGAGACAAAATGATATTACATTTTCTAGATCATGGTCGTAATAAGATCGTTATAAACAAGAATAAACTACTCACGTATATGACATATGTTACTCAATTGTTCTAAAAAGGAATCAAGTGATTAAGTTTGGGAACTATGAAACCATTTGAAAATGGCTTGAGTAATTGAAACTAGGCAACCGAACTTAGGAAAAGAATGTTGTTACTTGATTTTGAAAAGGAAGGTGGGTTGGTCATTCTAATACTACGGTATCGGGTGACTTTTATAAAAGTAATGGATCTCTTTAAAAGAACTTAACGATGTAGTACTTTGGGGTTAAAACCCGACTTTGGCATAAAATGAAAGTACTTTGAGTTGTGTGAAACTTTATGCTTGTTGTTGTGAAACTTGCCTATGCTTGTGATGATAGCCTTTATTGTACAATCGTTGTGTTTCGTGTTACCGCTCTCGATGAGGGTCGGTTGAGTTGAGAACTTACTTGGACGTCTTGGCGATGACGAGAAATTCCACGCACGCTCGCTGATAGTATTATTTGTTAATCGCTTTGGACATACCGATGCGCGAGCGCACGTATGCTTCCATTTTGGTTAAGGTCTTGTGGTTAATCGCTTTGGATATATCGACGACGCGAGCGCACGGGTATGTTTCATTTCGACATCGCTGATTTCCTTTTGGACATACCCGACATCGATGAGCGAGCGTATGCGCCCATTTGGAAAGTTGTCTTATTGTTTCCTTTGGACATACCGACACGATGCGTGGCGCATCGCATGCGCCCATTTGGAAAGTTGTCTTATTGTTTCCTTGGACATACCGACACGATGCGTAGCCTTGCACGTATCGCCCATTTGGAAAGTTGTCTTATTGTTTCCTCGACATACCGACACGATGCGTAGCGCACGTATGCTTCCATTTGATTGTCTTGTTGTTGAGGTCACATGGACATGTCTACACCGATGCACCGGCATGTGGGCTACGGACATCGTATTATTGTTGCATCATGGACATGCCTACACCGGCGCATTCCGGCACGCGCCATAATGCGAACTCGATTGATGTGGGCGTGAGACCCATAGTTATATCGAGTGATGATCGTTTTATGTTGTGAATCGTAGTTTGGTTATCATACATGTCTCCCGCTTTATATAGACTAGTATGATTTCATTCTACGATTGCATGGGCCACATACTTGGTACCGTTGTCTCGACCTCCTTCGGGCCGCGTCATGCCGCAGTAGAGGTACATCGCCGTGGATCCTCGCCATAGGATCACGCCAACAGATTGAAGCTCCGTTTCTCGAGACTTATCTTTTGTAGGTGTTCGAGTCAGAGGTTCTGTACATCTGGGGTATGGCGCCCCGTCCGTCATAGTCGTTAGTATATCTTAGAGGTCTGTAATCTTGTTGTGGCGGTTGTAAAAGGATTAAACTCGTGTTTTATGTATATACCAAGGCAACGCTTTGGTTGGCCTGCTTATTCATTTATCTCTTGTTAAATGACTTGTTTTATGTTCCGCTGATTTTCTCTCGATGTATGTATCACTAGGGTGCCTGTAAGGCAAAGAATCGCCCCCGAACGGTCGTTACAAAAGTGGTATCGAGCGATTAATCCTCTGAAAGTGTCTATCGCCGTTCAGTAAGTCTTGATTATCGATGTGTTGTGCACCACATCTATAATCGGAGGTCGCAGACATTTAGGATTGGTTTCCATTCTTCTCATTCCGAGATCGTGCGCCTTAGAGTCAGAAGTTGTACCTCCGACGTCTCGTTTTTACCGCTATGCCTCCGCGCAAGGCAACCAGAGCAGAGGGCAAGGCAGCCGAGGGTGCCGCTAGTGAGATCTGAGGAGTACGAGGCGCAGCCCGAAGACTGAGCAGTCTTCGACGGCGAAGTTCGTGGACGCCGCTAGCACCGCAGAGTTTAGAGCCACCGTGGCTGATGAGACTCTGAGATTGAGCCTCGGTCCCACACCGAGCAGGGGAGATGGGTCGCTGGAGATGGCCCGATTTTGGCCGTGGTCAGGCGGATATGAGGACAGCCGACGCAGCAGCCGATTGGCCCAGCAATACCGTGGTTCACCCCGGCGAATAGTTTGAGGCTACGGGACTTTTTAGTTGTAGCCCGCCGAGTTTTACGGGTCGAGGCACGAGGATGATCCGCAGGAGTTCATCCCGGCAATGATCACGCGGTGATCAAGGCTTCAGACCGAGTCGTGACCTTTGTTCGCGTCGGCCGCGTGATACCGCAATCGATTGGTTTGATTCATGGGAGCTTTCCCGGGAGAGCATGCACTCCAGCGGTATGGGATGAGTTTTCGGGCTTTCTCACGCACTTCTGCCTCCGCAGATGAGGAGGGCACGGGCCGATTTTTGTTACCGAGAGAGGGCGACCGTCGTGAGTACAATGTCGAGTTCGATCCTTGGCTCGATATGTCCTCGCGCGAAGTTGCAGATATGGAGGATAGGTGCATCGCTACGCCACCGGGCTTGATGATTATATGGCCGAATCTTGCGGGTGTTTCTCTTCACGGCATGGACATTGCCCGCACGCAGCTCATGCACTGGGATGTGAGGCACGGAGGGTCGACGGAATGACTGGATCGCCAGAAGAGGCCGTGACGGCAGGTCCTTTGGTGGCTTTCGAGGCGGACCGCCAAGAAGAAGCTAGTTATATACCCCCACCGGCACAGAGTGGTCCTCCACCGCCTTCGTGAGCAGTCGTGGCTCGGGTTCAGATTTTCAGAGCAGCGGGTGTTAACCAACTGAAGCCACCCCTAACTCGATGTGACCATTGTGGTAGACTCCAATATGGAGAGTGTCTTTCTAGATTGGGATTATCTTTTGCATGCGACAGCGGAGCCATTTTGAGGAACTGTCCTACCAAGGGAGGCGCGATGTTACGACTCACCTTCAGATCTGTGGCTGGTTCATCACCTTCATACTGATACTGCAGTATGTGCCTATGATTAGAGTGGAGCGGTAGTTTCGTATATCCTTAACCTCTAGAGTTTTGGTATGCTTGTTATGATGATCTCATTATTGTGTGCTATGTACGGATAGCATTGTGATATGTGTGAGTTAGAAACATGCTTAGTTGGGAGGATACGTATGGGGGCATGGTAAGTGTGAACCTTAGACTATGTCACGACTGAGACCTTAGGGGTAAGGTCGCTTGAGTTAAAGATTTATTTTTGACCCTTATCGAGTAGTAGTATACGGGATTTATTTGTGTGATAAGTCCGTGGTAGTGTGAGATGGAAGTGGTAGCTTTCATGACGTGAATTAGTAAGATTGTTCCGGATCGGGGAACAACAGTTTGGCGCGGTTGGGGGTCGGGTTGAGGACCATTTGCGGGTCAACCCGTAACCCGGTTTGGGGTGGGGTCAGTCCTGGGTGGTCCTCCGTGGTAGGGTCACGAGGATGCTAGGCCCAAGTTTGTGTGACCAACGTATGAGTTCGTGGACGCGTTCGACCGAAGCGTTCGTAAAGGCCGGAATGGCCTTAAGGAAGTTTGAGGTTAGTAAGATGACCAAGTTTGGAGGTAGTGACTCCGCAGATTTTCGAACGGAAGTAATGGTGAAGTATGGTACGTCTTCGAGAGTTCAAGCGCTCGAGAAGCGGCACGACGAGTAAGGAAAGAGGGCGTATGTTATTTCGCGGGCCGTGGCATCGCAACTTGTTAGAGGAACTTTATCGTTATTCGACTTGAGAAGGAACATTCGGACGAATGTTTCTAAGGAGGGGAGAATGTTATACCCGTAGTTGCGGTATGTATGTGAGGATGTACAACGAGTACAGCGTAAAATTTTGAAAAGAAAGAAGATGTGAGTTTTCACTAAAAGTTTCCGCTATTTGTGAAGAAAAAGGTTCGTTAATGGGAATTGGATTCCGATTTGGTATTTGGACTTCATAGATTATATTAGAATTTTGAGATTTTATTTTGGAAATGGTCACGTGGGCCCACTGAGAAATTTACTGCTTGTGGGGCCCGCTTTGTTTTTGAGATTCCGGTATTTTGGATATTTTCTAAGACGGAATATTCGGCGAGGGGCGACACGTGTCACCCCATGTGGCACCCTTGGAAATATTTATTGTGCACAACACCCGACAGAGTCGTTTTTGAAACGCTTTACTAAACTACGAAGGAAAAATTCGCCTATGTCATTTAGTATTTTTGCGAATTTTTCCGAGAGACTTTTGGACCAACGAGAGGGCAACACTTGGCACCTCTCGTTGGTGGACTTGAAAGGCGCTAATGAATGGACGGGCAAGTGTGGTAGATATTTGTGTAGATTTTTGTGAGGATTTGTGGAGTAGGGTTAGGTGCACTTGGCTTGATCTTGGCCTTACACTTGTGTAGCACTTGGCTAGATCTTGGCCATTGGTTGGCCTTTGGCTTTGCTATAAATACCCTCCTGTGAAGACTTATTCATTCACCTCACTTTGTCTAAGCCTTGAAATCCCTCCTCTCCTTGTTGTTGCTCTCGCCCAACTCCCTTCTCCCCAGAAAGAGGCCCTGGCCGAGAACACCCCTCCCCTAGCCTAGTTGTGCTAGCCGAGCCTACCCCTTGGTAGAAAGTTGTCTTCCAAGTATTGTTATAATGCCCAAAATACCTTAGCCTTGTACCTTGTATTCCAAAGATACCTCTTTACGTAGAGTCCTAAATACTACCTTTTGTCCTTTTAGTCTCAAACCAAACCCTAAGGAAATCTTCAGTTGGTTGAAGTATTTGAGCAGAAGTTGGTTAGAACTTCTAAGGGTTGTTTGGAGTGGTTTGAGCGCACTGAGTGGAGCTAAACCTTGCTCAGATCGACATTATAACTTGGATAATTTTGGGCTTATCGAGGTAATTATCTTGTCCTCTATTGTAATTGGAAATTACATGTTTGTTAGAGTATATAGTTGAAGTATACTATATACGGTACTACTTAGTATTCGCAATGTCTTTGACTTAAGCCCAAGAATAAAGAATCAATCAATCAGATTTACATGCGATCAGATTGCGAGAGACTTGTAGAATTGTACACGCCCGGTTAGATGTA
This sequence comes from Przewalskia tangutica, assembly GCA_029844215.1. NCBI lineage: Eukaryota > Viridiplantae > Streptophyta > Magnoliopsida > Solanales > Solanaceae > Przewalskia > Przewalskia tangutica. Next base: position 61,882 of record JAQGDG010000258.1, read on the forward strand.
AACCCCCCTGGTTGGCTTGGTAGCCGATAGAGGAGGAGATTTACGCTGATGCGGGAGGTGCTGCCGAATTTTCTATAGAAAGATAGAAACTTGTGTTTTGGGGTTAATAGACGTTTGTGACCTTTAGAGGTGAAAGTACTAAGAGTAGCGTATTCTACTCGAGGAGTGGAAAGGGCTAGCAAGGTTGTAGTACTTGGAGCATTTTGCTTATTGTCGATAAATCGTCGCGAGGTATGTGAACCTCTTCCTATCTCTACTAGCACGATATGTGTGAACTGTAATGCAGAGACGCATACGTGTTAACGTGTTTGATTGTTTTAAAACATAAAGTGTTATAACGGCTTTATGGGAAGTTGGTTATAACACTTTATGTAGGTAAGAAAATGGTTTATCGATGTTAGAAGTTAAGAGACTTGATCTTATAAGATAAGAGACTTAACTTATTTGTTATAATGGATGCATGTGAAACCTCATTCGTGAGTAATGAGTACTTGGTTTTAAAGGATAATGTTTTATCGATTTCGAATCGAATGTGTATCAGCACCACTGCAGTAATAAAGGAAAATGTATTGAATAATGATGTGTTGTATTAAAACCAAGAGAAACCTCCATCCGCATAGAAGCTAAGATGAGACAAAATGATATTACATTTTCTAGATCATGGTCATTGTAATAAGATCGTTATAAACAAGAATAAACTACTCACGATATGACATATGTTACTCAATTGTTCTAAAAGGAATCAGTGATTAAGTTTGGGAACTATGAAACCATTTGAAAACGAGAAGCTTGAGTAATGAAACTAGGCAACCGAACTTAGGAAAAGAATGTTGTTACTTGATTTTGAAAAGGAAGTGGTTGGTCATTCTAATACTACGTATCGTGACTTTTATAAAAGTAATGGATCTCTTTTAAAGAACTTAACGTATGTAGTACTGGGGTTAAAACCCGACTTTGGCATAAAATGAAAGTACTTTGAGTTGTGTGAAACTTGCCATGCTTGTTGTTGTGAAACTTGCCTACGCTTGTGATGATAGCCTTTATTGTACAATCGTTGTGTTTCGTGTTACCGCTCTCGATAGAAGTCGGTTGATCGTTGAGAACTTACTTGGACGCGCTTGCAGACGAGAAATTCCACGCACGCTCGCGATAGTATTATTGTTGTTAATCGCTTTGGACATACCGACACGATGCAGCGCACGCATGCTTCCATTTTGGTTAAGGTCTTGTGGTTAATCGCTTTGGATATCGACACGATCGTAGCGCACGGGTATGTTTCCATTTCGATTATCGCTTGTGATTTCCTTTTGGACATCACCGACGATCGTAGCGATCGCATGCGCCCATTTGGAAAGTTGTCTTATTGTTTCCCTGGACATACCGACACGATGCGAGCGCACGTATGCGCCCATTTGGAAAGTTGTCTTATTGTTTCCTGGACATATCGACACGACGCGTAGCGCACGTATCGTCCATTTGGAAAGTTGTCTTATTGTTTCCTTGACATACCGACACGATGCGTAGCGCACGTATGCTTCCATTTGATTGTCTTGTTGTTGAGGTCACATGGACATGTCTACACCGATGCAAGTCGGGCATGGGCCGTGGACATTGGTATTATTGTTGCATCATGGACATGTCTACACCGGCGCATTCGGCGCGCCATAATGCGAACTCGATTGATGTGCGGGCGTGAGACCCATAGTTATATCGAGTGATGATCGCTTTATGTTGTGAATCGTAGTTTGGTTATCATACATGTCTCCCGCTTTATATAGACTAGTATGATTTCATTTACGATTGCATGCTTCACATACTTGGTACTGTTATCGACCTTCGGGCCGCTCATGCCGCAGTAGGTACATCGATCGTGGATCCTCGCCATGATCACAGTCAACAGATTTCAAGCTCCGCTCCGAGACTTATCTTTTGGTAGGTGTTCCTCGAGTTGTAGGTTCTTGTACATTCTGGTATGGCGGCCTGTCCGTCATAGTCATCAGATATCTTAGAGTGCAGTAGTACCAAGGTGGTTGTAAAAGGATTAAACTGCTCGTGTTTTATGTATATACCAAGGCAATCGCTTTGGTTGGCCTGTTTATTCATTTATCTCTTGTTAAACGACTTGTTTTATGTTCGCCGATTTTCTCGATGTATGTATCACTAGGGTGCCCAGGTAAGGCACGAACGGCCCCGAACGGTCGTTTATAACGCCTATACCGCCAAATTCCAATCTGGGACGCGATAAAGTCACATGGTCTGCCCATAAAGGTATTGTTACACCCCGTATTTGCATGACATGTTTTAAGAACGTTAGTAAGAACTCACAAGTGTTAAGATTTGAGGCTTGTAAAAATTTATCGGAATTATGAAATTGTCGGAAAACGTAGTGTGTTACGCATGGGCGACACGTGTCACCCCTTAGCTATGCCTTCGACGAAATGGCATGGCGATATGGTCATCGACCATAAGTCTTCTATGGCTAAGTCTTGCAACTCAGTAGTACGAGAACATTGACTAAGTCAAAGGACCCACTTAAGCCTTGATATTTCATTAGACAAAATCCTAACCACCCATTTGTTTGTATCATGACCCTCCAATACACTATATATAATACTAATAGCAAGATAGGACTTAACACTTAGCAAAAATTTCACAAATTTGAAGACTACACAAAGGGAGCTCTCGGGTTCCTCTCAAGAAGAAAGGAAAAATCTTTGTTCCTTGTTCTTTTAGCTCCACACTTTAAACCAAGGTTCTTATGTGTATTGTAAACATATCTCAATAGAAAAATCTTGGAAAAAGGTAGTTTACGGGTTAGTCGCAAAACGAAAACCTAATGGTCTTTCTAGGTTTTGTTTGGAGATTTGAAGGATAATTGTTGGTGTTGTTCTAAGGGTCTCAATGCTGATTGAAGTGTATTGGAGAGGCTCTAATCTTCTACGAGCGATTTCGGATTGGAGTTGGATTAAGAATCGCTGAGGTTGACATTCTACCGGACCTTGTACTTGGCAAGTAGTTTGACCCGACGAGGTATGTAAATTTTTCCTATCCTTCGAGCATGACTAGTTTCACGATATAGATGTAGACAAGACTATGACATTCTTTACTTGTTTTATGAAATGCCAAGTCGGGTGGGTTAGAGATTAACTCACTTCTTTGAAAATAGTAAGGATGTCTTAAGTTGATTTTAAAGTTAAGGGACTTGAAGGGTTTTGAAGTATGTGATACTTGTTTCGTTTTAAACGTATAAGTCCCTTGGATAGGAAATTGTACTTGACTAAGGTATAAAGTAAATATAACGACTTTATGGGGAGTTGGTTATATTGACTTTATGCAAAGGTAAATGGCTTGTTTTAATGAAAGGCAAATTGGTTTCAAGGTATCAATTGCCTAAGGTTTTATAAGAAAAGAAGTCACTTGATTTAGAAACCTAACTTAAATTCTAAAGGTATTGTGACTTGTCTTGAAAAGAGATTTTGACTTGATACTACGGTTTATAGTATCTTGAAGTTCTATATGAAAATGAGTCATTTTAAAAGGTTGAAGCAATGAGTTGTTATACCCGTATTTCCGAGTATGTACGCGAGGACGTCGTAGGAAATTTTGAACTTCAAATAGGCTCGGCGATTTAATTTTGTGCACAACACGTTAGAGTCGCTTTCGTGAAACGCTTTCACGACTTTCGTAGGGAATTTCCGCCATGTCCTTTCTAATTTTTGGATTTTTCCGAGAGACGAACGTGTTGGATCAAGAGGGCGCCACTCGCACCCTCTCATCTGGACTTCAATCGTCCATTTGGACGAAATGGATGTGCAAAGGCACGTTTTGTTGCCTTGACAAAGTCAAGGGTAGGATATTTGTGTTTGGTAAATCCTAGCCCTACACTTGCCTAACACATGGATTGATCTTGGCCATTGGTTGGCTTTCACTTGGCCTATAAATACCCACCCTTTGATGAACTTATTCATCCACAAATTTGCCTAAGTCTTGAAAGCTCTCCTTCTCCTCCCTTTGTGTTGAGTTCGCCAAGAGGCCTCCCCTCCTAGAGGCCTTGGCCGAAGTACACCCCCTCCTAGTTGTGGCCTGGGTACCCCTAGCTAGTTGCTTTCAGATAATACCCCTCTTTGGTAGAATACTCTCAAAAGTATTGTTATAATGCCCAAATTACCTTAGCCTATACCTTGTAGTATTCTAAGGTTATACTTGTACAAAAAGCCCAAATACTATTATACTTCCCACACTACAAAACCGAAACCCTAGGGAAATCTCCATAGTCCGTGAGTATTGTGTAGAAGTTGGTTAGAACTTCTAAGGGTGGTTTAGAGCGGGTCGAGCGCCGAGTCGAGCTAAACGATTGCCCGTGATCGACTTTAAGCTAGGATAATTATGGGCTTATCGAGGTAATTATCTTGTCCTCTATTGTAATTGGAAATTACATAATTGTGAATATATAGTTGAAGTATACTATATAATGGAACTGAACGTAGTTATCGGCAATGTCTTTTGACTTAAGCTCGATTAATACTTACAGAATGTTCTTACTTAAGCCCGAATTTAAAGAAGAGTATCGAATCGTAATTACATAGGTTGTATTACGATGAGACTTGTAGTAGTACCGTGGAGTAGAATTGTACCCGTTGGGTTAGATATATAACCCTCGGTTGGCTTGCAGCCTACCGATGAGAGAGGAGATTTACGCCATGCGGGGAGGTGCTAATTTCAGAGAATGTTCTACTAAGAGACCTAATGTTAATAGCGCAGGCCTTATAGGTTGAAGTACTACGTGTGGTGCGATCTACGTGGCTTAAGGAGTAGCCACTGGAAGTACTTGAGCGCTTGCTATTAGTCGATACTCGCCGCGAGGTATGTGAACCTCTTCCTATCTCTTCTAGCATGATATGTGTGAACTATGTAGTACGGTAGACGATACGTGCTAAATGTATTTGATTGGTGTAAACATAAGTGTTATAACGGCTTTATGGGAAGTTGGTTATAACAGCTTTATGTTGGTTAGAAAATACATGTGGTTTTTAAAAGGTAACTGATTTGAACTATAACTGGCTTGTTATGTGTTAATAAAGAAAGAACTTGAAGTATTTCAAAAGATTTTTGAATCATTTTGAAAGAAGAAGTAATATTTGGTTTTTGAAAACTTAAGAGTTATACTAGCTTTATGGGAAGTTAGGTATAACGGCTTAAGAATGTTTTACTGATTTCGGAAATCAGAATGTGTATCGACAAACCACTGCAGCGTTAATAAAAGGAAATGTTTTGACTAATTAAGCATTATTAAAACCAGAGAAACTTCCATCCGCATAGAAACTAAGATGAGACAAAATGATATTTCCTAGATCATGGTCAGTAATAAGATTGTTATAAACAAAAATATCCTACTCACATATAAGGCTTAGGTTTCTCAGATTGTTTAAAGGAGAATTATATTCTTAAATGAATAAGACTATGAACTACGAAACCTTTCTAAAATTAGGCAAACTTGAACATTGGAAAAGAATGTTGCTACTTGATTTTACAAAGAGAAGTAATTGATTTACTTTAAAAAGATAATCACTCTATGTTCATATACTACGGGTATTGTGTGGTTTTTTGGGAAGTAACGATCTTTTAAAGATTTAATGTATGAAGTACTTTGGGGATAGGTACAACTTGTTAGTAGAAAGTACCTTGTGTGAATAACTTGATTGTATTGGTTTGTGATAGCCTTGTAATACTTTCTTGTTGACTTGATAAGTAAGCATGTTAGGATGCTACGTGTGTTAGTATCTTGTGATTATTATGTGAAGTCACTCTGTTAGGCTTACGTTGTTAAACGTTAAGCCCGTTGTACTATTATTGTATCACATACCCCGACTTATTATACCGAGGGCTTGCCACCCTGACGCGGTCTTTACTACCATGCATCCTCGTGACTACGCGAGCGCGGTAGCTCGGATTTGATCATTCCGGTGTTTAGCCCGACGCGGGGATTCCCTATGCGTCCGGCTGAGACTATGCGGTCTTTTGAGACTACGCGGGTTGCGGGAGCCTAGGCGATACCGAGGGTTGGCCGCCTTCGACGCGGTATACCTCGCGATGCAGGACCATGATTCGAGGAATACCTCATGCGGTCCGCAGTGACCTATGCGAGTCGCGAGAGTTCCAGAATAGACGCCAAGACATTGATATTGCGGCGTGGCGGCCTTCGATCATGGTGCGGTCTAGAAAGACCTCGGATACGCTTTGTGGTATTTTTGCATCGTGGGTCTTAGTAGTCGGCTATGCCTTCGCATTTCTTGCCCCGCATTTGTGCTTATCGTGATAACTTTGAGGCGTGAGTCCACGACTTGACATGACCGCTATTTGTTGTGGATCGTAGTTTGCTTATCATACATGTCTCCCGCTTTATAGACTATTATGATTTCATTTACGATTTTTAGTTTCACATACTCTGCACTGTCTCGACCTCCTCGGGCCGCTCATGCCGCAGTCGAGGTACACCGCCGTTGATCCTAGCTCGTGGTCAGCTCAACAGATGGAAAGCTCCGCTTCTCCGAGGCTTATCAGTAAAGTCCCCGTCAGAGGTGTTTACATTCGTGGTTTGGGCCCTGTCCCCGCCATTGTTGTCGATCATTCTTAGAGGTCCGTAGATCGTGCAAGTGTGGTTTGTAAAGGATTAAACTGCTCATTTGTAATGTTGTTATTTATATATGCCGAAGGCGAAGTTTTCTCGACATCGTTTGTATACTTCGCATTTCATGTATGTGTTTTATGTTCCATTGACACTGATGTTGTGTCACTAGGTGCCCGGTAAGGCACCACCACGCCCGCCGGTCGTGACAAAGTGGTATCGAAGCGCTTAATCTCTGAAAGTGTCTACGCATCGTATCCGCAGAGTCTCGATTATCGGTGTGTTGTGCACCACACCAATAGTCAGGAGGCTATAGGAGATTTGGGCGTGGTTTCTATTCTTCTCACTCCGAGAGCGTGCCTGAGAGCTGTGTTGTAAGTTGGACCTCCGACGAAATTCTTTCCTTATCGCTATGCCTCCGCGTAGGCAACCCGAGCCCAGAGGGCGCAAATGGCGGAGTCGCGAGTAGAGTTCAGAGGGTGGCGAGAGCCCAGGCCCAATCATTACCTAGGGTAGTGCTTCATTCGGGGAGTTCTGCGACATCACTAGCCCCAGCAGAGTTTAGCACGGCGCGCAGCCTCATCGCGCCATGACATTTGAACCTTCGCCCACGCATCGGAACAGAGAATTTAGATCGCAAAGAGGCGACCGCATTAGCCATAGATTTGGCTACGAGAGTATACCATGTACCGCGAATCTTGAGGACTATCTAAAAGAGGGTTGTGCCAGAGTAATTCTTCAGTTGGGCTTGAGCATGGCCTGTGTACGGGCTTATGCGCAGCAGGCCGAGAAAACATAGAGATCGACGGTTTAACGGGCGACGTAAGAGGCCAGAGCAAGAAGGTCCTTTAGTAACTTTCGAGGCGAGTCGCCTCACCAAAGCAGATTTGATATGCACCTCCGCCAAAGGTGCAGTGGTCTTCCACGGGTTCGTGGACGTCGAGTACGCAGGAGTTGGTCGTAACTCTGTGGCTTCCGGTTCATTACAGATGCACGCCATCCCGGAATGTCGCCTTTAGTCGGGTACTTGTTGCACCTACGACCGCCGTGGTCCGATGTCGATAGAGTGTCCGTAAGAGGACTTAGCCTTCAGATCGTGGGTAGTTCGTCATCTTCCTAGCTATGCTCTACGGGCGTGCTTGATTAGAACGACTAAGTGGAGGAAGCATGGGTATAGATATATCTTTAACCCTCAGAGATCAAGATGTGTGATAAGGTGAGTATACCTTAGGTGCTATGTTCCGATAGCGTGTTAGTTGTGTTTAGAGATCATGGTTGTTTAACCGAGTAAGATTTTGGGGATAGATAAGGTGTGAACCTTAGAATGTTTTACGTTGAGACCTTAGAGCAGGCCATCTCGAGAAAAGGTGTAGTGTTATGTTTGACTTATCGGAAGTGCATAGTGCACGTGAGTTATGTTTGGGATAGTCCCTAGTAGCGTGGAATGAAAGGGGTAGTTGAGCTAAGAAGACCGCCAGGTTTTCAAACATGATTAGTGAGATTGTTCCGATCGGGAGCTATTATCGCGCGTTTGGGTCGGGTTGAGGCCTCGTTGAGTCAACCCGCGTAGATTCGTGGTGGGTCAGGTTGTGGTCCCGCCAGTGTTAGGGCTGTGAGGTGTTAGGCCCAAGTTTAGTTAACCGCAGACGAAGTTCGTGGATACGCTCGACCGCTAGTCGGGCCGATGGGGCAGCCCATCGTGTTCTTCGCTCGACCGCTCACTCGGCAGGTGTTGAATTATCGTAAAGGTTGTAAGGCTGCACGGTGCCTACCTTCACCTTATGACAGATGCGGAGCCTGTGGTAGGTCATTGTTGTTTCGGAGGTTTTGCCAAGCATGTGTTAAGAACTCAGTGAGTCTCAGACCGCATTCGCCTCTGCCAAAGTGGATTTCAGGGTAGTTGTGGAGATTGTTGTCTCCCCGTGGAGGAGTGTTTAAGCTACCATTTCGGTGTTCTGACGCCACCTTTGAAGCCTTGTAGGCGGCGTAAGTCGCGGCCGATTGGTCTGATGTTGGCAAGATTCGATAGTTGGTTCAGCTTGTTCCACAGATCGTGGATAGCGAAGCTTGTCTAGAAGAAGTTCGCGCACCGAGGAATTGTGCGGATAATCTACGACGACGCTAGAGTTCGTGCCGACGGTCGGTCTTTCAGAAAGTACCACCCCGGGCGTGGTGTGACGAGTTTTGGAATACAGAGGAACTTAGCCCGAGTTACTTGGGCCCTTTGAGTTCATGTGAAGAATAGGTCGTTGCTTATATGTTAGCATTTGCCGTCCGACCCAGAGGCAAGACGTCCGCCTTTTCGTATTGTTATGATCGGAAAGTATCGAGAATCCATCCGCAGTATTCCCGCTAATGATGACTAAGTCAAGATGATAACCCCGAAGTTTTGAGATCAAGCAAGATTTAAATGGTAAGAGTTCGAGTGTACGACACCTCGTGGATCGCACGTAGTCCTGGCATCATTTGTTGGATCGCCGAGTGACACTAGAACCTCGCGCAAGGTGACAAAAGTGGTGTCGGAAGAAGCGAGCATGGCGAGCATAGATGTGACCATTTCTTTTGTTTGGAAAAAGTGGAGGAGTATATTTTAGACCCCGGAGAGAGGTGTTTGTGGTGATGTTAGAGTGATTCTCGTGGACTTGGATGTAAGTATTTTGCAGCTTGTTTCGTGGGCCATCAGGGCGTGATTGTTTCGTAAGTGTAGTAAAGACTATATCCGCGCGGTTGTTTTGAGATTTCAAGGAACATTCGACGAATGTTTCTGGCGAGAAAATGTTATACCGTATTTGCAGTATGTACGCGAGGACGACGTAGGAAATTTTGAACTTCAAATAGGCTTGCCGATTTAATTTTGTGCACAACACCTTGCTAGAGTCGCTTTTTCAAGAAACGCTTTCACGCCTTCGTAGGGAATTTCCGCTATGTCCTTTCTAATTTTTGCGATTTTTCCGAGAGACGAACGTGTTGGACCAACAAGAGGGCTCCACTTGGCACCCTCTCATTGGTGGACTTCAATCGTCCATTTGGACGAAATGGATAGCAAAGGCACGCTTTTGTTGCCTTGACAAAGTCAAGTAGGTAGGATATTTGTGTTTGGTAAATCCTAGCCCTACACTTGCCTAACACATGGATTGATCTTGGCCATTGGTTGGCTTTCACTTGGCCTATAAATACCCACCCCTTTGATGAACTTATTCATCCACAAATTTGCCTAAGTCTTGAAAGCTCTCCTTCTCCTCCCCTTTGTGTTGAGTTCGCCAAGAGGCCTCCCCTCTCCTAGAGGCCTCGCCGAGGGGTACACCCCCTCCTAGTTGTGTGGCTGGTACCCCCAGCCTAGTTGCTTTATAATACCCCCTCTTTGGTAGAATACTCTCAAAAGTATTGTTATAATGCCCAAATTACCTTAGCCTATACCTTGTAGTATTCTAAGGTTATACTTGTACAAAAGCCCGTAAATACTATTATACTTCCCGTCACTACAAAACCGAAACCCTAGGGAAATCTCCATAGTCCGGAGTATTGTGTAGGTTGGTTAGAACTTCTAAGGGTGGTTTAGAGCGGGTCGAGCGCCTGAGTCGAGCTAAACGATTGCCCAGATCGACTTTTGCTAGGATAATTACGGGCTTATCGAGGTAATTATCTTGTCCTCTATTGTAATTGGAAATTACATAATTGCTTGAATATATAGTTGAAGTATACTATATAATGGAATCGAACGTAGTTATCGGCAATGTCTTTTGACTTAAGCCCGAATAATACTTACGGCAATGTCTTGCGACTTAAGCCCAATTTAAAGAAGAGCATCGAATCAGAATTACATAGGGTTGTATTACGAGACTTGTGTAGTAGTACCGTGAGTAGAATTGTACCCGCTTGGGTTAGATATATAACCCCCGTTGGCTTGTAGCCGCCTCGATAGAGAGGAGATTTACGCCGCCATGGGGAGGTGCCGAATTTTCCAGAATGTTCTACGAAGAGACCTAATGTTAATGTCACTTGTGGCCTTATAGGTTCAAGTACCACGTGGTGCGATCTACGTGGCTTAAGGAGTAGCCGGTTGGAAGTACTGAGCGTTTGCTATTAGTCGATACTCGCCGCAGGTATGTGAACCTCTTCCTATCTCTTCTAGCATGATATGTGTGAACTATGTAGTACCAGAGACGATACGTGCTAAATGTATTTGATTATGTAAACATAAAGTGTTATAACGGCTTTATGGGAAGTTGGTTATAACAGCTTTATGTTGGTTAGAAAATACATGTGGTTTTTAAAAGGTAACTGATTTGAACTATAACTGGCTTGTTATGTGTTAATAAAGAAAGAACTTGAAGTATTTCAAAAGATTTTTGAATCATTTTGAAAGAAGAAGTAATATTTGGTTTTTGAAAACTTAAGAGTTATACTAGCTTTATGGGAAGTTAGGTATAACGGCTTAAGAATGTTTTACTGATTTCGGAAATCAGAATGTGTATCGACAAACCACTGCAGCGTTAATAAAAGGAAATGTTTTGACTAATTAAGCATTATTAAAACCAGTAGAAACTTCCATCTGCATAGAAACTAAGATGAGACAAAATGATATTTCCTAGATCATGGTCAGTAATAAGATTGTTATAAACAAAAATATCATACTCACATATAAGGATTAGGTTTCTCATATTGTTTAAAGGAGAATTATATTCTTAAATGAATAAGACTATGAACTACGAAACCTTTCTAAAATTAGGCAAACTTGAACATTGGAAAAGAATGTTGCTACTTGATTTTACAAAGAGAAGTAATTGATTTACTTTAAAAAGATAATCACTCATGTTCATATACTACGTATCAGGTGGTTTTTTTGGGAAGTAACGATCTTTTAAAGATTTAATGTATGAAGTACTTGGGGATAGGTATTCGAACTTGTTAGTAGAAAGTACCTTGTGTGAATAACTTGATTGTATTGGTTTGTGATAGCCTTGTAATACTTTCTTGTTGACTTGATAAGTAAGCATGTTAGATGCTACGTGTGTTAGTATCTTGTGATTATTATGTGAGTGGTCACTCGCAGGCTTACGTTGTTAAACGCGTTAAGCGCTGTACTATTATTGTATCACATACCCTCGACTTATTATACCGAGGGCTTGCCACCCTTGACGCGGTCTTTACGCCTACGCGGTCCTCGTGACTACGCGAGCGGTAGCTCCGTGATTTGATCATTCCGTGTTTAGCCCGACGCGGGGATTCCCTACGCGGTCCGCTGAGACTATGCGGTCTTTTGAGACTATGCTGGTCGCGGAGCCCAGCAGATACCGAGGGTTGGCCGCCTTCACGCGGTATACCTCAGCGATGGGACCATGATTCGAGGAATACCTCACGCGGTCCGCGTGTGACCTATGCGAGTCGCGAGAGTTCCAGAATAGACGCGACATTGATATTGCGGGCGCGTGGCCGCCCGATCATGTGGTGCGGTAGAAAGACCTCGGATACGCTTGTGGTATTTTTGGCACCGTGGGTCTTAGTGAGTCGGCTATGCCTTCGCATTTGCCCCGCACGGCTTATTGTGATAACTTTGGCGCGAGTCCTCGACTTGACATGATCGCTTATTTGTTGTGGATCGTAGTTTGCTTATCATACACGTCTCCCGCTTTATAGACTATTATGATTTCATTTACGATTTTTAGTTTCACATACTGCACTGCCAGATCGACCTCCTTCGGGGCCGCTCACGCCGCAGTCGAGGTACACCGCCGCTGATCCTAGCTCGTGGTCACGCTCAACAGATGGAAAGCTCCGCTTTCTCCGAGGCTTATCAGTAAAGTCCCCGTCAGATAGGTGTTTACATTCGTGGTTTGGCGGGCCCCGTCCCGCCATCGTTGTCGATCATTCTTAGAGGTCTGTAGTAATCGCAGGCGTGGTTTGTAAAAGGATTAAACCGCTCATTTGTAATGTTGTTATTTATATATGCCGAAAGCGAGTTTTCCTCGACATCGCTTTGTACTACACATTTCACGATGTGTTTTATGTTCACTGACACTCGATGTTGTGTCACTAGGGTGCCCGGTAGTGCACCAACACGCCCGCTGGTCGTGACAAAGAGTACTGGGTTAAACTCTGATTTTTATAAAAGACCATTAGGCCTTAAGTAAACTAAAATGAGAGTGTAGATTTAATAAGACTAATAAGAAGTTGTGGATTTCTAACTTGCTTATTTATTGTATGATGGTTGAGATAGGGTAAGAGTATAAGTGAGGTAAACCCCAAGACGCTATACCACCTTCTCCGTGATAAGATTATAAATGAGGGAAAACCCCAAGACGTTATACCACTGCTTTATTACCTTGCCAGTAAGAGTATAAATGGGCAAAACCCCAAGACGTTATACCACCCGCCTGTGGTAAGAGTATAAATGGCGGGTAGGAACCCCAAGACGTTATACCACTGCTTTACGGGTTCGCTACCCATGATATGATCGGAGACCGCTATCGTGATGTTGTACCTATTCTCATGTACTCTCATTGTTAGTAAGGCAATCGATAATCGTAATTTTGTTATCATACATGTCTCCCGCTTTTTTAAACTTATGTTGTAATTACAAGATTTTCAGCTTTACATACTTAGTACATATCAGGTAATCCATTTCCTGGCCGCGTCACGCCGCAGTGGAAGCGGTAAGCAGTGGATCCTCACTCTTAGGATCACTTATCGACGCCTAAGCTCCATTCTCCGAGGCTTGTCTTTCTTTTGGTACGCTCTTTCCCCGATGTTGAAGATTTATGTACATTCGTGGTATGGCGGGCTCGCCCCGCCACGCTGTTATTCCTGTGAGGTCTCAGATAAACATACGTGGTCATGTAAGAACCGAGTTGTAAAGTTGTACTTTGACTTTGTTTATATTATGGAAGGCGCCTTATCGGCCAGCCCGTGTTGTTATGTTGTTTACACTGTGTTTACGCTGTGTATGTTCCACCGCTATTCTCTCGATGTATACCAACAGGTGCCTGTGTAGGCACCGCGCCCTGGTCGGGTCGTGACAAAAGTGGTATCGAGCGCTTAGTCCTCTGAAAGTGTCTACAGCATCGCGGTTCAGTAGTCTTGATTATCGCGCGTAGTGCACCACATCTATAATCGTGAGGTCGCAGACATTTAGGATTGGTTTCATTCTTCTCTCTCGAGATCGTGCATTGTGAGTCGCCTTATTAGGTTGAATCCTCTCCGACCTCTTCTTATGAAATAGCTATGCCTCACGGAAGGCTACCAGGCCCGTAGGAGAGGCAAAGAAGAGGAGGCGCTAGCGGTGCTCGTAGGGTTACACGGCTGCATACGTACTATGCCCGAGGTAGTAGCGGGTTGGCGAAGTTCAGCCACGCCTCAGCTTTAGAGGAGCCGAGAGCGGCAGAGCTCCAGAGGTTCAGATTAGACCTCCAGCTCACCACCGCCGAGTATAGAGACTACGGAGCAGATTCGGCTATTGATCAAGATAGTAGCCGGGCAGCGACAGAGCAGCAGCCCACCCTAGAGCCGATGGCCATGATTAGGGATTTTTCCGGGATGTCATCCACCCGAGTTTTACTGGCTCGAGGTCCACGAGATCCGCAGGAGTTCATTCTGCAGCACAATGACCATGCAGTTCTTAGGGCTTCGTAGACCGAAATCATATGCTAGCCTCTACCGGTTCCGCGATATCGCGTTGAACCGGTTTGAGTCGTGGTTGCTTTCGAGGTGATGATGCTCTTCCAAATTGCTTGGGAGGAGTTTACAGAGGCCTTCATGGATCACTTTTTGCCTCCCGAGATGAGAGCCTGCAGATGATTCTGACTCGAGGTAGAACGGAGGACCGCTGTGAGTATAGCTTGAGTTTGACTCTGGCCGCATACGCGCATACTATTGTAAATGATATGCCGATAGGTTCATCGCTTTGTGATGGGGCTTGACCGCCATATGATTACCGATTCTTAGGTGTGGCTCTTCACCAGATGGACATCGCCTTGACGCAGCCTATGCGCAGGGATAGAGGATAGAGAGAGGAGGACCACTTGATTCGTGCCACCAAGAGGCTGTGACATCGTGGTCTCGTGGCGCTTTCGAGGCGACAACCTTAGCAGCACCAGTCCATCATTCACCAAAGACAGAGTGCTCCTTCACGGTTTTCTCGCAAGAGGTCCGATCACCAGTCGAGAGCAAGTCGTGGCTCCGACTACGGATTTCGCGAGGCAGGAACCGCCACCGACGGACCACCCACACCTCGGTGTGCTCGATGCGAGGTTCCACCAGTGGCGAGTGTCGCAGAGCTTCGAGCTTGTTACTCGTGTGGCCAGGCCATTTGAGGAGAGATTGTCCGCCAGAGGCGCACGGTGGTACAACACAACCGATGTGATCTCGCTGGCCGGGTCTTCTTCTCCTTCGTGGTTACGCGCTCGAGGCGTGGTACTCACGACCGCAGGTCGCAGAGGTCGAGGTGGTGGTTCTAGTTCTAGCGGTCCTCGTAACCGCATCTATTCATTATCCACCGCCAGATCGAGGTTTCCTCGACGCCATCACAGTACATTACCGATTTCAGCCGCGATGTTTATGCTTTGATAGATCCGTGTTCTACCTTGTCCTATGTGTCCTCTTATCATGTAGAATCGGATAGAGCCGTGTCGATAGAGCCTTTCGAGGTAGCTACGCCAATGGGAGATTCGTGTTAGCCGAGCGTGTACGAGGTTGTCCGGCTATATTTACGCCGACTTGGCAGACTTGATAGAGCCGAGATGACGATTTTGATGTCATTACGGGTATGGACTGGTTCTTGTTATGCCAACGCCGATCGTAGGGCGTTGGTTCGTTCCAGCCTGGCAAGCCGCTTATCGAGTGGAGGGCAACACAAAGATCGCCGGCGGTAGGTTTATTTCTTACCTCAAGGCTAGGAAGATGGTGCGTAGGCGGTACATCTATCATCCGTTCGTATTTGATACGAGGCCGAGGTGCCGCTTCTTCACTCAAGCAGTGGTTAGGAGTTTCCACGTGTTCCCGCTGATCTTCCCGCATCCTCCCGAGAGGAGATTGAGTTTTGTATTGACACGCTTAGAAACTCGACCTATTTCCATTCCGCCATACAGATGGCACCGCTGAGCCGAGCGAGCCAAGGATCACCAAAGACTTGGCCGGAGAAGGGCTTTATCGTGCCTAGTGTATCTCCCCGGGAGCGCCGGTTTTGTTCGTGAAGAAGAAAGATGGACGCCAGATGTGTGTTGATTACAAAATGAATAAGGTAACCATTAAGAATAGGTACCCTCCCCGTGATCGATGATTTGTTTGACCAACGCAGGTGCGAGGTGTTTTCAAAGATAGACTGCGGTCCGTTATCATCGTTCGAAGTTCGAGAGGCGACATCCCAAAGATCGCATTCGTGACCCAGATGGGCACTATGAGTTCGTGGTTATGTCTTTCGTTTGACCAACGCCCAGCAGTATTTATGGATTTGATGAACCGTGTTCAAGCCATTTTGGATACATTTGTGATTGTATTCATCGATGACATCCCGTGTATTCACTGACAGAGCGAGCATGCAGATCACTTGAGGATTGTACTGGATTCTCCGAGCCGGCGCTTGTTCGCCAAGTTCTCCAAGTGTGAGTTTCGTTGGCCTCTGGAATTCCGGGGCATATTATCGGGTGATGGTGTTCGCAGATACGCGAAGATTGAGGCAAGTTCGCCGAGACCTACTACTCCGACCGGCGTGCGCAGCTTAGACCGCGTGTTATTATCGTGAGGTTCGCGAGCGCTTGCTTCGATTTTAGCACCGCTGACTAGTCGACTCGGCGAAGCCAAGTTCCAGCCGACGAGGCTTGCGAAGCGGTTTCGAGTTGTCAAGGAAAGCGTCGACTACACCCGCTTACTCTTCCCGGCGGTTAGACGGCACGTGATCTATCGCGATGCCTCTGCATCGGGTTGGTGTGTTTTGCACGCAAAGACAGGTTATAGCCTATGCTTCCCTGCAGCTACGAAGCATGAGAGGAATTACCCTACCCATGACTTAGAGTTGGCATGGTTATTCATGCCAAGATTTGGAGGCATTATTTGTAATGGGTTCATGTGGATATTTATACAGCATCACAAGAGCCTCCGTGATATCTTCGTGCAGGAGCTGAACTTGAGACAGAGACGGGTGGTTAGAGTTGTTGAAAGATTATGATGTTGATATTCTATACCATCCGGGGAAGGCCAACGTAGTTGCTGATGCCTTGAGTCGTAGATCGATGGGGAGCCTGTCAGAGGTACAGCAGAGACAGATACGGTCCGCCGATCCACCGCTTGAGCCTGGGTTCATTGATCGATACCGACGATAGTGGGGCGGGTTCGCGAGGTTGCCAGTCTTCCATCGTTAATGAGGTGAAGCGCTTTGAGGACCTGTTGGTACGGTATCGAGATACGCTCTTCGGAGGAGAGTCTATTCGAGGTAAAGCACCGAGACGGGTGCCGAGATTCGAGGGCCGGCCGTGTTCCCGATGTGACAGACTTCGCCGCCAGATTCTCGGGAGGCACACAAAGGTTTCGTTATTCTATTCATCCGGGTCACCAAGATGTACCATGACCTCGTATGTTTGTATTGGTGGATGGCCCGGTGCGGACGTGGCGTAGTTTGTTGCACAATGTCCTAATCGCCAGGTCAAGGTCGAGCACCAGAGGCCCAAAGGATTATTGCACTATTGAGATTCCGACTTGGAAGTGGAGATGATCAACATGGACTTTGTTACAGGTTACCTCGCACTCGAGGAAGCACGACTCCATTTGGGTTATTGTTGACAGTCGAAAATCAGCCCATTTCCTTCCAAATGACGACGCTACCGAGGACTATGCCGATTGTACACCGTAGAGATTGTGAGGCCGCACGGTGTCCTGTCGATTATATCCGATAGGGAGCCTGGTTACGCTAACTTCCGAGGTCTTTCCGTATGTTTAGGACACAGTGAGTCTCAAGACAACATTTCATCCTCGGGATCGACGGCAGCAAACGCATCATCCGTACACTTGAGGATATGTCGCGAGCACTGCGTGATTGATTTCAAGTAGCTAGAGGATCATTTGCCTCTTGTGGAGTTTGCTTATAACAACAACTACCATTCCAAAGATACGACGGCCCCATACGAGGCTTTATATGGCGAAATGCAGTCGCCGATCGTTGGTTCGACGTGGGCGAGGTACGCTTAGTTGGCCTGCATTTGGTACAGGCCGTGGATAAGGTAAATCTTATCCAGAGAGACCATAGCACTCGTAGTCGGCAGGTCATACGCGGATAATCGGGCGCCGTGATTTGGAGTTTCGTAGACGATCGGGTCTTCAGGCGCCACCCATGGCGTGTGATGAGATTCGGTAAGAATGGAAAACTCACCAAGGTACATCGGGCCCTACCGGATCGTCCGTAGAGTGGGCAAGGTTGCCTATGAGTTGGATCTTCCATCGAGTTAGAGGCGTACATCCGGCCTTCCATGTTTCTATGTTGAGGAAGTGTATCGGAGATCCAATGAGAGTTTTCCTACCAACAGGTCCGGTAATGCAGGGGTTATCGATGAGGAGAGTCCCATAGCGATACTCGATCGCCAGTCGCGATCATGACCAAATATGTAGCTTCACAAAGTCCTCAGAGAAATGATAACCGGAGGAGATGACTGGGAAGCGGAGGAGGACATGCTTGAGAAGTATCCTCACTTATTTCCTATACCTTCAGTAATTCATCTTCCTTACTTGTCAAGTTTTAATTGATGTATCTTTTTGCTTAAATGCTATTATGTGGCCATGTGGCATTTTTGGTATGTCGGGTTGTGAAAGAAGCTAGGTCGCTAATTATAAGTTTGACTCAAAGAACATTCGGACGAATGTTTCTGGGGAAGAATGTTACACCCCGTATTTGCGGGACATGCTTTAAGAACGTTAGTAAGAACTCACAAGTGTTAAGATTTGAGGCTTGTAAAATTTATCTAATTATGAAATTGTCGGAAAACGTAGTGTTGTGATTTAATGGGAGGGCGACACGTGTCACCCCTAGCTATGCCTCGACGAAATGGCATGGCCAATATGGTCATTGACCATAAGTCTTCTATGGCTAAGTCTTGCAACTTGTAGCATGAGAACATTGACTAAGTCAAAGGACCCACTTAAGCCTTGATATTTCATTAGACAAAATCCTAACCACCCATTTGTTTGTATCACGACCTCCAATACACTATATATAATACTAGTAGCAAGAGAGGACTTAACACTTAGCAAAAATTTCACAAATTTGAAGACTTCACAAAGGGAGCTCTCGGGTTCTTCTCAAGAAGAAAGGAAAAATCTTTGTTCCTTGTTCTTTAGCTCCACACTTTAAACCAAGGTTCTTATGTGTATTGTAAACATATCTCAATAGAAAAATCTTGGAAAAAGGTAGTTTACGGGTTAGTCGCAAAACGAAAACCTAATGGTCTTTCTAGGTTTTGTTTGGAGATTTGAAGGATAATTGTTGGTGTTGTTCTAAGGGTCTCAACAAGCGGATTGAAGTGTATTGGAGAGGCTCTAATCTTCTAAGGAGCGATTTCAGATTTGAGTTGGATTAAGAATCGTTGAGGTTGACATTCTACGGGCGGGACCTTGTACTTGGCAAGTAGTTTGACCCGACGAGGTATGTAGAATTTTTCCTATCCTTTGAGCATGACTAGTTTCACGTATATAGTACGGTAGACGTACAAGACTATGACATTCTTTACTTGTTTTATGAAATGCCAAGTCGGGTGGTGTCACGACCCGATTCCGGGCCCGTGACTGGTGCCTTACCCCGGGCACCCTAGTGATACAACATCGTGAGTAATCACGAACATAAACGATACAAGACATATTATGAAATATGAAACAATAACTGAGAAAACTTGCCTTTTCGATATATATAAATAACAACTTTTTCCAACATGAAGCAGCTTAATCCTTTTACAAACCCCGCCACAAATAAGATTACTGCACTTAAGAAATGATATGACAACAATATGGACAGGCCCCGCCATACCTCGAATGTAAACACCTACAACAACATGGAATTATACCATCGATAAGCCTCCGAGAAACGGAGCTTTCCTAAACGCTGAATCGTGACTCAGAGCGAGGATCAATGATCGTGTACCTTTACCGGCAGATGAACGCACTTCGGGCGAGGTCGATAACAGTACCGAGTATGTGAAACCGAAAATACATACGTAAATGAAATCATAGCCATATAAAGCGGGAGACATGTATGATAACCAAACTACGCTTACAACAAAGCAATATGTCAAGTCGTGACTCACGCCTCAAGTCATCACTCAAGTATAACAACGGGTCTCGTGCCCACAACATCCATCATGCCCGTGGAATACCTTCCTCACCGCCGCATGCATGATATAAAAGCACCAAGGATCACACATGAACACCGTGTCCCACCGTGTCATAATAAAATCAGACGGTAAGTACGAAGGCATAGCCGACTACTAAAAACCCACGCATACCAACAAGGTCATGAATCGATCATAAGATCTGTCTGGACCGTCACATGATCAAAGCCGCCACTTGCCCGCAGATCAATGCACGCGTCTAACCTCGAACTCCGCGACTCCGCATAGGCCAATCTCATCGCCCGCATGAGGTATTCCTCGCATCAAGGGTAGCTACTCCCATCGCCCCGACTTCGCAGCCGCATGGCCACATGGACCGCGTGCCCATAAAGGACGACACTAACACGAACTCTCGTAGCTCGCGATAGGCCCACAGGACTCGCATGGTATTCTCGAATCATGGGTCCATCGACCACCGAGTCTACCCCGCATCGGAGGCGGCTTAACCCCTAATCATCTCAAGAGATGAGTGATGTAAAATACTAACACAAATGACTTATCGCTTAAGCAACATTAGCACAACAAAGGAAACCCCTTTACACAACATCACAAGATACTAACACACGTAGCATCCTAGCATGTTTACTTATCAATCAACAAGAAAGTATTACTGTGCTATCACAAACCAACACAATCAAGTTATACACACAAGGTACTTTCTACTATATGCCAACAAGTTCGGTTTTATCCCCAAGTACTTCATACATTAACTCTTTAAAAGATACGTTACTTTCACAATGTCACACAATACCCGTAGTATAAAAATAGAGTGACTATCCTTTTAAAGTAAATCAATTACTTCTCTTTGTAAAATCAAGTAGCAACATTCTTTTCCAATGATCAAGTTTGCCTAATTTCCAAGGTTCAAGTTTCTCATTTTAGAAAGGTTTCGTAGTTCATAGTCTTATTCATTTGAGAATATAATTCTCCTTTAAACTATCTGAGAAACATAAGTCTTATAAGGGAGTAGTATATTCTATTTTAAAACAATCTTATTACAATGACCATGATCTAGGAAATATCATTTTGTCTCATCTTAGCTTCTATGCGGATGGAAGTTTCATCGTTTTAATAATACTTAATTAGTCAAAACATTTCCTTTTATTAACGCTGCAGTGGTTTGTCGATACACATTCTGATTTCCGAAATCAGTAAAACATTCTTAAGCCGTTATACCTAACTTCCCATAAAGCTAGTATAACTCTTAAGTTTTTCAAAAACCCAGTATTACTTCTTCTTTCAAAATGATTCAAAAATCTTTTGAAATACTTCAAGTTCTTTATTAACACATAACAAGCCAGTTATAGTTCAAATCAGTTACCTTTTAAAGACCACAAGTATTTTCTTACCAACATAAAGCTGTTATAACCAACTTCCCATAAAGCCGTTATAACACTTTATGTTTTAAACCAATCAAATACATTTAGCACATGTACATCTACCGTACTACATAGTTCACACATATCATGCTAGAAGAGATAGGAAGAGGTTCACATACCTCGCGACGAGTATCGACTAATAGCAAAACGCTCCAAGTACTTCAAACCGTCGGCTACTCCTTAGCCGAGATCGCGCCATACGTAGTACTTCAACCTATAAGGCCACAAGGCGCTTATTAACATTTAGATCCCTTCAGAGAACATTCTACGAGAAAATTAGACTCTCCCCGCAACAACAGAAATCTCCTCCTCTATCGAGGCCTGGCCACCAAGCCAACCTGTGGGTTATACATCTAACCCTAACTGTACAATTCTACTCCACTGCACTACTTCACAAGTCTACTGTATACAACCCTAAGTAATTACGGTCGAATCTTCTTTAAATTCGTGCTTAAGTCAAAAGACATTGCCGATAACTACGTTCGGTTCTAAATATATAGTATACTTCAACTATATAGTCTAACAATCATGTAATTTCCAATTACAATAGAGGGACAAGATATTTACCTCGATAAGCCCATAATTATCCGAGTTTAAATGTCGATACTGAGCAAGGTTTAGCTCCTACTCCGTGCGCTCCGACCAGCTCCAAACAACCCTTAGAAGTTCTAACCAACTTCTACTTATTACTCCAACTAACAATGGAGATTTTCCTGTGGTTTCGGTTTTGAGACCAAGGGAAGTATAATAGTATTTCGGCTTTTCGTATAAGTATAACCTTAGAATACTACAAGGTATACTGCTAAGGTAATTTGGGCATTATAACAATACTTTGAGAGTATTTCTAACAAGAGGGTATTATATGAAAACAACTAGGCTAGTGGTGTATACGGCCTACCCCACTAGTGGGGTACTCTCGGCGAGGGGAAGGGTGCTCTCGCTAAGCCTCACAAAGGGGGACGAAACACAACAAGGGAGGAGAGTTTAACACTTAAAGATTTGTGGAAAGGATGAAGAATTCATCAAAGGAGAAGGTATTTATAGGTCAAGGGATGGCCAACCAAAGGCCAAGATCAATCCATGTGTTAGGTAAGTGTAGGGCTAGGATTTACCAAACACAAATATCCTACCTACCCTGACTTTGTCAAGGCACAAAAACGTGCCTTACTTGTCCATTTCGTCCAAGTTGGACGATTTCAAGCCACCAATGGAGGGTGCCAAGTGGCGCCTCTTGTTGGTCCAAAATGTTTCGTCTCTCGGAAAAATCCGCAAAAATTAAAAATGACATAGCCGAAATTCCCTACGAAAGGTGGAAAACGTTTACTAAAAACGACTCTAACCGTGTTGTGCACAAAATTAAATCGCCAAGCCTATTTGAAGTTCGAAATTTCACGTGCGTCCTCACGTACATACTCGAAATACGGTATAACATTCTCTCTTCCTTAGAAACATTCGTCCCGAATGTTCCTTCTAAGTCTCAAAACAACGCGCCAAAGATAGTCTTCACTACTATACTTCCGAGAACCCTCCTGCCACACATGGCCACAGAAACAACTTCGCAAAATACTTATATCCAAGTCCACGAGGAAACACCTCTAACATCACCACAACCATCTCTCCAGGGTCTAAAATATACTTCCTTCGTACCTTCTCTCTACAAAAGAAATGATCACATCTATGCTCGCCATACATGCTCGCTTCTCTCTTTACTCGTCGTAGATACCACTTTGTCACTTTGTCGCGAGCCTTGCTCCGACGACCCAACAAATGGTGCCGGCTGCGATCCCGAGGATGTCGACACTCGAACTCTTACCACATTCGACACGGCCGTGATTCAAAACTCGGTTACTATCTCTAACGTGGTCATCATTAACTGGGAACACTCTGGATGGATCTTCGATACTTCCCCGAACATCACAATACGAAAGACCGGACGCACTGCCTCCTACGTCGGACGGCAAATGCTAACATATAGGCAACCTGGCCTATCCTTCACATGAACTCACAAAGGCCCAAAGTAACTCGGGCTAAGTTCCCTCTGTTTTCCAAAACTCGTCGCACCCAAACCGGGGTGGTACCTTCAAGAAGACCGACCGTCAACCTGAACTCTAAGCGTCGTCGCCGATTATCCGCACGATTCCTCTGAGCTGCCAGAACTTCTTCTAGACAAGCTTCTCACTATCCATCGTCTGCTGGAACAAGCCTGAACCAACTATCTGAACCCTGCCAACATCGAACCAATCGACCGGCAACTTACACTTCCGCCCCTGCAAGGCTTCATAAGGCGACATCCGATCACTGAAATGGTAGCTCAAACGCTCCCTCCACAGGAGACAACAATTCTCACAACTACCCCTGAAATCCACGCACTGGCCCGAGGGCGAATGCGATTCTGAGACTCACCTGAGTTCTTAACCCTGCCTGGTAAGACTTCCAGAAACAAAAAAACAGCCGCACTGGCTCTTTTCGCATAAGGTGAAGGTAGGCACCGCAGCGCTTACAACCTTCTCGATGCAACATCTCGCATAACCTCCGCCGAGAAACGGTCCCGAACGAAGAACACGATGGGCTGCTTCATCGACCCGACCACCGGCCGAATGATCCACGAACTCAGACGTCGTTAATCGAACATGGGCCTAACACCTCGTGACCCTACCACAAGGCGACCACCACAACCGACCCCACCACCAACTCGCCGCGGGTTGACCCGCAACGTGGCCTCAACCCGACCCGCAACGCGCGTCATACTAGCTCCCGAACCGAACAATCTCACTAATCACGTTACGAAAACCTAGCGGTCTTCTTAGCTCAACTACCCTCTTTCATTCCACACTACTAGGACCTGTCCCAACATAACTCACGTGCACTATGCACTCCGATAAGGGTCAAACATAACACTACACCTTTTTCTCGAGATGGCCTCACCTCTAAGGTCTCTACGATAAAGCTCTAAGGCTCACACTTTCTATCCCCAAAATCTTACTCGGTTAAACAACCATGATTTCAAATCACAACTAACACACCGCTATCGTAACATAGCACCTAAGGTATACTCACCTTATCACCTATACAAAACTCTAGAGGGTTAAGGATAGATCTATGTCTCATCGCTTCACTCCCTTAGTCGTTCTAATCAAACCCGCCTGTAGGCGATAGCTAAGGGAGGTGACGAACTACCCACCGGTACTGAAGGCAAAGTCCTCCTACAAGGACACTCTATCGACATCAGACTCGACGTCGGTACAACAAGTACCGACTAAAAGACGACATTCCCGATGGCGCTCATCACAATGAACCGGAAGATCCGAGTTCGACCAACTCCCGTACTCGAACGTCACCAAATTCGTGGAGACTCGCCAGACCGTGGATGTGCATAAACTAATCCAGTGAGGCGACTACCTCAAAAGTTACTAAAGGACCTTGCCGCTCGCCTCTTCTCGCCCTTCGTTAACCCGTCGATCTCTACGTTTCGCACGCGCATAAGCCCGCATACGAGCCATGCTCAAGCCCAATCAAGAATTAGTCTTGCACAACGCTCGCGTAGATAGTCATCCAGACTCGCGGACATCGGTATACTCTCGTAGTCAAATCCATAGTTAGTAAATGTGGTCGCCTCGAAATCTATATTCTCTGTTGGCCGTGGAAGGTTCAAATATCATGGCCGCAGAGGAATCGCCGCCGCGCTAAAACTGTTGGGGCTAGTGACGTCGCAGAACTCCCCGAATGAACCACCTAAGGTGATAATTGGGCTGTGCCCACGTAACCTCTCAGACTTACTCGCAGCCTCCGCCGCTTGCCTCCCGGGCGGGTTGCCCTACGCGGAGGCATAACGGTAAGGGAAAGAAATACGTTAGAGGGTCCAACTTACAACACAGCTCTAAGGCACGATCTCAGAGTGAGAAGAATAGAAATCAATCCTAAATATCCTATAGCCTCCTGATTATTGATGTGGTGCACAACACACCGATAATCAAGACTTCATCGATACGATCAGAGACACTTTCCGAGGATTAATC
Source organism: Przewalskia tangutica (assembly GCA_029844215.1). Lineage (NCBI taxonomy): Eukaryota > Viridiplantae > Streptophyta > Magnoliopsida > Solanales > Solanaceae > Przewalskia > Przewalskia tangutica. Next base: position 87,263 of record JAQGDG010000258.1, read on the forward strand.
GCTCGATACCACTTTTGTCACGACCGATTCCGACCGTGGATCGTGCCTTACCCCGGGCACCCTAGTGATACAACATCAGAGTAATCAGCGGAACATAAAACGATACAAGACATATTATGAAATATGAAACAATAATCTGAGAAAAACTTGCCTTTCGGCATATATATAAATAACAACTTTTTCCAACATGAACAGTTTAATCCTTTTTACAAACCCTGCCCACAACAGTACTACAGACCTCTAAGAAATGATATGACAACAATGGCGGGACAGGGCCCCGCCATACCCCTGAATGTAAACACCTACAACAACAGGGAATTATACCACTGATAAGCCTCCGGAGAAACGGAGCTTTCCCAAACGCTGAACTGTGACCCTAGGAGCGAGGATCAATGACTGGTGTACCTTTACCTGCGGCATGAACGCAGCCCCCCGAAGGAGGTCAGTACAACAGGTACCGAGTATGTGAAACTGAAAATACATACTGTAAATGAAATCATAGCAGTCATATAAAGCAGGAGACATGTATGATAACCAAACTACAGTTTACAACAAAGCAGTCATGTCAAGTCAGGGACTCACGCCCTCAAGTCATCACTCAAGTATAACAATGGGTCTCAGGCCCACAACATCAATCATGCCCGTGGAATACCTTCCTCACTGCCGGCAGTCTATGATATAAAAGCACCAAGGATCACACATGAACACCAGGTCCCACCTGTGTCATAATAAAATCAGACGGTAAGTACGAAGGCATGGCCGACTACTAAAAACCCACGCACCAACAAGGTCATGAATCAGTATCATAAGATCTGCTTCAGACCGTCACATGATCAAAGCCGCCACTTGCCCGCAGATCATGTACGCCTAACCTCGAACTCCCGCGACTCGCGTAGGCCAATCTCATCGGCCGCATGAGGTATTCCCGCGTCGAGGGTAGCTACTCCCAAGATCGCCCGACTTCGCACCGCATGGCCACGGACCGCGTGCCCATAAAGGACGCACACTAACCGGAACTCTCGTAGCTCGCGATAGGCCCACAGGACTGCATGAGGTATTCTCGAATCATAGGTCCATCGACCCGCAGTCTACCCCGCGACGGAGGCGCTTAACCCGGAATCATCTCAAGAGATGAGTGATGTAAAATACTAACACAACTTATCGTTTAAGCAACATTAGCACAACAAAGGAAACCCCTTTACACAACATCACAAGATACTAACACACGTAGCATCCTAGCATGTTTACTTATCAATCAACAAGAAAGTATTACCAGGCTATCACAAACCAACACAATCAAGTTATACACACAAGGTACTTTCTACTATATGCCAACAAGTTCGGGTTTTATCCCCAAAGTACTTCCTACATGAACTCTTTAAACGATCCGTTACTTTCACAATGTCACACAATACCCGTAGTATAAAAATAGAGTGACTATCCTTTTAAAGTAAATCAATTACTTCTCTTTGTAAAATCAAGTAGCAACATTCTTTTCCAATGATCAAGTTTGCCTAATTTCCAAGGTTCAAGTTTCTCATTTTAGAAAGGTTTCGTAGTTCATAGTCTTATTCATTTGAGAATATAATTCTCCTTTAAACTATCTGAGAAACATAAGTCTTATATGTGAGTAGGATATTCTTGTTTATAACAATCTTATTACGACCATGATCTAGGAAATATCATTTTGTCTCATCTTAGCTTATATGCAGATGGAAGTTTCTAATGGTTTTAATAATACTTAATTAGTCAAAACATTTCCTTTTATTAACGCTGCAGTTGGTTTGTCGATACACATTACGATTTCAAATCAAGAAACATTCTTAAGCCGTTATACCTAACTTCCCATAAATCTAGTATAACTCTTAAGTTTTTCGAAAACCAAGTATTACTTCTTCTTTCAAAATGATTCAAAAATCTTTTGAAATACTTCAAGTTCTTTATTAACACATAACAAGCCGATTATAGTTCAAATCGCTTACCTTTTAAAGACCACAAGTATTTTCTTACCAACATAAAGTCGTTATAACCAACTTCCCATAAAGCCGTTATAACACTTTATGTTTTAAACCAATCAAATACATTTAGCACATGTACGCTCACCGTACTACATAGTTCACACATATCATGCTAGAAGAGATAGGAAGAGGTTCACATACCTCGCGACAGTATCGACTAATAGCAAAACGCCCAAGTACTTCAAACCGCTTCTACTCCTAGCCGTGATCGCTCCATACGTAGTACTTCAACCTATAAGGCCACAAGGCGCTTATTAACATTTAGATCCCTTCGTAGAACATTCTACGTAAAATTCGCAAAGACTCCCCGCAACAACAGAATCTCCTCCTCTATCGAGGCCACCAAGCCAACCTGGGTTATACATCTAACCCTAACTGTGCAATTCTACTCAGGTACTACTTCACAAGTCTATCTGAATACACCTAAGTAATTACAACGGTAATCTTCTTTAAATTCAAAGCTTAAGTCAAAAGACATTGCCGATAACTACGTTCAGTTCTAAATATATAGTATACTTCAACTATATAGTCTAACAATCATGTAATTTCCAATTACAATAGAGGGACAAGATATTTACCTCGATAAGCCCATAATTATCCGAGTTTAAATGTCGATCCTGAGCAAGGTTTAGCTCCTACTCAAGTGCGACTCCGCTCCAACAACCCTTAGAAGTTCTAACCAACTTCTACTTATTACTCCAACTAACTATGGAGATTTTCCTGTGGTTTCGGTTTTGAGATGAAGGAAGTATAATAGTATTTCAGGCTTTTCAGATAAGTATAACCTTAGAATACTACAAGGTATACGCTAAGGTAATTTGGGCATTATAACAATACTTTTGAGAGTATTTCTAACAAGAGGGGTATTATATGAAAACAACTAGGCTAGGTGGTGTATACCCTCGGCCTACCCCACTGGTGGGTACTCTCGGCTAAGCCTCAAGGGTGCTGGCTTCGGGGAAACGAAACACAACAAGGAGGGAGAGTTTAACACTTAAAGATTTGTGGAAAGGATGAAGAATTCATCAAAGGGAGAGGGTATTTATAGGTCAAGGATGGCCAACCAAAGGCCAAGATCAATCCATGTGTTAGGCAAGTGTAGGGCTAGGATTTACCAAACACAAATATCCTACCTACCCTTGACTTTGTCAAGGCACAAAAAATGTGCCTTACCTTGCCCATTTCGTCCAAGTTGGGCGATTTCAAATACCAATTGGAGGGTGCCAAGTGGCGCCCTCTTGTTAGTCCAAAATGTTTCGCCTCTGAAAAATCCGCAAAAATTAAAAATGACATAGCCAGAAATTCCCACGAAAGTTGTGAAAACGTTTACTAAAAACGACTCTAACCGTGTTGTGCACAAAATTAAATCGCCAAGCCTATTTGAAGTTCGAATTTCCTACGTCGTCCCTCACATATACTGGAAATACGGTATAACAGCGGTTAGAGATTAACTCACTTCTTTGAAAATAGTAAGGATGTCTTAAGTTGATTTTAAAGTTAAGGGACTTGAACGGTTTTGAAGTATGTGATACTTGTTTCGTTTTAAACGTATAAGTCCCTTGGATAGGAAATTGTACTTGACTAAGGTATAAAGTAAATATAACTACTTTATGGGGAGTTGGTTATATTGACTTTATGCAAAGGTAAATGGCTTGTTTTTAATGAAAGGCAAATTGGTTTCAAGGTATCAATTGCCTAAGGTTTTATAAGAAAAGAAGTCACTTGATTTAGAAACCTAACTTAAATTCTAAAGGTATTGTGACTTGTCTTGAAAAGTGATTTTGACTTGATACTACGGTTTATAGTATCTTGGAAGTTCTATATGAAAATGAGTCATTTTTAAAAGGTTGAAGTACGTAGTACTTTGGGTTAAACTCCCGGATTTTTATAAAAGACCTGTTAGTGCCTTAAGTAAACTAAAATGAGAGTGTAGACGAATAAGACTAATAAGAAGTTAGGGGGATTTCTAACTTGCTTATTTATTGTATGATGGCCGGTTGAGATAGGGTAAGAGTATAAGTGAGGGGTAAACCCCCAAGACGCTATACCACATTCTCCAGGATAAGAGTATAAATGAGGGGAAAACCCCCAAGACGTTATACCACCTGTTTTATTACCTTTGCCAGGGTAAGAGTATAAATGAGGAGCAAAACCCCCAAGACGTTATACCACCCGCCTGTGGTAAGAGTATAAATGAGGTAGGAACCCCAAGACGTTATACCACCTGCTTTTATGGGTTCGCTACCCATGATATGATCGAGACCGCTATTGTAATGTTGTGCGTATTCTCTTGATGTACTCATTGTTAGTAAGGCATCGTATCGTAATTTTGTTATCATACATGTCTCCGGCTTTTTTTTAAACTTATGTTATAATTACAGTACTTTCCCGTTTTACATACTTAGTACATATTGAGTACTGACCCCCTTCCTCGGGGGCTGCGTTCATGCCGCAGGGAAGGGTAAGCAGGTGGTGGATCCTTACACTTAGGATCACTTATCAGACGTCGGAAGCTCCATTCTCCGGAGGCTTGTCTTTCTTTTGGTACAGTCTTTCCCTGATGTTGTAGATTTATGTACATTCAGGGGTATGGCGGGCTCGCCCCGCCACGCTTGTTATTCCTAGAGGTCTCAGATAACATATGTGGTTGGGCTATAAGAACCGAGTTGTAAAGTTGTACTTTGACTTTGTTTATATTATGGAAGGCGCCTTATCGGCCAGCTTTGTGTTGTTATGTTGTTTACACCTGTGTTTATGTTGTGTATGTTCCGCTGCTATTCTCTGATGTATACCTGAACAGGGTGCCCAGGTAGGGCACCAGACGCGGCCCGGGGTCGGGTCGTGACAAAAGTGGTATCGAGCGCTTAGTCCTGAAAGTGTCTACTGATCGCGGTTCAGTAGAGTCTTGATTATCGGTGTGTAGTGCACCACATCTATAATCAGGAGGCTGCAGGACATTTAGGATTGGTTTCCATTCTTCTCTCTCTGAGATCGTGCATTAGAGCTGTCTTATTAGGTTGAATCCTCTCTGACCTCTTCTTATGAAATAGCTATGCCTCTACTAAGGCTACCAGGCCCGTATGGCAAGGCAAAGTAGGAGGCGCTAGCGGTGCTCGCAGGGTTACACGCCTGCATACAGACTATGCCTGAGTTAGTAGGCGGGTCGGGGAGTTCATCAAAGCCGTCTGTTTTAGAGGAGCCGAGAGCGGCAGTAGCTCGATAGGTTCCCACTAGACCCTCCGGCCTCCCACCCGAGTATAGAGACTACGGAGCGGATTCGATTATTGACCAAGATAGTAGCCTGGCAATACGGGAGCAGCAACCCACCCTGAGCCGATGGCCTTGCGGATTAGGGATTTTCCGGGATGTCATCCACCGAGTTTTACGGTTGCTCGAGGTCTCAAGAGGATCCGCAGGAGTTCATTCCTAGCCTACAAAGCAGACCATGCAGTTCTTAGGCTTCAGAGACCGAAGTGCATTATGCTAGCCTCTACCGGCCGCGCGATATCACGTTGAACTGGTTTGAGTCGTGGTTGCTTTGAGGGGTGATGATGCTCTTCCACTGTTTGGGAGGAGTTCTGAGGCCTTCATGGATCACTTTTGCCTCCCGAGATGAGGAGATCCGGTAGACGATTCTTGACCTTGAGGCGAACGAGGACTGTCGGGAGTATAGCTGGAGTTTGACTCCTTGGCGGACGCGCATACTATTGTAGCCGATATGGCGGATAGGGTTCATCGTTTTGTGATGGGCTTGACCGTCATATGATTACCGCGATGCTTGGGTGTGGCTCTTCACCAGATGGACATCGCCGGATGCGAGCCTACAGGGATAGAGGATAGAGAGAGGAGGACCAATTTGATTCAGCCACCAAGAGGCTGTGACATCGTGGTCTCAGGCGCTGAGGCGACAACCTTAGCAAAGCAGACTGTGTCCATCGTCAACAAAGAGAGTGCTCCTTCACTGTTCGGCAAGAGGTCTGACACCAGTGCCCGAGAGCAAGTGGCTCGGGACTACGGATTTCAGGCAGGAACCGCCACCGATCGACCACCCACACCTCGGTGTGCTCGATGCGTAGGTTCCACGAGCGAGTGTCGCAGAGCCGGAGCTTGTTACTCGTGTGGCGCAGGCCATTTGAGGAGAGATTGTCCGTCAGAGGCGTGACGGGTACAAAGACAACCGGATCTGATCTGCTGGCTGGTCTTCTCCTTCAGGTTATGCGCCCGAGGCGTGGTACTCACGGACCGGAGTCGCAGAGGTCGAGGTGGTGGTTCTAGTTCTAGCGGTCCTCGTAACCGCATCTATTCATTAGCCACCGCCAGATCGGAGGTTTCCCGACGCCGCCAGTGCATTATCGATTTCAGCCGTGATGTTTATGCTTTGATAGATCCGGGTTCTACCTTGTCCTATGTGTCCCCTCTTATTCTTTGGTAGAATCGGGATAGAGTCGGTGTCGATAGAGCCTTTCGAGGTAGCTACGCCAATGGGAGATTCGTGTTAGCCGAGTGTGTCAGAGGTTGTCGGTTTATATTTATAGTCGCGACTTGCAGACTTGATAGAGCCGAGATGACAGATTTTGATGTCATTATGGTATGGATCGTTGGCTTGTTATGCCAACGTTGATCAAAGGTGTTGGTTCGGTTCCAGCTCGCAAACCGCTTATCGAGTGGAGGGCAACACAAAGATCGCCGGGGTAGGTTTATTTCTTACCTCGAAGCTGGGAAGATGGTGCGAGGCGGTACATCCGCTATCCGGTTCGTATTTGATACGAGGCCGAGTGCCGTTCTTGATCGATGGTTAGGAGTTTCCATGTTCCCGCCGATCTTCCGCATCCTCCCGAGAGGAGATTGAAGTTTGTATTGACACGCTAGACACTCGACCTATTTCCATTCCGCCATACGAGATGACACCGCCGAGTTGAGGAGTGAAGGACCACCAAAGACTTCGAGAAGAGGCTTTATCGGACTAGTGTATCTCCTGGAGCGCCGGTTTTGTTCGTGAAGAAGAAAGATGACGCTGCAGATGTGTGTTGATTACAGCGGTGAATAAGGTAACCATTAAGAATAGGTACCTCCCGTGATTGATGATTTGTTTGACCGATTGCGAGTGCGAGGTGTTTCTCAAAGATAGACTGCGGTCAGTTATCATCAGTTCGAGTTCGAGAGGCGACATCCCAAAGATCGCATTCAGGACCCGGTATGGGCACTATGAGTTCAGGGTTATGTCTTTCGGTTTGACCAACGCTCCAGTAGTATTTATGGATTTGATGAACCGGGTGTTCAAGCCATTTTTGGAAACATTTGTGATTGTATTCATTGATGAAATCCTGGTGTATTCATGACAGAGCGAGCATCGCAGATCACTCGGCGATTGTACTTGGGATTCTCCTGAGTCGGCTTGTTCGCCAAGTTCTCCAAGTGTGAGTTTTGGTTGGCCTCGGTGGCATTCCCGGCATATTATGGGGCGATGGTGTTCGGGTAGATACGCCAAGATCGAGGCGATCAGTCTTGGCCGAGACCTACTCCGACCGAGGTGCGCAGCTTCTTAGATCGGCAGATATTTGTCACGACCGCCCGGCCCGTGGATCGTGCCTTACCCGGCACCCAAGTAGTCATACATCGAGAACAATCAGGAATATAAAACAAGACATGAAACATGATATAACTAGAACATTTTATCGATGAAAAGATTGCCTTTCGATATATACATAAACCAAGTTTTTTGCGCTACATCCCAACTGCATAACAGACTACTGCACTTAAGGAAATAACAACTATGGCGGAGACAGGCTCGCCATACCCTGTCTCAGACAAAACTATCTACAACAGGAGATCATACCCAAAAGTAGAGCCTCAGGAGAGAGTGGAGCTCTAACACCAACGTAGAGATCCTAAGGATGTGGATCTAGCACCGCTTCCTCTAGAACTGCAAGATTTAACGCAGCCCCGGCGAGGTCAAGACAACAGGTACCAAGTATGTGAAACTATAAAGTACTTTAAATGAAATCAAGGTATTTAAAACCTTTTCACAAATATATTCAGTTCAATTGCACATAGTGCCACATCACAACAATAACAGTAATAGGAAAACTGTAACAGGTCGAGTCTAGGCCGCGAATGATCGGGCAAGGCCAACCGCCCATAGTATCATTCTGCGTGCCTAGTCCTCGACTTCCACTCCGCATAGGTCACACACTGCACCGCATGAGGTATTCCGCAGACGGTAGCTAGCCCTGCATTCTCCCGGACTTCCGCACCGCATAGCCTCAAAAGACCGCGATAGTCCTACGGACCGCATAGGCATCCCGCGTCGGGCTAAACACCCGAATGATCAATCCTCGAGCATACCGCAGCTCGCATAGTCTCATAGACCGCATAGGCGATAGACCCGCATCAAGGGTGGCAAGCCCTGTATAACAAGTCAAGGGTAGGTGATACAATAACAATGACAACGGACTTACCTTAGCAACGTAAGACAAAGAATGACCCCTTTCACACATTACAAGGCATTTACACACGCAAAGATCATAGTATGTCTACCTATCAACCAATCTTACTACCCTTAACGTAAAGCAATACAAGGCTTTTATAAACAAACAAGTAAATTCCTTTTATCATTCTTAGGTTGTTATACCTACTTCCCATAAAGCTAGTATAACTCTTAGCTTTTGTTTTAACACCAACTATTACTCTTCATAAAATGATTCATTATTTCTTTTGACATACTTCGGTTCTTATTATTCGTGCTTAAGTCAAAAGACATTGCCGACATCATATGTACGTCTGTAGTACTATATATACTTAAAATATCATGCTCAGAGTATAGGAAGAATCACATACCTTCTCGGCGAAATCCACCTGCCAAGTCGAGTATGTCGCGCGCAGAGAATCAGCCTATAATAGTCACAGACATCTATCAAAGTCTAGACTATTCTGTAGGTCATTCTAAACAGAGGGTCCTCAATTCTACGGAAAGTCGGGCAGCATAACCCTACCCGGTGAGCTATATAAGTCTACTGTGAAAACAAATTCTATGTAAGTACAACAGAATCTTCTTTTATACCCTTCTAAGGTGTTACAGTTCAATTCTATTCTTAATAACCTCCTAAGTATTTATACTTATTTCAATACTTCTACAGTATGCATTCTCTAATTACAAAAGAGGGTTAGGATTATATACCTCGATAAGCCCAATAATATCCAAGTAAAAGTCGATCCTGAGCGAGGTTTAGCTCCTAATCCAAAGCTCCAAGGCGCTCCAAGAATCCTTAGAAGTTTCCCACAACTTCTACTAAGTACTAAGGAATTTGGGCTAGGTTAAATTGGGCATTATAACAATACTAGAAGGCAACTTTTCTACCAAGGGAGGGTAGGTTTCGCGAGGCTAGCGGGGGCACGGGCCTCGGCCAAAACTTCACTCAAAGGGGGAGGGGTGTTTGGACGAATTGCTCACAAGGGAGAGGGGAGGATTTTTCAAGACTTGAAAGCTTTAGTGGATGAAGAACTCTTCATCTCAAGAGGGGTATTTATAGGTCAAGACATGGCCAACCAATGGCCAAGATTTAGCCAAGTGCTAGGCAAGTGTAAGGTCAAGATTAGGCAAGTGTACCTAGCCAACTTGCACACAAAATATCTATCCAACTTTATGACAAGGATTGTCATCCAATGCCCTATTGCTGCGACAAGTCCACCAATGAGGGTGGAAAATGTCGCCTCTCATTGGTCCAAAGTGTTACGTCTCTCGGAAAAATCCGCAAAATAAGAAATGACATAGCCGAATTTATCCTAAGAAAGTCGGGAAACGCTTTCGGAAAACCAATCGCTTTTGTGAGTCAGGCCCAATAATTTTCGCCCAAGCCTAACTTTTAAGGCTAACCTTTTGCACGTATTCCTTACGTACATACTGAAATACTGGTATAACATTCTCCTCCTTAGAAACATTCGTCCCGAATGTTCCTTCCCAAGACGATTAAAGATAAGGTTCTTAACAACCTAAGCATGCAAAAACACTTAGCACATAAGTCAATTGAATCAATAAGTAGGAAAGTAGGTTACCCGGAGGTGTAGAATAGGTGAGGGTATCTCGCTCATGTCCTCCTCTCGCTTCCCACGTCATCTCCTCCTAAGCTCGCTCCGCCACAAAACTTTGATGGAAGCTACGTCCTTGGTCCGCAGACGCCTAACTCGACGATCGACTATCGCTATGGGAATCTCTCATACGATAACCCCTGGTCACACCGACATCGTCAATCAGTGTACCCTAGATGGATCCCCACACATCTCTCAAAGATAGATACGTGAAATACGGATGCATCGCCTCGATCGGACGGCAGATCCAACTCATAAGCAACCTTGCCTACCCCAGGACAATCAAACGGCCCAATGTACTGGGCTGAGTTTTCCTTCTTCCCGAATCTCATCACACCCTTCAGGTGGCACCTTCAGAAAACCCAATCATCAATCGCGAACTCCGGATGTCGACGCCGATGATCTCGCATACGACTTGCCGACTCGAGCCATCAATAGCCGCTCTGATAAGCTTCACCTTATCCATCGCTGCTGCACCAAGTCCGTCCCACTAATCTGCCTCGCCCACATCGAACCATGCTATCGCGATCTGCACTTCCTCCCATACAAAGCCTCATACGGCGCCATCTGAATGCTAGAGTGGTAGCCGCATTATATGCGAACTCTACCAATGCAAGTGATCCTCCCTACCACGGTCAATAACACAGCTCGCAGATATCCTCAAGAGTCCGATAGCGCGCGCTCGCCCGTCTGCATGCGTGGATGAAATGCGATTGCTCACTCAAGGCCCCTAAACCCCTCGAAGGACCTCCGTGTTAGCCGTAAACCGGGCTCCTCATGCGATATGATCGAAATAGGGACTCCATGCATCGACGATCTTCTGATGTACAGCCGCATAATCCTCACCGAGAAAGTCGCCCCGACGGAAGAAAGTGGGCTGCTTTTCACACCGCCGACGATAACCCATATAGAATCATGTCTCCTGCGAGTGCGAGGCAATCCCGCGATGAAGTCCATGTTGATCACCTCCCACTTCCGTCGGGATCTCTATCGTCAGAATAAACCACTGTGCCTCGTGCTCTACTTTCACCGCCGACAACACGCACCGAGCTACGAACTCGCAACGTCCTCTTCAAACCATCCCACCAATACACGATCTAAGGTCGTGGTACATCTTGGTCGACCACGGATGGAGTAACGCGAGCTGTGTGATTCCCCAAGAACATGCTGCCGAAGTCCTTAAACATATCGAACACACAACCTGCCCTCAAACCTTAGCGCCCCATCAGGTCCTACCTCAAAAGGACCGCGCCTCACGAAGAGGCGTATCACGATAACGCGCAAAACCGGATCTCGAATCGTTGCCTCTTCACCTCCTCGACGATGGAAGACTCCCAACCTCACGAACTCTAACCCCATCGCTATCGTAATCAATCAAGCGGACACCAAGGCTCGCTAACCGATGCAAATCACGAACCATGCCCTCCTCTCGCCGCACTCGATAGACTCCCCATCGACCTACGACTAAGAGCATCTGCCACAACATTGGCCTTCCCCGTGTACAGTATATTGACTTCATAATCCTTAAGCAACTCTAACCACCGCTCGCCGAAGTTCACTCCTCTGCTGAAGATATCCGAGGCTCTTGTGGTCTGTATAAATATCCACGTGAACCCCATACAAATAGTGCCTCCGGATCTTTAAAGCGTGAATCACCGCCGGCTCAAATCATGGGTGGGGTAGTTCCTCTGCGTATCTTAAGTCGGGATGCGTATGCTATAACTCGCTCGCCTGCGTCAACACACATCCCAACCCGATGCCCGACGATCACAATACACCACGTAACCATCCGACCTCCGAAGAGTAAGAACGGGCGGTCGCCGGTTTCTTTCAAAGAATCGAAACCTCGCCACAAGCATCACCATGAAACTTGGCCGCCTGAGTCGCCTAGTCAATGGTGCGTAGATAGAAGCAAACTTCTCCACGAATCGATAATATCCTGCAAGGCCCGTAAAATCGCGAACCTCGCCGAGTAAGAGGTCTAGGCCAAGTCCCGATCGCCGATCTTGGCCAGTATCCACTGAATACCATCACCCCGACAATGTGCCCAAGAAAAGCCACCAAGTCAACCAAAACTCACATTTGGAAAACTTCGCATACAATGCCGATCCGGAGAATCACAAGACAGCTTCTCAACGCCCGCGTGCTCCTGCTCGAGCGAGAATAAACCAAGATATCATCAATGAACACTATCACAAACGTGTCCAAAATGGTTTGAACACTGGGTTCATCAACTCCATGAATATCGCCGGTGAATTGGTCAACCCACAAGACATGACCCTGAACTCATAATGCCCGCATCGTCCGAATGCGATCTAGGGACATCCACCTCTCTAACTCGAACTCGATGATAGCCCGATCGTAGATCAATCTTGAAAAGCATCTCGCGCTGCAACCGATCGAACAAATCATCAATCACGGGAAGGTATTCGTTTAATGGTCACCTTGTTCACCGTCGTAGTCAACACATGCGCGCAGCGTCGCTCTTTCTTCTTCTTCACGAACAATACCGCGCCCCGTGGAGAAACACTAGGTCCGATGAAACCCTTCTCCAACAAATCACTCACCGCTCCTTCAACTCTCTCAACTCGGCAAAGCCATCCTGTATGGCGGAATGGAAATAGCCGAGTGTCCGGCGAGACATCTATACAAACTCGATCTCCTCTCGGGAGGATACCCGGAGGTCGTGAAACACGCCCGAGAACTCTCGGACTCACCGAATCGCGAAAATCTGGTACGCGGCCTCGTGATCAAACACCGAACGAGATGGTAGATATACCCTTCGCACCATCTTCCTAGCCTCGAGGTAGGAAATAAACCTACCTTTCGGCGATACGTGCTCCTTCCCACTCAACAACCGCCTCAGAAACTTGGAACTGTACTACTCTCTCTCTGCTTCACATTGGCGTAGCGAAGCTAGCCAATCCATCCCCATGATTACGTCGAAGTCAATCATCTCCAACTCTATCAAGTCGGCAAGGTCCGACGATCAGAATGGTCACGAGACAAGCTCTATATACCCGCCGAGCTACCACCGAATCACCCACCGCGTAGCTACCTCGAAAGGGTCTATGGACTCGTGCTCTATCCCTATCCTACTAGCAACAAGGAGATATATAGGGCCAGTAGAACCGGATCTATCAAAGCATATACATCAAACCGAACCGATAAGGTACAGCGACGACATCGGTGAGGCCTCACGATCCCGCTGGACAAAGCATAATGCGCTCGGCGACCGCTAGAAGCGACTGCGCCACGACCTGCGCGCGACCTGTGATCTCGAGTACCGCCTCGGCGAGTAATCGTCGGGGATGAAGAAGCGCAATGCACTCGTAGCCGGGCCCTACCCCGCCACGCCCGGCCAGCAAACTCGCGAATGACACCGCCGCTGGCAGTATGGCAAGTTCCGTAGTAGCATAACAGCTCGAATGGAATCTACCACAGCCACGGCATGAGCGAACCTCGAGCGGTTAGCCCCCTGTTACCTTCGAAATCCAGAAGTCCTCGGGCCCCGACCGCCTTGACGCTCTGGTCAGACGAAAATGATGTAGGAGTGCTCAGGCGGTGTGGTGCAAATCTGGACTTCACGATGCGCCACCACGAGAACCACCAAAGAACCGGCCGCCCCGCCTTCTTCTGGCGATATCGGCCTACCCGGTCTACGCCTCGCATCCCAATGCGTGAGCTCGCATACGGTAATGTCCATGCTCGTGAAGGACACACCGCACAAGACTCGGCCATATAGTCGTCTAGCGGTGACGTAGCGATGCACCGGTCCTCCATATTCGCTACGGTCGCGAGAGCATATCGAGCTAATGAATCAAACTCGACATTGTACTCTCTAACCGCGTCCTCCCGCCTCGATAAAAATTGCCGGTCGTGCCCTCTCATCTGCGGAGGCAAGAAGTGTGATAAAAGCCTCTCAAAACTCATCCCATACTTTGGAGTGCATGCTCTCCCGAAAGCTCATGAATCGAACCAATCGATCGCGGTATCACGCGGCCGATGCGAACCGAATGTCACAGACTCATCAAGCCTTGACCACCCGCATAATCCCTCTGAATCGGCGGATGAACTCTGCGGATCATCCTGCAGTCTAGACCCGTAAAACTCGCGGCTACAACTCGAAGTCCAGTAGCCTCGCCATCCGCCTCCGTGAACAACGGGTACTCTTTGGTGAGCCGAACTGAACCGAATGGCTGCCTCAAACCTCTCCTCATATCCGCCACGACCTTGGCTAGTAATCGCCATCTCCTTGTACTCCTAACTCTCTGCCCGGTGAGGGACGAGGCGCTGGTGCTGCGGTCCTCTTTGGGGCGGGTGTCATGAACTTCGCCGCCTCGTATAGGGTGGGCACGAGCCCTCGTGACTGGGTGTCACACTAGCAGCTCCCGCGGCTGCCTGGCCCTGCGGGGCCCTGGTTGCCTTACGTGAGGCATATTCTGAGAAAGGAATGCGTTAGAGGGTCCAACCTATAACACGCCTCTAAAGCACGATCTCGAGTGAGAAGAATGGAAACCAATCCTAAATATCCTATAGCCTCCTGATTGTGGTGTGGTGCACAACACACCGATAATCAAGACTTACTAGATGCTGCAGTAGACACTTTCCGAGGATTAAGCGCTCGATACCACTTTTGTCACGACCGTTAGGCTCGTGGATTGCCTTACCCGCACCCAAGTAGTCATACATCGAGAGAACAATCGGAATATAAAACAAGACATGAAACATGATATAACTAGAACATTTTATCTCGATGAAAAGATTGCCTTTCTGTATATACATAAACCAAGTTTTTGCGATTACATCCCAACTGCATAACAGACTACGCACTCTACAGGAAATAACAACTATGGCGGGACAGGGCCCGTCATACCTGTCATGCAAAACTATCTACAACAGGAGATCATACCCAAAAGTAGAGCCTCCTGAGAGAGTGGAGCTCCTAACACCAACGTAGAGATCCTAAGGATGTGGATCTAGCACCTGCTTTCCTCTAGAACCTGCGGCATGAACGCAGAGGAGGTCGAGACAACAGTACCAAGTATGTGAAACTATAAAGTACTTTAAATGAAATCAAGGTATTTAAAACCTTTTCACAAATATATTCGCTCAATTGCACATAGTGCCACATCACAACAATAATGATAATAGGAAAATCGAATGGTCTAGTCTAGGCGCGAATGATCGAAGCAAGGCCAACCGCCCATAGTATCATTCTGCGTGCCTAGTCCTCGACTTCCGCGATCCGCATAGGTCACACACGACCGCGTAGGTATTCCCGCATCGGGGTAGCTAGCCCCGTACCCTCCTGGACTTCCACGATCCGCGTAGCCTCAAAAGACCGCGTAGTCCCATGGACCGCATAGGCATCCGCGTCGGGCTAAACACCCGAATGATCAATCACGGAGCATACCGCGACTCGCGTAGTCTCATAGACCGCATAGGCCGTATAGACCGCATCAAGGGTGGCAAGCCCTGTATAACAAGTCGAGGGTAGGTGATACAATAACGATAAACGGACTTACTGTTAGCAACGTAAAGACTGCAAAGAATGACCCCTTTCGCACATTACAAGGCATTTACACATGCGATCATAGTATGTCTACCTATCAACCAATCTTACTACCCTTAACGGAAAGCAATACAAGGCTTTTATAAACAAACAAGTAAGCAGTTCCTTTATCATTCTTAGTTGTTATACCTACTTCCCATAAAGCTAGTATAACTCTTAAGCTTTTGTTTTAACACCAACTATTACTCTTACATTAAAATGATTCATTATTTCTTTTGACATACTTCAAGGTTCTTATTATTCGGGCTTAAGTCAAAAGACATTGCCGATTATCATATGTACGTCTGTAGTACTATATATACTTAAAATATCATGCTCGGGAGTATAGGAAGAATCACATACCTTCTCACAAATCCACCGCCAAGTCGAGTATGTCGCGTAGAGAATCAGCCTATAATAGTCACAGACATCTATCAAAGTCTAGACTATTACAGAGGTCATTCTAAACAGAGGGTCCTCAATTCTACGGAAAGTCGGGCAGCACAACCCTACCGGTGAGCTATATAAGTTCATCAGTGAAAACAATCACATGTAAATCTGATTCGTAAATCTTCTTTTATACCCTTCTAAGGTGTTACAGATCAATTCTATTCTTAATAACCTCCTAAGTATTTATACTTATTTCAATACTTCTATAGTATGCATTCTCTAATTACAAAAGAGGGTTAGGATTATATACCTCGATAAGCCCAATAATATCCAAGTAAAAAGTCGATCACGAGCGAGGTTTAGCTCACAATCCAAAGCTCAGCGCGCTCAAGAATCCTTAGAAGTTTCCCACAACTTCTACTAAGTACTAAGGAATTTGGGCTAGGTTAAATTGGGCATTATAACAATACTAGAAGGCAACTTTTCTACCAAGGAGGGTAGGTTTCGCCAGGCTAGAGGAAGGGCCTCGGCCAAAACTTCACTCAAAGGGGAGGGTGTTTGGACGAATTGCTCACAAGGGAGAGGAGGATTTTCAAGACTTGAAAGCTTTAGTGGATGAAGAACTCTTCATCTCAAGAGGGTATTTATAGGTCAAGACATGGCCAACCAATGGCCAAGATTTAGCCAAGTGCTAGGCAAGTGTAAGGTCAAGATTAGGGCAAGTGTACTCTAGCCAACTTGCACACAAAATATCTATCCAACTTTATGACAAGGATTGTCATCCAATCGGCCCTATTGCCGTGACAAGTCCACCAATGAGAGGGTGGAAAATGTCGCCTCATTGGTCAAAGTGTTACGTCTCTACGGAAAATCAAAAATAAGAAATGACATGGCGAATTTATCCTAAGAAAGGTGGAAACGTTTCGCCGGAAAACCAATCGTTTTGTGAGTTGTGCCCAATAATTTTCGTCCAAGCCTAACTTTTAAGGCTAACCTTTGACGTATTCACGCATACTGCAAATACTGGTATAATCGTTATACCAGTATTTCCAGTATGCGTGAGCGCACGTATAAAGTTTAAAGCCTTGAGTAGGCAAAGTAGGCTTGGCCGATTTAATTTTGTGCACAACACCCTGTTAGAGTCGTTTTTGAAACGTTTTACACTTTCGTAGGGGAATTTTCATTATGCCATATTTTATTTTTATGGATTTTTCCGAGAGACAAACATTTTGGACCAACAAGAGGCGACACTTGTCACCCTCTCATTGGAACACCTTGGACGGCATTATGGACGATTTGGGCTTGGGAGTAGGTAGGATATTTTGTGTTGGTTGGTGTGGTAGATGGATAAGGTGTACTTGGGTGAATCTGGCCTTACACTTGTAGCACTTGGCTCAATCTTGGCCATGGTTGGCTTTCACTTGGCCTATAAATACCCATCCCTTGAAGACTTATTCATCCATTCCTAAATGTTCCTAAGTGTTAAATCTTCTCCTCCCTTTGTGTTGAGTTCGGCCAAGAGGCCTCCCTCTCCTAGAGGCCTTGGCCGAGGGTACACCCACTCCTAGTAGTGTGGCGTGGGGTACCCCAGCCTAGTTGCTTTCGTATATACCCCTCTCTTGGTAGAAATACTCTCAAAAGTATTGTTATAATGCCCAAATTACCTTAGCAGATACCTTGTAGTATTCTAAGGTTATACCTATCTGAAAAGCCTGTAAATACTATTATACTTCCCGTCTGTCACAAAACCGAAACCCTAGGAAAATCTCCATAGTCCGTTGGAGTATTGTGTAAGTTGGTTAGAACTTCTAAGGGTGGTTTAGAGCGGTTGGGCGCTGGAGTCGAGCTAAACGATTGCCCAGATCGACTTTATACTTGGATAATTATGGGCTTATCGAGGTAAATATCTTGTCCTCTATTGTAATTGGAAATTACATGTTGTTAGATTATATAGTTGAAGTATGCTATATATAGTCTCAACATAGTTATCGCAATGTCTTGCGACTTAAGCCCAATAAAGAAGAATCAAGCTGTAATTACATAGGGCTGTATTAAAGAGACTTGTCGTAGTAGAGTGAAGTAGAATTGTACCGTTAGGTTAGATGTATAACCCCCGGTTGGCTTGGTAGCGGTCTCGATAGAGGAGGAGATTTACGTTGTTGGGAAAGCGCCGAATTTTCTGAGAATATTCTACGATTAGACCTAAATGTTAATAAAGCGCGCTGTGGCCTTATAGGTCAAGTACTACGTGACGCGATCTACTTGGCTTAAGGAGTAGCCGACGTTTGGAAGTACTTGGGCGTTTGCTATTAGTCGATACTCGTCGCGAGGTATGTGAACCTCTTCCTATCTCTTCTAGCATGATATGTGTGAACTATGTAGTACGAGACGCATACGTGCTAAATGTATTTGATTGGTTTAAAACATAAAGTGTTATAACGGCTTTATGGGAATTCGATTATAAACAACTTTATGTTGGTAAGAAAATACTTGTGGTTTTTTAAAAGGTAACTAATTTGAACTATAAGCGGCTTGTTATGTGTTAATAAAGAACTTGAAGTATTTCAAAAGATTTTGAATCATTTTGAAAGAAGAAGTAATACTTGGTTTGTGAAAAACTTAAGAGTTATACTAGCTTTATGGGAAGTTGGGTATAACGGCTTAGAATGTTTTTGATTTGAAATCGTAATGTGTATCGACAAACCACTGCGCGTTAATAAAAGGAAATGTTTTGACTAATTAAGTATTATTAAAACCGAGAAACTTCCATCTGCATAGAAGCTAAGATGAGACAAAATGATATTTCCTAGATCACGGTCAGTAATAAGATTGTTATAAACAAGAATATCCTACTCACATATAAGACTTATGTTTCTCGATTGTTTAAAAGAGAATTATATTCTTAAATGAATAAGACTATGAACTACGAAACCTTTCTAAAATAAGAAACGTGAACATTTGAAATTAGGCAAACTTGGGCGTTTGGAAAATAATGTTGTTACTTGATTTTACAAAGGTAAGTGTTTTAGTATTTAAAAGACAATCACTCTATTTTATACTACGTATTGTGTGACTTATGTGAAAGCAACGGATCTTTTAAAAGATTTAATGTATGAAGTCCTTGGGGTAGATACCGAACTTGTTAGCTTAAGGTACCTTGTGTGAATAACTTGATTGTCTTTGGTTTGAGATAGCCTTGTAAATACTTTCTTGTTGATGTGATAAGTGAAAATGTTAGGATGCTACGTGTGTTAGTATCTTGTGTGATCGTGATGTAAGTGGTCATTCTTGTTGTGCTTACGTTGTTAAACGTTAAGCCCGTTGTACTATTATTGTATCACATACCCTTTGACTTATTATACCGAGGGCTTGCCACCCTTGATGCGGTCTTTACGCCATGCGGTCCTCGTGACTATGCGAGTCGCGGTAGCTCGGATTGATCATTCCGGTGTTTAGCACGACGCGGGATTCCCTATGCGGTCTGTTGAGACTATGCGGTCTTTTGAGACTATGCGGGTTGCGGAGCCTAGCGGATACCGAGGGTTAGCCGCCCGATGCGGGTATACCTCGGCGATGCAGGACCATGATTCGAGAATACCTCATGCGGGTCCGTGTGACCTATGCGAGTCGCGAGAGTTCCGAGGATAGACGCCGACATTGATATTGCGGGCGAGTGGCCGCCGATCATGTGGTGCGGTCTAGAAAGACCTCGGAATACAGTTTGTGGTATTTTTGGTACTGTGGGTCTTAGTAGTCGGCTATGCCTTCGTACTTGCCCCGTACGGTTTTATTGTGATAACTTTGAGGGCGTGAGTTCCTGACTTGACATGACTGCTTATTTGTTGTGAACTGTAGTTTGCTTATCATACATGTCTCCTGCTTTATAGACTATTATGATTTCATTTACAGTATTTTTTAGTTTCACATACTCGGTACCTGTTGTACTGACCTCCTTCGGGGGGCTGCGTTCATGCCGCAGGTTGAGGTACACCAGCCGTTGATCCTAGCTCTCAGGGTCACGGCCGTTTGGGAAGCTCCGTTTCTCCGAGGCTTATCGGTGGTATAGTCCCCGTAGTAAGTGTTTACATTCGAGGGTTTGGCGGGCCCATCCCGCCGTTGTTGTCATATCATTCTTAGTGGTCTTTAGTAATGTTTTGGGCATGGTTTGTAAAAAGGATTAAACTGTTCATGTTGAAAAAGTTGTTATTTACATATATTCCGAAGGCAAGTTTTCTCAGTTATTGTTTCATATTTCATAATATGTCTTGTATCGTTTATGTTCATTGATTACGATGTTGTATCACTAGGGTGCCCGGTAAGGCACGATCCACGGCGGAATCGGTCGTGACAAAAGTGGTATCGAGCGATTAATCCTCGGAAAGTGTCTGCACAGATCCGGTAGAGTCTTGATTATCGGTGTGTTGTGCACCACATCAATGTCGGGAGGCTATAGGTATTTAGGATTGGTTTCTATTCTTCTCACTCGAGATCGTGCCTTAGAGCTGTGTTGTAAGTTGGACCTCTCGACGAAATTATTTCCTTATCGTTATGCCTCCGCGTAGGCAAACCCGCCCGGAGGCGCGCAAGGCGGAGGCTGCGAGTAGAGTTCGAGAGGGTTACGAGGGCACAGCCCAATCATCACCGAGTTAGGTGCTTCATTCGGGATTTCTGCGACATCACTAGCCCCGAAAGTTTAGCACGGCGGCGATTCCTACTGCGGCCATGATATTTGAACCTTGGCCCACGACCAGAACGAAGAATATGGATTGCAAAGAGGCGACCACATTAGCTATGGATTTAACTACCGAGAGTATACCGATGTACGCGAGTCTTGATGAATATCAACGAGAGGGTTGTGCAAGAGTAGTTCTTCGCTAGATTGCGAGCATGGCCTCGGTATGAGCTTATACACGGTAGAAAGCGTAGAGATCGACGGGTTAACGAGGGCGAGAGAGGCGGAGCGAAGGTCCTTTGGTAACTTTCGAGGCGAGTCACCTCGCCAAAGGATTCGATTATGCACATCCACAATGCAGTGGTCTTCCACAGTTCGGGGCGTTAGGTATGCACGAGTTGGTGAACTCCGGGGCTTCCGGTCATGTAATGCACGTCATCCCGGGGAATGTCGTCTTTTAGTTCGTACTTGTTGTACCTATGACCGTCAGGGTCTGTTGTCGAAAGAGTGTCCTGGTAGGAGGACTTAGCCTTCAGGATCGGTGGGTAGTTCGTCACCTTCCTTAGCTATAAGCGCCTACAGGCGAGTTTGATTAGAACGACTAGGGAGTGAAGCGATGGATTCGTGCATATCCTTAACCTACAGAGTTCGAGATGTGTGATAAGATGGGTATAGCATAAGTGCTATGTTTTGATAGCGGTGTTAATATTTGTGATTAGAAATCATGGTTAGTAACCGGGGAAGATTGGGGGATAGAGAAAGTGTGGGCCTTAGAGTTTTATGCGTAGGAACCTTAGAGGTAAGGCCGTCTCGAGTAAAGGTGTAGTGTTATGTTTGATCCTTATCGGAGCGCATAGTGCACGTGAGCTATGTTTATGGGATAAGTCCCTGAGTAGCGTGATTTGAAAGAGGGTAGTCGAGCTAGAAGACCGCTAGGTGTTCAAACGTGATTAGTGAGATTGTTCATCGGGAGCTAGTATTGTGCGCGTTGTCGGTCGGGTTGAGGCCACGCCATGCGTCAACCCGCGGTAGGTTTAGTGGTGGGGTCAGGTTGTGGTGGTCCCGCCTTGTGTTAGGGTTGTGAGGGTGTTAGGCCCAAGTTTAGTTAACCAGCATACGAGTTCGTGGATGCGTTCGACCAGTGGTCGGGCCGAGGAGGTCAGCCGTCTTGTCTTCTAGCAAAGACAGTTTACTCGGCAGTGTTGATTTTACCAGAAAGGTTGTAAGGCTGCACGGGGTGCCTACCTTCACCTTATGACAGTGGAGCCAGTGGCTACTGTTTTGTTTCGAAAGTTTTACGAGCAAGGTTAAGAACTCGCTGAGTCTCAGATCGCGTTCGCCTGGGCCGGTGTTTGGATTTTGAGGTAGTTGTGGGGATTGTTGTCTCTGGAGAGGGAAATGTTTTAACTACCATTTCGGTGTTCGGATGTCGCCTTATGAAGCCTTGTAAGGCGGAAGTGTAAGTTGCCGGTCGATTGGTTCGATGTTGGCAAGTTGAGCGATTGGTTGAGCTTGTTCCAGCAGATCGTGGTCAATGAGAAGCTTGTCTGAAGAAGTTCTAGCGCTCGGAGGAAATCGTGCGGATAATCGGCGACGGCGCCAGAGTTCGAGTTGTGGTCGGTCTTCGAAGGTACCACCCGGGTCGGGTGTGACGAGTTCCGAAACAGAGGAACTTAGCCCGAGTTGTTTTAGGCCCTTTGAGTTCATGTGAAGAATAGGCGGGTTGCCTATATGTTAGCTTTGTCGTCCGACTTAGGAGGCGATATGTCCGGTCTTCGTATTGTTATGTTGGAAAGTATCGAGATCCATCAGTGTTCAGCTAATGATGACCCCGTTAGAGATAGTAACCCCGAGTTTGAGCGAAGCGAGATCGAGTTTGGGAGTACGACCGCGATGATCACATGCGGTCGGTACCATTTGTTGGGTCGCTTGAGAAGGTTTATGCCTCGGGCAAAGTGACAAAAGTGGTATCATGTGGTAAGAATTGAGTGTGCGAGAAGCGGTACGACACGGCGTGGTTAAGCGGCGTGTATGGCGGCGTAGATGTGATCATTTCTTTTGTGGAGAAAGTGCGAAGAAATTATATTTTAGACCCTTGGATGGGAGCGTTTGTGATGTTAGAGTTGTGTACTAGTGGACTTGAATGTAAGTACTTTGCGCAAGTTGGTTCAGTGTCAATGCGTGGAAGGATTGTTTTCATAAGTATAGCAGTGAGGACTATACCGGCGCGCGTTTGTTGTGAGACTTAGAAGGAACATTCGACGAATGTTTCTAGGAGGAGAATGTTATACGTATTTCCGAGTATGTGCGAGGCGTGCGTATAAAAGTTTAAAGCCTTGAGTAGGCAAAGTAGGCTTCAGCCGATTTAATTTTGTGCACAACACCGGTTAGAGTCGTTTTTGTGAAACGTTTTCACGACTTTCGTAGGGAATTTCCGCTATGCCATATTTTATTTTGCGGATTTTTCCGAGAGATCGAAACATTTTGGACCAACAAGAGGGCGACACTTGTCACCCTCTCATTGGAACACCTTGACGGCATTATGGGCGATTTGGGCTTACGAGTAGGTAGGATATTTTGTGTTGGTTGGTGGTAGATGGATAAGGTGTACTTGGGTGAATCTTGCCTTACACTTGTGTAGCACTTGGCTCAATCTTGGACATTGGTTTGCTTTCACTTGGCCTATAAATACCCATCCCTTTGAAGACTTATTCATCCATTCATAAATCTTCCTAAGTGTTAAATCTTCTCCATACCCTTTGTGTTGAGTTCGCCAAGAGGCCTCCCTCTCCAGAGGCCTTGCCGGCAGGCACACCCTCCTAGTAGTGTGGCCGTGGGTACCTCTAGCCTAGTTGCTTTCGTATATACCCCCCCCTCTCTTGGTAGAAATACTCTCAAAAGTATTGTTATAATGCCCAAATTACCTTAGCCGTATACCTTGTAGTATTCTAAGGTTATACCTATACGAAAAGCCCAGAAATACTATTATACTTCCCGTCTTTCACAAAACCGAAACCCTAGGAAAATCTCCATAGTCCGTTGGAGTATTGTGTAGAAGTTGGTTAGAACTTCTAAGGGTGGTTTAGAGCGGGTTGGAGCGCTCGGAGTTGGAGCTAAACGATTGCCCAGGATCGACTTTATACTTGGATAATTATGGGCTTATCGAGGTAAATATCTTGTCCCTCTATTGTAATTGGAAATTACATGTTGTTAGATTATATAGTTGAAGTATGCTATATATAGTACTGAACATAGTTATCGGCAATGTCTTGCGACTTAAGCCTGAATAAAAGAAGAATCTTGAATCAGAATTACATGGGTGTATTACGGTGAGACTTGTGTAGTAGTACCGTGAAGTAGATTTGTACCCGGTAGGGTTAGATTTATAACCCCCCCCCCCGGTTGGCTTGGTAGCCGGCCTCGATAGAGGAGGAGATTTACGCCATGTGCGGAGGCTTGCCGAATTTTCTGTAGAATATTCTACGATTAGACCTAAATGTTAATAAGCGCCTTGTGGCCTGTGAGGTTGAAGTACTACGTGACGCGATCTACTTGGCAGGAGTAGCCGACGTTTGAAGTACTTGGGCGTTTTGCTATTAGTCGATACTCGCGAGGTATGTGAACCTCTTCCTATCTCTTCTAGCATGATATGTGTGAACTATGTAGTATGCGGTGAGCGTACATGTGCTAAATGTATTTGATTGGTTTAAAACATAAAGTGTTATAACGGCTTTATGGGAAGTCGGTTATAAACAGCTTTATGTTGGTAAGAAAATACTTGTGGTTTTTAAAAGGTAACTGATTTGAACTATAACTGGCTTGTTATGTGTTAATAAAGAACTTGAAGTATTTCAAAGATTTTGAATCATTTTGAAAGAAGAAGTAATACTTGGTTTGTGAAAACTTAAGAGTTATACTAGCTTTATGGGAAGTTGGGTATAACGGCTTAAGAATGTTTTCTTGATTTGAAATCGAATGTGTATCGACAAACCATCTGCGGCGTTAATAAAAGGAAATGTTTTGACTAATTAAGTATTATTAAAACCAGAGAAACTTCCATCTGCATGAAGCTAAGATGAGACAAAATGATATTTCTAGATCACTACAGTAATAAGATTGTTATAAACAAGAATATCCTACTCACATATAAGACTTATGTTTCTCGATTGTTTAAAAGAGAATTATATTCTTAAATGAATAAGACTATGAACTACGAAACCTTTCTAAAATAAGAAACGTGAACATTTGAAATTAGGCAAACTTGGGCGTTTGGAAAATAATGTTGTTACTTGATTTTACAAAGGTAAGTGTTTTGGTATTTAAAAAGATACTACTCTATTTTATACTACGTATTGTGTGACTTATGTGAAAGCAACGGATCTTTTAAAAGATTTAATGTATGAAGTCCTTTAGGTAGATACCCAACTTGTTAGCTTAAGGTACCTTGTGTGAATAACTTGATTGTGGTTTGAGATAGCCTTGTAAATACTTTCTTGTTGATGTGATAAGTGAAAATGTTAGGATCTACGTGTGTTAGTATCTTGTGTGATCGTGATGTAAGGGTCATTCTTGTTGTGCTTACGTTGTTAAGCGTTAAGCCCGTTGTACTATTATTGTATCACATACCCTTTGACTTATTATACCGAGGGCTTGCCACCCTTGACGCGGTCTTTACGGCTATGCGGTCCTCGTGACTATGCGAGTCACGGTAGCTCGAGGATTGATCATTCCGGTGTTTAGCCTGACGCGGATTCCTATGCGGTCTGTTGAGACTATGCGGTCTTTTGAGACTATGCGGGTTGCGGGAGCCTGGCGGATACGAGGTTAGCTGCCCGACGGGGTATACCTCGGTGATGCAGGACCATGATTCGAGAATACCTCATGCGGGTCCGTGTGACCTATCACGCGAGTCGCGAGAGTTCGAGGATAGACGCGCATTGATATTGCGGGCGTGCCGCCGATCATGTAGTGCGGTCTAGAAAGACCTCTAATACGATTTGTGGTATTTTTGGTACTGGGTCTTAGTAGTCGGCTATGCCTTCGCACTTGCCCCGCACGGTTTTATTGTGATAACTTTGAGGCGTGAGTTCGACTTGACATGACCGCTATTTGTGGAATCGTAGTTTGCTTATCATACATGTCTCCCCGCTTTATAGACTATTATGATTTCATTTACAAGATTTTTAGTTTCACATACTCTGCACTGTTACCTCGCCCGGGCTGCGTTCATGCCGCAGTTGAGGTACACCGCCGTTGATCCTAGCTCTCGTGGTCACAGCCAAATTGGGAAGCTCCGTTTCTCGGAGGCTTATCGGTGGTATAGTCCCTGTCGTAGTAAGTGTTTACATTCGGGGTTTGGCGGCCACTGTCCGCCATTGTTGTCATATCATTCTTAGAGGTATGTAGTAATCTTGTTGGGCGTGGTTTGTAAAAGGATTAAAGCTGCTCATGTTGAAAAAGTTGTTATTTACATATATGCGAAAGGCAAGTTTTCTCAGTTATTGTTTCATATTTCATAATATGTCTTGTATCGTTTATGTTCGATTACTCACGATGTTGTATCACTAGGGTGCCCGGTAGGCACTATCACACGTCGGAATCGGGTCGTGACAAAAACAATATTATCGTAGGTTTGTGGAGCAGTTTGCTTCGATTTTAGCACCGTTGACTAGGCTGACTCAGAAGGAAGCCAAGTTCCAGTGGACAGAGGCTTGCAAGAAGGGTTTCGAGTTGCTGAAGGAAAGGTTGACTACAGCTCCAGTTCTTACTCTTCTGAGGTTAGGCAGTGCGTGATCTATTGTGATGCCTCGGGTATCGGGTTAGGTGTGTTTTGATGCGACGGCAAGGTTATAGCCTATGCTTCCGCGATTCACGAAGCATGAGAGAATTACCCTACCCATGACTTAGAGTTGGCGCGTTATTCATGCCTTGAAGATTTAGAGGCATTATTTGTGCGGTTCATGTGGATATTTATACGGACCACAAGAGCCTTGATATCTTCGGGAAAAGGAGAACTTGAGGCAGAGGCGGGTGGTTAGAGTTGTTGAAAGATTATGATGTTGATATTACATACCATCCGGGAAGGCCAACGTAATTCTTGATGCCTTGAGTCGTAGATCGATGGGGAGCGCCATAGGTACGGCAGAGACGGGACATGGTCCGTCGAGATCCACCGATTAAGCGAGCCGGGTTCGATTGATACCGGCGATAGTGGGTGCAGGTTCGTGATGTTCGAGTCTTCCATCGTTAATGAGGTGAAGGCGGCGGTTGAGGACCAGTGTTAGTACGGTATCGAGATGGCTCTTCGGGAGGAGAAGAGTCTATTCAGTAGCTTTTTGATGGTCTTGAGATTTGGCGGTTACGTGTTCCGATGACAGACTTCGTCAGATTCAGGGAGGCACACAGGTTTCGTTATTCTATTCATCCGGGGTCGACCAAGATGTACCATGACCTCAGATGTTTGTATTGGTGGGATGGCCTGAAAAGGGACGTGGCAGAGTTTGTTGCACAATGTCCTAACTGCCAGCAGGTCAAGGTCGAGCACCAGAGGCCCAGTGGATTATTGCAGTCTATTGAGATTCCGACTTGGAAGTGGGAGATGATCAACATGGACTTTGTTACAGGGTTACCTCGCACTCGAGAAATACGACTCCATTTGAGTTATTGTTGACAGTGACGAAATCAGCCCATTTCCTTCCGCCAGACGACGTTTTGGTGAGACTATGCGGTGTACACGAGAGATTGTGAGGCGCACGGTGTCGATGTCGATTATATCGATAGGGAGCCCGGTTCTGGCTAACTTCGGAGGTCTTTCCGAAGGGTTTAGGGACACAGTGAGTCTCGATCTGACATTTCATCCTCGATCGACGGCGGCGAGCGTACTATCCAGACACTTGAGGATATGCTGCGAGCCTGCGTGATTGATTTCAGTGGTAGCTAGGAGGATCATTTGCCTCTTGTGGAGTTTGCTTATAATATTAGCTACCATTCTAGTATACAGATGGCGCCATACGAGGCTTTATATGGGCGGAAATGCAGGTCGCCGATTGGTTGGTTCGACGTGGGCGAAGTGCGATTAGTTGGCGGACTTGATACAAGAGGCGTGGATAAGGTAAATCTTATCCGGGGAGACCTAGCGGCTCGAGTCGCGAAGTCATATGCGGATAATCGGCGTCGGCATTTGGAGTTTCAGGTAGACGATTGGGTCTTCTTGAAGGTGTCACCCATGAAGGGTGTGATGAGATTCGGTAAGAATGGGAAACTCAGGCCAAGGTACATTGGGCCCTACCAGATCGTCCGTAGAGTGGGCAAGGTTGCCTATGAGTTGGATCTTCCATCAGAGTTAGAGGCGGTACATCCGGTCTTCCATGTTTCTATGTTGAGGAAGTGTATCGGAGATCCAGCGAGAGTTTTTCCTACCGGTGGTCCGATGCAGGGGTTATCGTATGAGGAGAGTCCCATAGCGATACTCGATCGCCAGGTCAGGCGACTGCGGACCAAAGATGTAGCTTCCGTCAAAGTCCTGTAGAGAAATGATAACCGGGAGGAGATGACTTGGGAAGCGGAGGAGGACATGTTGAGGAAGTATCCTCACTTATTTCCTATACCTTCAGGTAATTCATCTTCCCTTACTTGTCAAGTTTTAATTGATGTATCTCTTTTGCTTAAATGCTATTATGTGGCCATGTGTGGCATTTTTGGTATGTCGGGGTTGTGAAAGGAAGCTAGGTCGCTAATTATAAGTTTGACTCAAAGAACATTCGGGGACGAATGTTTCTAAGGGGAAGAATGTTACACCGTATTTGCGGAGACATGTTTTAAGAACGTTAGTAAGAACTCACAAGTGTTAAGATTTGAGGCTTGTAAAAATTTATCGGAATTATGAAATTGTCGGAAAACGTAGTGTTGTGACGAATGGGAGGGCGACACGTGTCACCCCCCTAGCTATGCCTTGGACGAAATGGCATGGCCAATATGGTCATTGACCATAAGTCTTCTATGGCTAAGTCTTGCAACTTGTAGCATGAGAACATTGACTAAGTCAAAGGACCCACTTAAGCCTTGATATTTCATTAGACAAAATCCTAACCACCCATTTGTTTGTATCATGACCCTCCAATACACTATATATAATACTAGTAGCAAGAGAGGACTTAACACTTAGCAAAAATTTCACAAATTTGAAGACTACACAAAGGGAGCTCTCGGGTTCCTCTCAAGAAGAAAGGAAAAATCTTTGTTCCTTGTTCTTTTAGCTCCACACTTTAAACCAAGGTTCTTATGTGTATTGTAAACATATCTCAATAGAAAAATCTTGGAAAAAGGTAGTTTACGGGTTAGTCGCAAAACGAAAACCTAATGGTCTTTCTAGGTTTTGTTTGGAGATTTGAAGGATAATTGTTGGTGTTGTTCTAAGGGTCTCAACAAGCGGATTGAAGTGTATTGGAGAGGCTCTAATCTTCTAAGGAGCGATTTCAGATTGGAGTTGGATTAAGAATCGTTGAGGTTGACATTCTACGGGCGGGACCTTGTACTTGGCAAGTAGTTTGACCCGACGAGGTATGTAGAATTTTTCCTATCCTTTGAGCATGACTAGTTTCACGTATATAGTACGGTAGACGTACAAGACTATGACATTCTTTACTTGTTTTATGAAATGCCAAGTCGGGTGGGTTAGGAGATTAACTCACTTCTTTGAAAATAGTAAGGATGTCTTAAGTTGATTTTAAAGTTAAGGGACTTGAACGGTTTTGAAGTATGTGATACTTGTTTCGTTTTAAACGTATAAGTCCCTTGGATAGGAAATTGTACTTGACTAAGGTATAAAGTAAATATAACTACTTTATGGGGAGTTGGTTATATTGACTTTATGCAAAGGTAAATGGCTTGTTTTTAATGAAAGGCAAATTGGTTTCAAGGTATCAATTGCCTAAGGTTTTATAAGAAAAGAAGTCACTTGATTTAGAAACCTAACTTAAATTCTAAAGGTATTGTGACTTGTCTTGAAAAGAGATTTTGACTTGATACTACGGTTTATAGTATCTTGGAAGTTCTATATGAAAATGAGTCATTTTTAAAAGGTTGAAATCGTAGTACTTTGGGTTAAACTCGGATTTTTATAAAAGACACATTAGTGCCTTAAGTAAACTAAAATGAGAGTGTAGGCAGATAAGACTAATAAGAAGTTAGGGGATTTCTAACTTGCTTATTTATTGTATGATGGCGGTTGAGATAGGGTAAGAGTATAAGTGAGGTAAACCCCAAGACGCTATACCACATTCTCCAGATAAGAGTATAAATGAGGAAAACCCCAAGACGTTATACCACTGTTTTATTACCTATGCCAGGTAAGAGTATAAATGAGGGCAAAACCCCAAGACGTTATACCACAGCCTGCAGTAAGAGTATAAATGGGTAGGAACCCCAAGGCGTTATACCACTGTTTTTATGGGTTCGCCACCCATGATATGATCGGGAGACCGCTATTGTAATGTTATGCGTATTATCTTGATGTACTCATTGTTAGTAAGGCAATCGCATCGTAATTTTGTTATCATACATGTCTCGGCTTTTTAAACTTATGTTGTAATTACGATTTTCCCGTTTTACATACTTAGTACATATCTTAACGACTTCTTCGGGGCTGCGTACATGCCGCGAGGAAGTAAGCGGTGGTGGATCCTCACTCTTGGATCACTTATCGACGTCGGAAGCTCCATTCTCGAGGCTTGTCTTTCTTTGTCTGATCTTTCCCGATGTTGTAGATTTATGTACATTCGTGGTATGGCGGGCCACTGTCCCGCCACGATTGTTATTCCTAAGGTCTGTATTAACATATGTGGTTTCTCTGTAAGAACTGAGTTTTAAGTTGTACTCTTGACTTTGTTTATATTATGGAGCGGCCTTATCGGCTGCTTTGTGTTGTTATGTTGTTTACACTGTGTTTATGTTGTATGTTCATTGCTATTCTCTCGATGTATACAGGCAGGGTGCCCGTGTAGGGCACGATCGCGGCCCGGTCGGGTCGTGACAAAAGTGGTATCGAGCGATTAGTCCTCGGAAAGTGTCTACACCGTGTCTAGTAGAGTCTTGATTATCGGTGTGTAGTGCACCACATCTATAATCGTGAGGCTGCGAGACATTTAGGATTGGTTTCATTCTTCTCTCCGAGATCGTGCATTAGATTTGTCTTATTAGGTTGAATCCTCTCGACCTCTTCTTATGAAATAGTTATGCCTCGCGGAAGGCTACGGGGCCCGAAGGGCAAGGCAAAGCGAGAGGCGCTAGCGGTGCTCGAGGGTTACACGGGCTCGCATACGCACTATGCCCGAGGTAGTGGCGTGTCGGCGAGTTCAGCCACGCTGCGATTTTAGAGAGCCGAGGCGGCAGCTCCAGAGGTTCGGTACTAGACCTCCAGTTCCCGGCCAGCCGAGTATAGAGACTACGGGAGCGATTCATTATTGATCAAGATAGTAGCTTGGCGTATGTGACAGGAGCAGCCAAATTCACCCAAGCCGGTTTGCGGATTAGGGATTTTCGAGATGTCATCCACCGAGTTTTACGGTCGAGGTGCAAGAGGATCCGCGAGTTCATTCGGCGGCTACGGACCATGCAGGTTCTTAGGGCTTCAGAGACCGAGTCTGTTATGCTAGCCTCTTACCGGTTGCGCGATATTGCGTTGAACTGGTTTGAGTCGTGGTTGCTTTCGAGGGGTGATGATTGTTATACCCCGTATTTCCAGAGTATGTACGTAAGGACGTACGTAGAAAATTTGAAACTTGTACTAAGGCTTGGCCGAATTAATTTTGTTCACAACACCCGTTTTGAGTCGTTTTTCGACGAAACGTTTTCACAGCTTTCGTAGGGGAATTTCCGGCTATGTCATTTTTAATTTTTGCGGATTTTTCCGAGAGACGAAACATTTTGGACCAACGGGAGGGTGACATGTGTCACCCTCACATTGGAAGCAAGGGGCGGCAACCCTTGGCCGAAATGGACCACTTTATGGCCTTGAATTGTGCCTTGTTTTGTGCCTTGTTTTGTGGAGTGTTTTGTGGAGTAGGGTTAGGGTGCACATGGCTTGATCTTGGCCTTACACTTGCCTTGCACATGGCTTGATCTTGGCCATTGGTTGGCCTTTGGTTTTGCTATAAATACCCCCCCTAAGCTTGAAGACTTCATCCATTCCAAAAATCACCAAGTCTTGAAAGCCTTCCTCCCTTTCTTGTGCTCTAGCCGTGAGCTACCCCCCCTCCCCCTTTTCGTGAGGCCTAGTGGCCGAGAGGGTACTTTCCCCCCCTCCTAGTGGCCTTCGGCCGAGAGCACACCCCCCCCTACCTTGGGGTGTTCTCGTGAGGTACCCCCCTTAGTGGTGTAGAAATACTCTCAAAAGTATTGTTATAATGCCCAAATTACCTTAGCCATATACCTTGTTGTATTCTAAGGTTATACCTATCGGAAAAGCCCGAAATACTATTATACTTCCCGATCCACAAACCAAACCCTAGAAATCTCCATAGTCGGGGGTATTGTGTAGAAGTTGGTTAGAACTTCTAAGGGTGGTTTGGAGCGGGTTGGGCGCACGAGTTGGAGCTAAGCGATTGCTCAGATCGACATTTAAACTAGGATAATTATGGGCTTATCGAGGTAATTATCTTGTCCCTCTATTGTAATTGGAAATTACATGATTGCTTGAATATATAGTTGAAGTATACTATATAATAGAACTGAACATAGTTATCGGCAATGTCTTTTGACTTAAGCCTGAATTTAAAGAAGAGTACTGAACTGTAATTACATAGGGTTGTATTACAGTAGACTTGTGTAGTAGTACCGTGGAGTAGATTTGTACCCGTTAGGGTTAGATGTATAACCCCCCCCTGGTTGGCTTGGTAGCCGGCCTCGATAGAGGAGGAGATTTCTGTCATGGGGGAGGTCTTCGAATTTTCGGTAGAATGTTCTACGATGAGATCTAAATGTTAATAAGCGCCTTGTGGCCTTATAGGTTGATGTACTACGTGTGGCGCGATCTACGTGGCTTAAGGAGTAGCCGACAGTTGGAAGTACTTGGAGCGTTTTGCTATTAGTCGATACTCGTCGCGAGGTATGTGAACCTCTTCCTATCTCTTCTAGCATGATATGTGTGAACTATGTAGTAAGGTAGACGTTCATGTGCTAAATGTGTTTGAGTGGTTTAAAACATAAAGTGTTATAACGGCTTTATGGGAAGTTGGTTATAACAACTTTATGTCGGTAAGAAAATACATGTGGTTTTTAAAAGGTAACTGATTTGAACTATAACTGGCTTGTTATGTGTTAATAAAGAACTTGAAGTATTTCAAAAGATTTTGAATCATTTTGAAAGAAGAAGTAATACTTGGCTTTTGAAAACTTAAGAGTTATACTAGCTTTATGGGAAGTTAGGTATAACGGCTTAAGAATGTTTTACCGATTTGTAAATCGAATGTGTATCGACAAACCACTGCGGCGTTAATAAAAGGAAATGTTTTGACTAATTAAGTACTAATAAAACCAAGAGAAACCTCCATCCGCATGAAGCTAAGATGAGACAAAATGATATTTCCTAGATCATGGTCTTTGTAATAAGATTGTTATAAACAAGAATATCCTACTCACATAGGAGGCTTAGGTTTCTCAGATTGTTTAAAGGAGAATTATATTCTTAAATGAATAAGACTATGAACTACGAAACCGTTCTAAAATGAGAAACTTGAACATTGGAAATTAGGCAAACTTGAACATTGGAAAAGAATGTTGCTACTTGATCTTACAAAGGTAAGTAATTGATTTACCTTAAAAAGATAATCACTCTATTTTCGTATACTACGGGTATTGTGTGACTTTTGTGAAAGTAACGTATCTTTTAAAGAGTTAATGTATGAAGTACTTTGGGGATAAAAACCCGATCTTGTTAATCATATAGTAGAAGGTACCTTGTGTGAACAACTTGATTGTATTGGTTTGTGATAGCCTTGTAATACTTTCTTGTTGCTTTGATAAGTAAACGTGTTAGGATGCTACGTGTGTTAGTATCTTGTGATGTTGTGTAAAGGGTGTTCCTTTGTTGTGCTTATGTTGGTTAACGATAAGTCGTTGTGTTAATATTTTACATCACTCATCTCTTGAGATGATTAGGGTTAAGTCGCCTCCGATGCGGGGTAGACTCAGGCGGTCTGGGACCATGATTCGAGAATACCTCATGCGGGTCCTGGGGGCCTATGCGGAGCTACGAGAGTTCCGGGTTAGTGTACGTCCTTTATGGGCATGCGGTCCTTGTGGCCATGCGGACTGCGAAGTCCAGGACGATGCCGGGGAGTAGCTACCCTCGATGCGGGGGATACCTCATGCGGGCGATGAGATTGGCCTATCGCGAGTGCGGGAAGTTCCGGGACTAGACGCGCGCATTAGATCTGCGGGCAAGTGGCGGCCTTTGATCATGTGACGGTCTAGACAGATCTTATAATCGATTCGCGGCCTTGTTGGTGCGTAGGTGTTAGTAGTCGGCTATGCCTTCGCATTACCCCGTCACGGTGTTATTATAGGCACGTGGGACTGGTGTTCATGTGTGTTCCTTGGAACTTTTATATCATAAAGCGCCTACTGATGAGAATGTGTCCCACGCACGATTGATGTTGTGGCGTGAGACCCACTGTTATGTTCTTTGGTGATGACTTGAGGGCGTGAGTCCCTGACTTGATATGACTGCTTAGTTATTGTAAAACTGTAGTTTGGTTATCATACATGTCTCCTGCTTAATATACTATCATGATTTCATTTACAGTATTTTTAGTTTCACATACTGCACTGTTATCTCGACCTCCTTGGCCGAAGTGCGTTCATGCCGCGAGTTGAGGTACACGCGATCGTTGATCCTAGCTCTCGTGGTCACGTCGGCGTTTGGGAAGCTCCGTTTCTCGGAGGCTTATCGGTGGTATAGTCCCCGTCGTAAGTGTTTACATTCGGGGTTTGGGCCCCGCCCCGCCATCGTTGTCATATCATTCTTAGAGTGCAAATCTTTTGTGCATGGTTTGTAAAAAGGATTAAACTGTTCATTTGTAAAGTTGTTATTTATATATGCCGAAAGGCAAGTTTTCCTCAGATTACTGTTTTGTACTTCTGTCATTTCATGTATGTGTTTTATGTTCCGCTGATTACTCTGATGTTGTGTCACTAGGGTGCGAGGTAAGGCACGATCCACGCCAGTTCGGGTTGTGACAAAAGTGGTATCAGGCGATTAATCCTCGGAAAGTGTCTGCACCGTATCGATAAGTCTTGATTATCGGTGTGTTGTGCACCACACCAATAATCAGGAGGCTATAGGATATTTAGGATTGGTTTCTATTCTTCTCACTCTGAGATCGTGCCTTAGAGCTGTGTTGTAAGTTGGATCCTCTGAACGTATTTCTTTCCTTATCGTTATGCCTCCGCAGTGGCAAACCCGCCGGGAGGGCAAGGCGTGAGGAGTGCGAGTTGAGTCTGAGGGTCACGAGGGCACGGGCCCAATCTTTACCTAGGGTAGTGCTTAATTTGGGGATTTCTGCGACGTCACTAGCCCCAGCAGAGTTTAGCACGGCGACGGCAGTTCCTACTGCGGCTATGATATTTGAACCTTCGCCCACGACGAGAGCAGAGAATATGGATTGTAAAGCGACCTGTTACTAGCTATGGATTTGTCTACCGAGAGATACCGATGTATCGCGAGTCTTGATGACTACCTAAGAGAAGGTTGTGCAGAAATCCTTGATTAGGCTTGAGCATGGCACGTATGCGGGCTTATGCGCGGCAGCCGAGAAACGTAGATCGACGGGTTAACCAAGGACAGGAAGAGGCCGGGCGGCAAGGTCGCTGGTAACTTTGAGGCGAGTCACCTCAGCGATTAGATATGCACCTCCGCCCGGCGAGTGGTCTTCCGATTTGGGGCGTTCGGGTGTGCGAGAGTTGGTCGAACCTCGGGCTTCCGGTTCACAGTGTGACAGACGTCATCCCGGGGAATGTCATCTTTTAGTTGGTACTTGTTGTACATGTGGCCGTCAGGGCCAGGTGTCGAATGGGTGACCTAGTAGGGGACTTTGCCTTGATATCGGTGGGTAGTTAGTCATCTTCTTAGCTATCGCCTACAGGCGGGTTTGATTAGACGACTAAGAGTGAAGCGATAAATATAGATATATCTTTAACCTCTAGAGATCGATGTATGATAAGGTGAGTATACCTTAAGTGCTATGTTCGATGGCGGTGTGTTAGTCGTGATTAGATCATGGTTGTTTAGCAGAGTAAGATTTTGGGGATAGAGAAGGTGTGAGCCTTAGAGCTTTTACCTAGAGACCTTAGAGGTGAGGCCATCTCGAGAAAGGTGTAGTGTTATGTTTGACCCTTATTGGGAGTGCATAGTGCACGTGAGTTATGTTTGGGATAGGTCCTAGTAGTGTGGAATGAAAGAGGGTAGTTGAGCTAAGAAGGCCGCTAGGTTTTGAAAGCGTGATTAGTAAGATTGTTCGGATCGGGAGCTAGTATTGTGCGCGTTGCCGGTCGGGTTGGCCCCGTTGCGTCAACCCGCCGCGTTTGGTGGTGGGGTCAGTTTGTGGTGGTCCCGCCTTGTGGTAGGGTCACGAGGGTGTTAGGCCCAAGTTTAGTTAACCCAGCATTTAACTTCGTGGATCATTCGACCGATGGTCGGGCCAGCGAGGTCGATCGTCTTGTTTTCTAGCAAAGACCGTTTACTCGACAGTATTGTGTTATCAGAAAGGTTGTAAGGCTGCACGGGGTGCCTACCTTCACCTTATGTCAGACAGTGAAGCCCAGGGTGTGGCTATTTTCGTTTTCTAAAAGTTTTACCAGCGAGGTTAAGAACTCGGTGAGTCTCAGATCGCGTTCGCCACCGGGCGGTGTTTGGATTTGAGGATAGTTGTAGGGATTGTTGTCTCCTGTGGAGGTAGTGTTTAAGCTATCATTTGATGTTCGGATGTCGTTTTTTTTAAAGCCTCGTAGGGGCGGAAGTGTAAATTGCCGGTCGATTGGTTCGACGTTGGCAAGATTCAGACAGTTGGTTCAGGCTTGTTCCAGCAGACTGTGGATAGTGCGAAGCTTGTCTAGAAGAAGTTCTGGCAGCTCAGAGAAATCGTGCGGATAATCGGCGGCGAGAGTTGGTCGGCAGTCGGTTTTCTTGAAAGTACCACCGGGTTGGGTGTGATGAGTTTGGAATCTGAGAGGAACTTAGCCCGAGTTACTTTGGGCCTTTTGAGTTCATGTGAAGAATAGGCGGGTTGCCTATATGTTAGCTTTGCCGTCCGAGCTTAGGAGACAGTACGTCCGGTCTTTCGTATTGTTATGATCGGGAAAGTATCGGAAATCCATCCAGAGTGTTCCCAGTCAATGATGACCCCGTTAGAGATAGTAACCCCGAGTTTTGAATCGGCGATGCAGAAATGTGGTAAGAGTTCGAGTGTCACGGCGAACACGTGATCGCATGCAGCCCGGTACCCTTGTTGGGTCGCCTGAGAAGGTTGATGCCTCAGGCAAAGTGACAAAGGTGGTATCATGTTGGTGATGTTGGAGGTGTTTCCTCGTGAACTTGGATGTAAGTACTTGCGTGGGTGTTTCTGTGGCCAGATGTGGCAGGTTTGTTCTCGTAAGTATAGTAGTGAAGACTATACTGGCACGCGTTTGTTTTGAGACTTAGAAGGAACATTCGGGACGAATGTTTCTAAGGAGAGAATGTTATACCCGTATTTCCGTAGTATGCGTAGGGCGTCGTAGAAAATTTGAAACTTGTACTAAGGCTTGGCCGAATTAATTTTGTTCACAACACCCGTTTTGAGTCGTTTTTCGACGAAACGTTTTCACAGCTTTCGTAGGGGAATTTCCGGCTATGTCATTTTTAATTTTTGCGGATTTTTCCGAGAGACGAAACATTTTGGACCAACGGGAGGGTGACATGTGTCACCTCGCATTGAAGCGGCGCAACCCTGGCCGAAATGGACCACTTTATGGCCTTGAATTGTGCCTTGTTTTGTGCCTTGTTTTGTGGAGTGTTTTGTGGAGTAGGGTTAGGGTGCACATGGCTTGATCTTGGCCTTACACTTGCCTTGCACATGGCTTGATCTTGGCCATTGGTTGGCCTTTGGTTTTGCTATAAATACCCCCTAAGCTGAAGACTTCATCCATTCCAAAATCACCAAGTCTTGAAAGCCTTCCTCCCTTTCTTGTGCTCTGCCGTGAGCTACCCCCTCCCCCGTGAGGCCTAGTGGCCGGGAGGTACTTTCCCCTCCCAGTGGCCTTGACCGAGAGCACACCCCTACCTTGGGGTGTTCTCGAGGTACCCCATGAGTGGTGTAGAAATACTCAAAAGTATTGTTATAATGCCCAAATTACCTTAGCCATATACCTTGTTGTATTCTAAGGTTATACCTATCTGAAAAGCCCGAAATACTATTATACTTCCCGTCACAAAACCGAAACCCTAGGGAAATCTCCATAGTCATTTGGGGTATTGTGTAGAAGTTGGTTAGAACTTCTAAGGGTGGTTTGGAGCGGTTTGTAGCGCGCGGAGTTGTAGCTAAACGATTTCTCAGGATCGACATTTAAACTAGGATAATTATGGGCTTATCGAGGTAATTATCTTGTCCTCTATTGTAATTGGAAATTACATGATTGTGAATATATAGTTGAAGTATACTATATAATAGAAGCGAACTTAGTTATCGGCAATGTCTTTTGACTTAAGCCTGAATTTAAAGAAAATCTTGAACTGTAATTACATAGGGTTGTATTACATGAGACTTGTGTAGTAGTAGTACCGTGGAGTAGATTTGTACCGTTAGGGTTAGATGATAACCCCGCGGTTGGCTTGGTAGCCGCCTCGATAGAGGAGAGATTTCTGTTGTTGCGGGGGAGAGTGTGCCAATTTTCGGTAGAATGTTCTACGATGAGATCTAAATGTTAAAAAGCGCCTTGTGGCCTTATAGGTTGATTTACAACGTGTGGCGCGATCTCGTGGCTTAGGAGTAGCCGAGTTGGAAGTACTTGGAGCGTTTTGCTATTAGTCGATACTCGTCGCGGTATGTGAACCTCTTCCTATCTCTTCTAGCATGATATGTGAACTATGTAGTGCGGTGAGCGTCATGTGCTAAATGTGTTTGAGTGGTTTAAAACATAAAGTGTTATAACGGCTTTATGGGAAGTTGGTTATAACAACTTTATGTCGGTAAGAAAATACATGTGGTTTTTAAAAGGTAACTGATTTGAACTATAACTGGCTTGTTATGTGTTAATAAAGAACTTGAAGTATTTCAAAAGATTTTTGAATCATTTTGAAAGAAGAAGTAATACTTGGCTTTTTGAAAACTTAAGAGTTATACTAGCTTTATGGGAAGTTAGGTATAACGGCTTAAGAATGTTTTACTGATTTCGGAAATCAGAATGTGTATCGACAAACCACTGCAGCGTTAATAAAAGGAAATGTTTTGACTAATTAAGTACTAATAAAACCAGTAGAAACCTCCATCTGCATAGAAGCTAAGATGAGACAAAATGATATTTCCTAGATCATGGCTGTTGTAATAAGATTGTTATAAACAAGAATATCCTACTCACATAGGAGGCTTAGGTTTCTCAGATTGTTTAAAGGAGAATTATATTCTTAAATGAATAAGACTATGAACTACGAAACCGTTCTAAAATGAGAAACTTGAACATTGGAAATTAGGCAAACTTGAACATTGGAAAAGAATGTTGCTACTTGATCTTACAAAGGTAAGTAATTGATTTACCTTAAAAAGATAATCACTCTATTTTCGTATACTACGGGTATTGTGTGACTTTTGTGAAAGTAACGTATCTTTTAAAGAGTTAATGTATGAAGTACTTTGGGGATAAGAACCCGATCTTGTTAATCATATAGTAGAAGGTACCTTGTGTGAACAACTTGATTGTATTGGTTTGTGATAGCCTTGTAATACTTTCTTGTTGCTTTGATAAGTAAACGTGTTAGGATCTACGTGTGTTAGTATCTTGTGATGTTGTGTAAAGGGTGTTCCTTTGTTGTGCTTATGTTGGTTAACGATAAGTATTTGTGTTAATATTTTACATCACTCATCTCTTGAGATGATTAGGGTTAAGCCGCCTCCGTCTGCGGTAGACTCAGTGATGCAGGACCGTGATTCGAGAATACCTCATGCGGGTCTGAGGCCTATCGGAGCTACGAGTTCCGAGTTAGTGCGTCCTTTATGGGCATGCGGTCCTTGTGGCCATGCGGACTCGAAAGTCGGGGCGATGCCGGGAGTAGCTACCCTCGATGCGGGGATACCTCATGCGCCGATGAGATTGGCCTATGCGGAGTCGGGAAGTTCCGGGACTAGACGCGCGCATTAGATCTGCGGGCAAGTGGCGGCTTTGATCATGTGAGTCAGGCAGATCTTATAATCTGATTCATGACCTTGTTGCGTAGGTGTTAGTAGTCGGCTATCTTTGTGGCGCCCCGAACCCGGCCCACATCGGTGCCTTACCCCGCACCTAGTGATACAACATCGAGAAAACCAGCGGAAATAAAAACTTTACCACATGAAATGAGACATAAATAAATAAACAGGCCAACCAAACGTTGCCTTTAGTATATATACATAAAACCCGAGCGATTATCCTTTTTACAAACCACGCCTGTTACTCACAGACCCTTAAGATATACAACAACTATGACGGACGGGGCCGCCATACCCAGAATGTACAAGTACCTACAATGACAGACTATACAAAGATAAGCCTCGAGGAACGAGCTTCCAGCTGAATGCGATCCTATGGCGGATCAACCAAGCGGTGTACCTCTACTGCGGCATGAACGCACCCGGCGAGGTCGATAACAGTACCAAGTATGTGGCCAAAATACTGTAATGAAATCACATTTCATCATTTTATAAAACCATTTCGCAATCGTAAACGGTTATGTCCAAGTAAGCGGACGATATCCCGAGAATAATCACTACACATAATTATGGGTCTCACGCCATAATACCACTCATGCGTGGAACTCATTCTCACCGCTGCGGTGACATGATGTAAAACAACACCCGTATGTGAACACGAACACTAGATCTGCGTCGTCATCAAAACCGACGGGCAGTAGAATAGCCAACTACCGGTCCAAAAGCTAGTCATATCCCATCACTGCAAGGTGCGAAGCCAACTACTACCCAAAAGCTAGCCACGAATGGCGAGGCAAGTATCTTAAGCTAACGTCTGATAGCCTACCGTCTCACAAGATATGGCCGAGGCAAGTATCTTAAGCTATCTACCGAGGCTCTGATGCACGAAAATGACGAGCAGTATCTAAAGTGTGCACGAACCACACGCGTACAAACCAAGCCCGTGATCGCTCGTCGCGCGGCAAGCTTCATGGATTAGCGGTCCATGGACTAACGATCTGAACCTCGCAATGACCGCGTGCCGGCGTCTTACTCGGAAGTCATGGCCATGAAACCATCCCATCGACGCGTGCCCGTGGAACATCCATCACGTCAAGATGTCCCGAGGAAATAAATCGGATAGCCGCCCTCCTGCAGTCACGGCGATGCGAAACAACGATCGATACTCAAAGTGGGCGCATACTCGTGGACCACCCAGCGTCGGTATGTCGATCAATCGAGATAGCCGCCCTCCCGAGAGTCACGTGCACATCAACAAAACACTTGCACATCAAAGACTATCACAACAAGCATAGGCAAGTTTAACATACATTCATTTTAATCAACAATCGGGTTTCAAACCCAAAATACTACATACTTTCCTTCTTTCAAAAGACCTCTTTCTATGTAAAAGCCACATGATACTAATACTGTAGTATATAAAGAAAACACGTTTTACTTTTAAAACCAAATTACTTCACCTTCGTAAAAATCTTTACAAGGCTTTTAAAATCAAGTACTCTATACTTTATAAACCAAGTGCTTTTCTTTTAGAACAACATCAAGTATACTTTTTAAAACCCAATTAACTTACTCTTTTCAAAACAAGTAACCTATACTTAAATCAAGTTACTTCTCCTTCCGAAAAACAAGTCGTTATAAGTCAAGCCTCTTATCTTTCAAGATCAAGTCTCTTAACTTTCATCTTCATAAAGTCGTTATAACTAACTTCCCATAAAGCCATTATAACACTTTATGTTTTAAAACAAACAAAAATCGTTTCACACACGTACGTCTACCGTACTATATAGTTCCTGACAATCATGCTCAAGAGTATAGGAAGAATCACATACCTTTAGCTTAAACCACAAGCCAAGTCAAGTATGCCGCGCGTAGAAAGATCCACCTATAACAACCATAATATATAAATCAACTTCTAGCACTCTCCGTAGAATATTCTAAACACAAGATTCCTTATTCTACAGAAATTTCGGCAGCACCTCCCCCCCCGCTATCACAAAAACCTCCTCCCCTTACCAGGCCCGCTACCAGGCCAACAACTCCCAGGGGATTACACGTCTAACCGGACGTGTTCAAATATGCTTCACAATAATACTTACACAAGTCTACTGTAAGTACAGTCCAATGTAAATACAGTTCAATCCTTTATAATCATCCTTCGAATATAATATACTCAAGTATAACTACTACAATATGTAATATCCAATTACAATAGGGGCGTAGATCATTACCTCGATAAGCCCAAAAATTATCCAAGTTATAAGTCGATCCTGAGCAACGTTTAGCTCCAATCCTTACGCTCCAACCCGCTCCAAGCGACCCTTAGAAGTTTCTAAACAACTTCTCTAAAATACTTCCACCAAGCTAGGAAGATTTTTCTAGGGTTTCGTTTTACGGCTATTGGAATAAAGTAGTATTTCCAGCTCTAGTATTGAAATAACTTTGGAATACTACTAGGGATACTAGGCCAAGGTATTTGGGATTATCTGACAATACACCAAGTATTTTCTACACAAGAGGAGGGGGACGAAATCTACACAAAGGGAGGGAAAACATTTGCTTGGAAAGCTTTCAAGTGAGGATGATTTACTTCTTCAACTTAAGGGGTTTATATAGAGGATTCAGGGCCAAGATCAAGGTAAGTGTAGGGTCAAGATTGGGCCATGTGTGTGTGGGTCCCACCACACCACATGGCCAACGAAATGGGGCGAGTGGCTTGCCACTTGTCGACCCATTCGGCGAGGACAAGTGGCTGCGACTTGTCCCACCATTTCGACAGGTGCCACATGGGGTGACACGTGTCGCCCCCGACTAAATCAAAATATTTCGTCTTGAAAATATCCAAAATCTGAAATCTCAAAAACAAAGCGGGCCCACAAAACCAGTAAATTTCTCCCGTGGGTCCCACGTGACCATTTCTGAAAATAAAACCTCAAAATTCTAATATAATCCAAGAAGTCCAAATACCAAATGGAATCAATTCCCATTAACGAACCTTTTCTTCACAAAACGGAACTTTTAGTCGAAAAATCACATCTTCCTTTCTTTCCAAAATTTACCGTATTCTCGCATGCACGTCCTCACATACATACCCTGGAACTACGGGGTATAACATTCTTCCCCCCTTAGAAACATTCGTCCCGAATGTTCCTTCTAAGTCTCCAAACGAACGTGTGCCGGTATAGTCTTCACTCTTATACTTACGAACCAATCACGCCATCAACGGCCATAGTAACATACAAATCCAAGCTAACGAGAAATCATTTCTAATCTCACAATAGCTCCTACTAGCTTCAATTTACTCTAAGGCCTATCTCCGCCTTCACGATCCGATTCTGGTGAACGTCCACGAACTCATACGATGGTTACCTAAACTTGGGCCTAGCACCTCCGTGACCTACCACCCTGGGACCACCTCGAACCGGCCCCACTCATTCCGGGCTGCGGGTTGACCCGCGACTTGGCCTCAACCCGACCCGCTATCGCGCCCAATCTCTCTCGTTCCCCGATCCGGAACAATCTTACTAATTCACGTCATGAAAGCTACCACTTCCATCTTACATTACCATGGAATTATCACACCAACATAATGCTATCGAACATAATAATTAAAAATATACTTATCTTAATACAAATGCATACTAGTCTCTTGAGGTCGAGGATATACCGATATCACAAAACAAATAGGCGATTTCAAGGACCGCTATAATCGAACTTCCACCACGACCTCGCTGCCGCAGATACGAACACCTGCTTAGCTATCGAAGGCGAAGAACCCGCAATGATCCAGGCTGAGTCTCAACATCCGCGCTACCTCAGTAGGACAATTTCTCGCAAATGGCCTCACGCCACATGTAAACAAGTCCTCTCGACACTTCGAATGGGGTTTACCACATAGTTACACTTAGGTCGGGTGGCTTCTCCGCCAAAGACTCCCAACTCCCGAAAACTGAACCTGAGCCACGACCGCCTCAATACTCGAGGCCTCAAGATCAGAGGACCACTCTGATCGGGCGGCGTATAACTAGTTCTTCTGGGGCGGTCCGCCTTGAAAGTTACCAAAGGACCTGCTGTCACGGCCTCTTCTGGCGATATCGTCAATCCGCCGGCTCTCCGCCTCACACCCTAGTGCATGAGCACGCGATGCGGGCGATGTCCATGCCCGGTGACGATACACCAACAAGACTCTGCCAAGTAGTCATCAAGCCCTGTGACGTAGCGGTGCACTCTTTCCTCCATATTAGCTACTAACGCAGGGACATATCGAGCCAACGAGTCGAACTCTACGTTGTACTCC
Source organism: Przewalskia tangutica (assembly GCA_029844215.1). Lineage (NCBI taxonomy): Eukaryota > Viridiplantae > Streptophyta > Magnoliopsida > Solanales > Solanaceae > Przewalskia > Przewalskia tangutica. The sequence goes on from JAQGDG010000258.1 coordinate 131,712, forward strand.
CGAACTGTGCGTCCTCCCTGTCTCAGCATCAGAAACCTGTCGGCCCGTGCCCTCCTCATCTGCGGCGGCAAGAAATGGCTGAGAAATGCCTCCGAGAACTCGTCCCAAACAGCTGGGGGCGCATGCTCCCCCCGGGACAGCTCCCATGAATCAAACCAGTCGACTGCGGTATCACGCAGCCGATGCGAACCGAAAATCACGGACTCGGTCTCGAGCTTGATCACTCGCGTGATCCTCTCAGAATCGGCGGATGAACTCCTGCGGATCATCCTCAGGCCTCGACCCGTAGAACTCTGGCGGAATACAACTCAGAAAATCCCGTAGCCTCAAACTATCCGATCTGGGGTGAACTACGGGCTCTCGAAGCTAACTGCGTCCAGCCTCTCTCGTGTCGCCACGATCACGGCGATCGGGCCATCTCCTTGTAACCCATCTCCTCTGCTCCAGGCTGTGGGACTGGAGGCTCAGGTACCGTGGTCTCTGCAGCCACTGCTGCGGCTCTAACCTCTGCTGGGGCTGGCGGCGTCGCAAAACTCGCCGTCTGAAGAACTATCTCAGGTAATGACCGGGCCTGCGCCCTCGTACTCCTCTGTGTCCCACTAGCAGCTCCCACGGCTGCCTTGCCCTTCTGGGCCCGGGTTGCCTTGCGCGGAGGCATAACTGGCAGAAAAGAACACGTCAGAAGGAGTCCAACTTACAACATCGCTCTAAGGCACGATCTCAGAGTGAGAAGAATAGAAACCAATCCTAAATGTCCTGCAGCCTCCTGATTATAGATGTGGTGCACAACACACCGATAATCAAGACTCTACTAGACACGATGCAGACACTTTCAGAGGATTAATCGCTCGATACCACTTGACTTGAAACGCCCGTCACATCGGTGCCTTACCCACCACCTAGTGATACAACATCGAGAAAACCAATGAAATAAAAACTTTACACATGAAATGAGACATAAATAAATAAATAAAGCCAACCCAACCGTTGCCTTTAGTATATATACATAAAACCCAGCAGTTATCCTTTTTACAAACCCCGCCACAATTACATGGACCTCTAAGATATACAACAACTATGACGGACGGGGCCCCGCCATACCACGAATGTACAAGTACCTACAATGACAGGGACTATACTAAAAGATAAGCCTCCGAGGAACGGAGCTTCCAACGAACTGCGATCCTATGGCGAGATCAACCAATGGTGTACCTCTACCTGCGGCATGAACGCAATTTCGGGCGAGGTCGATAACAGGTACCAAGTATGTGAAACTGAAAATACTGTAATGAAATCACATTTCATCATTTTATAAAACCATTTCGCAATACGTAAATAGTTATGTCAAGTAAGGGGACGCATATCCCCAGAATAATCACTCACACATAATTATGGGTCTCACGCCCATAATACCACTCATGCCCGTGGAACTCATTCCTCACTGCCGGCAGTACATGATGTAAAACAACACCCATATGTGAACCTGAACACTAGATCCTGCCTGCGTCATCAAAACCGATCGCCAAGTAGAATAGCCAACTACGGTCAAAGCTAGTCATATCCCATCACGGGCAAGGTACGAAGCCAACTACTACCCAAAAGCTAGCCACGCAATCGGCGAGGCAAGTATCTTAAGCTAACGTCTGATAGCCTACCGTCTCACAAGATATGGCCGAGGCAAGTATCTTAAGCTATCTACGAGGCTACGGTGCGAGAAAATGACGAACAAGTATCTAAAGTGTGCACGAACCACACGCGTACAACCAAGCCCGTGATCGCTCGTCACCGCGCAAGCTTCATGGATTAGCGGTCCGTGGACTATGATCTGAACCTCACAATGACCGCGTGCCCCGTCTTACTCGGAAGTCATGGCCATGAAACCATCCTCTTCGGCGCATGCCCGTGGAACATCCATCACGTCGATGTCCGAGGAAATAAATCGATAGCCGCCTCCTGGAGAGTCACGGCGATCTGAAACAACGATCGATACTCAAAGTGGGCGCATACTCGTGGACCACCCAACGTCGGTATGTCCATCAATCAATCGGATAGCCCTCCCAGAGTCACGGCAGACATCAACAAAACACTTGCACATCAAAGACTATCACAACAAGCATAGGCAAGTTTAACATACATTCATTTTAATCAACAATCGGGTTTCAAACCCAAAATACTACATACTTTCCTTAACAAAAGACCTCTTTCTATGTAAAAGCCACATGATACTAATACTGTAGTATATAAAGAAAACACGTTTACTTTTAAAACCAAATTACTTCACCTTCAAAAATCTTTACAAGGCTTTTAAAATCAAGTACTCTATACTTTATAAACCAAGTGCTTTTCTTTAGAACAACATCAAGTATACTCTTTTAAAACCCAATTAACTTACTCTTTCAAAACAAGTAACCTATACTTAAATCAAGTTACTCCTTTCCGAAAACAAGTCGTTATAAGTCAAGCCTCTTATCTTTCAAGATCAAGTCTCTTAACTTTCATCTTCATAAAGTCGTTATAACTAACTTCCCATAAAGCCATTATAACACTTTATGTTTTAAAACAAACAAAAATCGTTTCACACACGTACGTCTACCGTACTATATAGTTCACAACAATCATGCTCAAGAGTATAGGAAGAATCACATACCTTTGGCTTAAACCACAAGCCAAGTCAAGTATGCCGCTCGTAGAAATATCCACCTATAACAACCATAATATATAAATCAACTTCTAGCACTCTCCGTAGAATATTCTAAACACAAGATTCCTTATTCTACGTAAATTTGGCACCTCTCCCGCTATCACAAAAACCTCCTCCCCTTACGGCCCGCTACCAGGCCAACAACTCCCAGGGGATTACACGTCTAACCGGACGTGTTCAAATATGCTTCACAATAATACTTACACAAGTCTCTGTAAATGCAGTCGATGTAAATACAGTTCAATCCTTTATAATCATCCTTGAATATAATATACTCAAGTATAACTACTACAATATGTAATATCCGATTACAATAGGGACATAGATCATTACCTCGATAAGCCCAAAAATTATCCAAGTTATAAGTCGATCACGAGCAACGTTTAGCTCCAATCCTTACGCTCAACCCGCTCCAAGCGACCCTTAGAAGTTTCTAAACAACTTCTAAAATACTTCCACCAAGCTAGGAAGATTTTTCTGAGGTTTCGTTACTGTATTGGAATAAAGTAGTATTTCGGGCTCTAGTATTGAAATAACTTTGGAATACTACTAGGGATACTAGGCCAAGGTATTTGGGATTATACAACAATACACCAAGTATTTTCTACACACGAGGGGAGGGGGACGAAATCTACACAAAGGGAGGGAAAACATTTGCTTTGGAAAGCTTTCAAGTGAGGGATGATTTACTTCTTCAACTTAAGGGGGTTTATATAGAGGATTCAAGGGCCAAGATCAAGGTAAGTGTAGGGTCAAGATTGGGCCATGTGTGTGTGGGTCCCACCACACCACATGGCCAAACGAAAGGGCAGTGGCTTGCCACATCGACCCATTTCGGCGAGGGACGATGGCTAGCAACTTGTCCCACCATTTCGGCCACGGTGCCAGTTGGGGGTGACAGGTGTCGCCCCCCGACTCGTCCAAAATATTTCGTCTTCCGAAAATATCCAAAATACCGGAAATCTCAAAAACAAAGCGGGCCCATAAAAGTAAATTTCTCCAGTGGGTCCCACGTGACCATTTCTGAAAATAAAACCTCAAAATTCTAATATAATCCAAGAAGTCCAAATACCAAATGGGAATCCAATTCCCATTAACGAACCTTTTTCTTCACAAAACGGAACTTTTCCGTCGAAAAAAATCACATCTTCCTTTCTTTCCAAAATTTCTGTCGTATTCTCGTACGCACGTCCTCACATACATACCCTGGAACTACGGGGTATAACATATGCCTTCGTACTTACCCCGTACGGTGTTATTATGGCACAGGTGGGACCTGGTGTTCATGTGTGTTCCTTGGAACTTTTATATCATAAAGCTACGTGGTGAGGAATGTGTCCCACGGGCACGATTGATGTTGTGGGCGTGAGACCCACTGTTATGTTCTTTGGTGATGACTTGAGGGCGTGAGTCCCTGACTTGATATGACTGCTTAGTTATTGTAAAACTGTAGTTTGGTTATCATACATGTCTCGCTAATATACTATCATGATTTCATTTACGGTATTTTTAGTTTCATGCTCGGTACTTTTGTTATGCGACCTCCTTGAAGGGCTGCGTTCATGCCGCAGTTGAGGTACACGATCGTTGATCCTAGCTCTCGTGGTCACAGGCGTTTGGGAAGCTCCGTTTCTCGGAGGCTTATCGGTGGTATAGTCCACAGCCGTAGTAAGTGTTTACATTCGGGGTTTGGCGGGGCCGCCCCGCCATCGTTGTCATATCATTCTTAGAGGTGCAGAGTAATCTTTGTAGTGTGGTTTGTAAAAAGGATTAAACTGTTCATTTGTAAAGTTATTATTTATATATGCGAAAGGCAAGTTTTCCTCAGATCGTTTGTATACTGTCATTTCATGTATGTGTTTTATGTTCACGATTACTAGATGTTGTGTAAGGCACCGATCCACGCCCGATTTGGGTTGTGACAATGATGCTCTTCCAGCTGTTTGGGAGGAGTTTACAGAGGCCTTCATGGATCACTTTTTGCCTCCTGAGATGAGGAGAGCCCGGGTAGACAGATTCTTGACCTTGAGGCAGAACGGGAGGACTGTCAGGGAGTATAGCTTGGAGTTTGACTCCTTGGCCAGACATGCGCATACTATTGTAGCTGACATGGCGGATAGGGTTCATCGTTTTGTGATGGGGCTTGACCGTCATATGATTACCGCATGCTTGGGTGTGGCTCTTCAGCCCGGTATGGACATCGCCCGGATGCAGGCCTATGCGCAGGGGATAGAGGATAGAGAGAGGGAGGACCAGTTTGATTCAGGCCAGCCCAAGAGGGCCAGGACATCAGGGTCTCAGGGCAGTTTTCGAGGCGGACAGCCTCAGCAGCAGACCAGGTCCACTGTCCAGCCAGCACAGAGTGCTCCTTCACGGTTTTCTGGCAAGAGGTCTGATCAGCAGTCGATCGGAGCAAGTCGAGCTCGGGACTACGGGATTTCAGGGAGGCAGGAACCGTCACCGATCGGGACCACCCACACCTCAGTGTGCTCGATGCGGTAGGTTCCACCAGGGCGAGTGTCGCAGAGCTTCGGGAGCTTGTTACTCGTGTGGCCAGCAGGGCCATTTGAGGAGAGATTGTCCGTCTAGAGGCGGCACGGGTGGTACAACTGGCACAAGCGGGATCTGTTCTTTGGTCTTCTTACGTGGTTATGCGCCGGGCGAGGTACTCACGGACGGCGGTCGCGGTAGAGTCGAGTGGTGGTTCTAGTTCTAGCGGTCCTCGAACCGCATCTATTCATTAGCCACCGCCCGGGATCGGAGGTTTCCGTGGCGTCGTCGCGGTACGTGCGATTTGGTGTGATGTTTATGCTTTGATAGATCCAGTTCTACCTTGTCTATGTGTCCCCTCTTATTGCGGGTAGAATCGGGATAGAGCCAGTGTCGATAGAGCCTTTCGAGGTAGCTACGCCAATGGGAGATTCGGTGTTAGGCGGCGGGTGTCTGAGAGGTTGTCAGATTTATATTTATAGTCGTCGGACCACTTGCAGACTTGATAAATTTGGAGATGCGATTTTGATGTCATTATGGGTATGGGTAGTTGGCTTCTTGTTATGCCAACGTTGGTATGTAAGCGAGGTTGGTTGGTTCGATTTCTGGCAAGCCGATTATCAGTGGAGAAGCAACACGCGTCGCCAGAAGTAGGTTTATTTCTTACCTCAAGGCTAGGAAGATGGTGCGAAGAATACATCTATCATCTGGTTCGGGTATTTGATCTGGTGAGGTGCAGTTCTTGATCGATACCGATGGTTAGGAGTTTCGGATGTGTTCCCGGTTGATCTTGGGCATCCTCACGAGAGGAGATTGAGTTTTGTATTGACACGTTGCTAGACACTCGACTATTTCCATTCCGCCATACAGGATGACACTCTTTGAGTTGAGGAGGCGAAGGACCGGTGAAAGACTTCTTTGGAGAAGGGCTTTATCGGACCTAGTGTATCTCCACAGGGAGCCGGTTTTGTTCGTGAAGAAGAAAGATGGGGCCAGCTGCGTATGTGTGTTGATTACAGCGGTGAATAAGGTAACCATTAAGAATAGGTACCCACTCCCGGGATTGATGATTTGTTTGACGATTGCGAGTGCGAGTGTTTCTCAAAGATAGACTGCGATGCAGTTATCATCGAGTTCGAGTTCGAGAGGCGGACATCAAGGCGCATTCGGGACCGGTATGGGCACTATGAGTTCGAGTTATGTCTTTCGGTTTGACCAACGCTCAGCGATATTTATGGATTTGATGAGCGGGTGTTCAAGCCATTTTGAAACATTTGTGATTGTATTCATTGATGACATCTGGTGTATTCCAGACGGAGCGAGGCATGCAGATCACGAGATTGTGCCAGGATTCTCGGGCCGCGGTTGTTCGCCAAGTTCTCAGTGTGAGTTTTGGTTGGCCTCGATGGCATTCACAGGGCATATTATTGAGTGATGGTGTTGGGTAGATCGGCGAAGATTGAAGCGATCAAGTCTTGGCTGAGACCTACTACTCAGGCCAAGTGCGCGATTTCTTAGGGTGGCGAGGATATTATCGTAGGTTTGTGGAAGCGGTTGCTTGATTTTAGCAGTTGACTAGGGTGACTCGGAAGGAAGCCAAGTTCCGATGGGCGAAGGCTTGCAAGAAGGGTTTGAGTTCTTTGAAGGAAAGGTTGACTACAACTCAGGTTCTTACTCTTCGAGGGTTAGGCAGATGCGTGATCTATTGTGATGCCTCGGGTATCGGGTTAGGGTGTGTTTGATGCGGCAAGGTTATAGCCTATGCTTCCGGCGATTCTGGAAGCATGAGAGGAATTACCCTACCCATGACTTAGAGTTGGCGCGGTTATTCATGCCTTGAAGATTTAGAGGCATTATTTGTGCAGGGTTCATGTGGATATTTATACGGACCACAGAGCCTCGGTATATCTTGAGAAAAGGAGTGAACTTGAGAGGCGAGGCGGGTGGTTAGAGTTGTTGAAAGATTATGATGTTGATATTACATACCATCGGGAAGGCAGCGTAGTTCTTGATGCCTTGAGTCGTAGATCGATGGGAGCACATCGGAGTGCGGCCGAGAGGCGGGACATGGTCGCCGAGATCCACGATTAGCGAGCCTTGGGGTTCGATTGATCGATCTGCGGCGATAGTAGAGTGCGGGTTCGTGAGGTTGCGAGTCTTCCATCGTTAATGGTGAAGAGCGGCGGTTTGAGGACCCAGTGTTGATGCAGTATCGAGATCGGCTCTTCGGGAGGAGAAGAGTCTATTCGAGGTAGCACTGATAAGTCTTTGAGATTTGAGCAGTTACGTGTTCCGTGTAGCGGACTTCGTCGGCGGTTACGGAAGGCTGCGGTGCTTTCGTTATTCTATTCATCGGTCGACAAGATGTACCATGACCTCGAGATGTTTGTATTGGTGGGATGGCACGAAAAGCGTGGCGAGTTTGTTGCACAATGTCCTAAGCGCCAGGTAGTCAGTCGAGCACGAGGCGATGGATTATTGCGATCTGTTGAGATTCCGACTTGGAAGTGGGAGATGATCAACATGGACTTTGTAGCGGGGTTACCTCGTGCTCGGAGGAAATCGACTCCATTTGAGTTATTGTTGTGGTGTGAAATCAGCCCATTTCCTTCCGGTCGGGCGGCGTTTTGGTGAGACTATGCGGATTGTACACGGAGAGATTGTGAGGTGCACGGTGTCGGTGTCGATTATATCGATAGGGAGCCCGGTTCTGGCTAACACGGAGTCTTTCGAGAAGGGTTTAGGGACACGGTGAGTCTCGATCTGACATTTCATCCTCGGTGGCGGCGGCGGGCGTACTATCGGACAACGAGGATATCTTTGCGAGCTGCGTGATTGATTTCGATGGTAGCTAGGAGGATCATTTGCCTCTTGTGGAGTTTGCCTTATAACGGCTACCATTCCGGTATCTGAGATGGCGCCATCACGAGGCTTTATATGGCGGAAATGCAGTCGATTGGTTGGTTCGGCGTGGGCGAGTGCGATTAGTTGGCGGACTTGATACGGCGGGATGTGGATAAGGTAAATCTTATCCGGAGAAGCGTGCGGCTGAGTCGGCGAAGTCATATCGCGGATAATCGGCGTCGGCATTTGGAGTTTGGTAGGCGATTGGGTCTTGAAGGTGTCACCCGCATGAAGGGTGTGATGAGATTGATAAGAATGGGAAACTTCAGGCCAAGGTACATTGGGCCTACGGATCGTCAGTAGAGTGGGCAAGGTTGCCTATGAGTTGGATCTTCCATCGAGTTAGGCGGTACATCAGGTCTTCCATGTTTCTATGTTGAGGAAGTGTATCGGAGATCGGCGAGTTTTCCCTACCGGTGGTCGGGTATGAGAGGGGTTATCGTATGAGGAGAGTCATGGCGATACTCGATCGCCCAGTCGACTGCGGACCAAAGATGTAGCTTCAGTCAAAGTCTGTAGAAATGATAGCAGGAGGAGATGACTTGGGAAGCGGAGGAGGACGTGTTGAGAAGTATCCTCACTTATTTCCTATACCTTCAGGTAATTGATCTTCGCTTTCTTGTCAAGTTTTAATTGATGTATCTCTTTTGCTTAAATGCTATTATGTGGCCATGTGTGGCATTTTTGGTATGTCGGGGTTGTGAAAGGAAGCTAGGTCGCTAATTATAAGTTTGACTCCGAAAGAACATTCGGGGCGAATGTTTCTAAGGGAAGAATGTTACACCAGTATTTCTGAGGACATGTTTTAAGAGCGTTAGTAAGAACTCACAAGTGTTAAGATTTGAGGCTTGTAAAATTTATCGAATTATGAAATTGTCGGAAAGCGTAGTGTTGTTGTGGCGAATGGGAGGCGACATGTCACCCCACAGCTATGCCTTGGACGAAATGGCATGGCGATATGGTCATTGACCATAAGTCTTCTATGGCTAAGTCTTGCAACTTGTAGCATGAGAACATTGACTAAGTCAAAGGACCCACAAGCCTTGATATTTCATTAGACAAAATCCTAACCACCCGTTTGTTTGTATCATGACCCTCCAATACACTATATATAATACTAGTAGCAGAGGACTTAACAACTTAGCAAAAATTTCACAAATTTGAAGACTACCTTTATTATACCCGTATTTCAGTATGCGTGAGGCGTGCGTATAATTTTGCCTTAAGGTTTGGCAAGAATCGAAAATTTGGGCACAAGTCTTTAAAGAGTCGTTTTTTCAGGCGAAGCGTTTTCCATGACTTTTGTTGGGAAAATTCCGGCTATGTCATATTTAATTTTTGCGGATTTTTCGAGAGGCGAAACATTTTGGACCAACAAGAGGCGACACTTGTCACCCTACAATTGGTGAAGGTGGGCGGCAATGGTGGGCGATTTGGGTGTCAATTTTTGTCGAGGAGTTGGTAGGATATTTTGTGTAGTTGTTAGAATGGACACTTGCCTAAATCCTAGCCCTACACTTGCCTAACACTCGGATGAATCTTGGCCATTGGTTGTGTCACGACCCGATTAGGGCAGTGGTGGTGCCTTACCGGGCACCACTAGTGATACAACATCGAGTAATGTCGAACATAAAGCGATACAAGACATATTATGAAATATGAAACAATAATCGAGAAAAAACTTGCCTTTCGGCATATATGTAAATAACAACTTTTTCAACATGAGCAGTTTAATCCTTTTTTACAAACCACCTTGTACTACGGACCTCTACGAATGATATGACAACAACGGCGGGACGGGGCCGTCATACCACGAATGTAAGCACTGACAACAACGAGGACTATATCGAACAAGCCTCGGAGAAGCGGAGCTTTCAATGCGACTGTGACCACTAGGCGAGGATCAACGGCGGTGTACCTTTACTGCGGCATGACGCGGCCCGAAGAGGTCGATCTGAGAGTGCAAGTATGTGAAACCGAAAATCAGTAAATGAAATCATAGCGGTCTATATAAAGCAGAGACATGTATGATAACAAAACTACGATTCCTGATAAACAAGCGATCATATCAAGTCGGACTCGCGCCTCAAGTCATCACTAAAATATAACAATGGGTCTCACGCCCCGATATCAATCATGCAGTGGAATACCTTCCCAGCTGGCGATTTATGATATAAAAGCACCAAGGAACACACATGAACACCAGGTCCCACGTGCCATAATGAAACCGTCACGGGGTAAATGCGAAGGCATAGCGACTACTAACACCACGGTACCATCAAGGTCGTAGGCGTATCATAAGATCTGTCGGCCGTCGCATGATCAAAGCGGCCACGCGCGATATCTAATGTCGCGCGTCTAGCCACGGAACTTTCCGCAGCTCGCGTAGGCCAATCTCGTCGGCCGCATGAGGTATTCCGCATCGAGGTAGCTCTCCGGCGTCGTCACGAACGCGATCCGCGTGGCCACGTGGACGCGTACCCGTAAAGGACGCTCTAACACGGAACTCGTAGCTCGCGCATAGGCCCACGGGACTGCGTGAGGTATTCTCGAATTATAGGTCCATCGACCGCTTTGAGTCTACCCGCGTCGGAGGCGGCTTAACCCGGAATCATCTCGAGATGAGTGATGTAAAATACTAACACAATGACTTATCGTTAAGCAACATAAGCGCAACAAAGGAAAACCCCTTTACGCAACATCACAAGATACTAACACACGTAGCATCCTGGCGTGTTTACTTATCAATCAACAAGAAAGTATTACAAGGCTATCACAAACCAACACAATCGAGTTATACACACGAGGTACTTTAAGCTAACAAGTTAGGGTATCTACCCAAAAGTACTTCATACATTAAATCTTTTAAAAGATCGTTGCTTTCACATAAGTCACCTGATACGTAGTATAAAATAGAGTATTTGTCTTTTAAATAAACCAAAACACTTACCTTTGTAAAATCAAGTAACAACATTATTTTCCAAGCGTCGAGTTTGCCTAATTTCAAATGTTCACGTTTCTTATTTTAGAAAGGTTTAAGTGGTTCATAGCCTTATTCATTAAGAATATAATTCTCTTTTAAACAATCGGAGAAACATAAGTCTTATATGTGAGTAGGATATTCTTGTTTATAACAATCTTATTACGACAGTGATCTAGGAAATATCATTTTGTCTCATCTTAGCTTCATGCGGATGGAAGTTTCTCTTGGTTTTAATAATACTTAATTAGTCAAAACATTTCCTTTTAATGTAGCTGCGATGGTTGGTCGATACATTCGATTTCGAAATCGATAAAACATTCTTAAGCCGTTATACATAACTTCCCATAAAGCTAGTATAACTCTTAAGTTTTTTTTTCAAAAACCAAGTATTACTTCTTTCAAAATGATTCAAAACTCTTTTGAAATACTTGAGTCCTTTATTAACACATGCAAGCCGGTTATAGTTCAAATCGATTTACCTTTTAAAGACCAAGTATTTTCTTACCAACATAAAGTTATTATAACCAACTTCCCATAAAGCCGTTATAACACTTTATGTGCTAAACAATCAAATACGTTTAGCACGTATGCGTCTCCGTACTACATAGTTCACACATATCATGCTAGAAGAGATAGGAAGAGGTTCGCATACCTCGCGGCAGTATCGACTAATAGCAAAAGCGCTCAAGTACTTCCAGTATCGGCTACTCGCCAGCCAAGTAGATCGCGCCACACGTAGTACTTGACCTATAAGGCCACGCGACATTAACATTTAGATCTCATCGTAGAACTTTCTCTGAAAATTCGGCACCTCCCCCATGGCAGCGTAAATCTCCTCTTCTAGCGGGCGGCTACGAAGCCAACCACGGGGGTTATACATCTAACGACGGGTACAATTCTACTCCACGGTACTCTACACAAGTCTCATGTCTGATCCTATGTAATTCTGATTCGATTCGATTCTTGGGCTTAAGTCGAAAGACATTGCGCGATGCTAAGCAGTTCTATATATAGTATACTTGACTATATAATCTAACGACATGTAATTTCCAATTACAAATAGAGGACAAGATATTTACCTCGATAAGCCCATAATTATCCAAGTATAAAAAGTCGATCCTGGGCAATCGTTTAGCTCGACTCAGCGCTCGACCAGCTCTAAACCACCCAAGTTCTAACCAACCATACAATACTCGGCGGACTATGGAAATTTTCCTAGGGTTTCGGTTTGTGGTGACGGGAAGTATAATAGTATTTACGGGCTTTTCGTATAGGTATAACCTTAGAATACAACAAGGTATCGGCTAAGGTAATTTGGGCATTATAACAATACTTTAGAAGTATTTCTACACCACAATGGGGGTATTATCAAAGCAACTAGGCTAGGGGTACCCGGCACCTACTAGGAGGGGTGTACCCTCGGCCAGGAGCCTCTAGGAGGGGTGCACCTCTGCCAAGGCCTCACAAAGGAAGAGGAGGGGCGAAACCAGCAAGGAGGAGGAGGTTTTCAAGACTTGGAACTTATGGAATGGATGAAGAAGTCTTGAGGGGAGGGTATTTATAGGCCAAGCAAAGGCCAACCAAGGGCCAAGATCTAGCCAAGTGGGGGCAAGTGGAGGCGAAGATATGCCCAAGTGCCCCTAGACCCTACTCCTTAAAACCTGCAAAAATCTACACAAATATCTAGCAACCCTTGCCCGTCAATCGGCCCTAACGCCGCCCGAGTCCGCGGCGAGAGGGTGCCAAGTGTTGCCCTCGTTGGTCCAAAACGTTTCGTCTCTCGGAAAAATCCATAAAAATACTAAATGACATAGCCGTAATTTACCGCCCGTAAGTTAGGTAGAGCGTTTAATCGGCGACTCTAAGGGTGTTGTGCACAAACATATTTCACCCGGGTGCCACGTGGGGTGACACGTGTCGCCCCGATTAAATCAAAATATTTGCGTCTTAGAAAATATCCATAACGGCCAAAATCTCAAAATCAGCGGGCCCCACAAAGTAAATTTCTCCGTGGGCCCAGTGACCATTTCAAAAATAAAATTCCATAATTCTAATATAATCTAAAGTCGAATACCAAATGGGAATCAATTCCCGTTAACGAACCTTTTTCCTTCACAAAACCGGAAACTTTTCCGTGGAAAAATCACCTCTTTCTTCCTTTCCAATCTTTACATGCCATTATTCTAAATGCGTGCGTCCTCGCATACATACCACGGAACTACGGTATAACATTCTTCCGCCAGAAACATTCGTCGAATGTTCCTTCTAAATCTCAAAACAAGCGTCGCGGTATAGTCTTCACTCTATACTTACGTAACAATCCCCGTACACCGCCACGAAATACTGCGCAACATACTTATATCCAAGTCTACGAAACACCTCTAACATCGCCACAAATACCTCTTCCGGGTTAAAAATATACTTCTTTAGTCACTTTTGTCACTTTGTCGCGAGCCTTGCTCGGCGACCCAACAAATGGTGCGGGCTGCTGCGATCCACGAGGCATGCCTACGGCCCTTCTCGGGATGTTCCATGAGAGCCACGGTTGGTCTGTTCGTGGTAGAGGCTCGCCTCTTTATCGCTCGGCCCGAACATAACAATACGAAAAGACGGACGTCTTGCCTCCTTAGTCGGACGGCAATTGCTAACATATAGGCAACCTTTCCTATTCTTCACATGAACTCAAAAGGCCCAAAGTAACTCGGGCTAAGTTCCTTCTGTTTCCAAAACTCGTCACACCTAACCACGATCTGCTGGAACAAACTGAACCAAGCTATGCGAACGCTTGCCAACATCGAACCAATCGGCCGCAACTTACACTTCCGCCCTTACAAGGCTTCGTAAGGCGATATCAGAACAACGAAATGGTAGCTTAAACACTTCCTCCACGGAGACAACAATCCACACAACTACCGCGAAATCCACACGGCGGCGGCGAATGCGGTCGAGACTGCTGAGTCCTTAACCTGCTGGTAAAACTTCGAAACAAAAACAGCCAGTAACACAGGCTCGGCATGCGCCATAAGGTGAAGGTAGGCACCGTGCAGCCTTACAACCTTTACGATAAATCAACACTGCCGAGTGAGCGGTCGGGCCGAAGAACACGATGGGCTGCCCCGTCGACCGACCAGCGGTCGAGCGTCCACGAACTCGTCGCATTTGGTCAACTAAACTTGGGCCTAACACCCTCGTGACCCTAACCTGGCGGGACCACCTGGCAGACCCGCACCAAACATGCAGCGGGTTGACCCATGGCGTGGCCTCAACCCGAGGCGGCGGCGAAATACTATCTCCCGAAGGAACAATCTCACTAAACACGTTACGAAAACCTAGCGGTCTTCTTAGCTCAACTACCCTCTTCATTTCACACTGCCAGGGACTATCCCAAACACGACTCACGTGCACTATGCACTCCTATAAAAGTCAAACATAAACATACGTCTCTACTCGAGATGGCCTTACCTCTAAGGTCTTTGCGTATAAAGCTCTAAGGCTCACACTTTCTTTATCCCCCAAAACCTTACTTGGTTAACCCACCATGATTTCTAATCACAACTAACACACTACTAACGAGAACATAGCACTTAAGGTATACTCGCCTTGAAAGTTACCGAAGGACCTTCTGCTCGGCCTCTTACTGTGTCCTTGGTTAACGTCGATCTCTACGTTTTTCGGCTGTACATAAGCCGTACCACGGGCCATGCCAACCAATGAAGAATTACTCTTTACACAACCTCTCTTAGGTAGTCATCAAGGCTCGTGGTACATCGGTATAATCTCTGGTAGCCAAATCCATAGCTAATGCGTGGTCGCCTCTTTGCAATCTATATTCACTGTTCGTCGTGGGCGAAGGTTCAAATATCATGGGCGCGGGAAGGCTGCCGTCGCCGTGCTAAACTCTGCTGGGGCTAGTGGCGTCGCGAAATCCCGAATGAAGCACTACACTAGGTAATGATTGGGCGTGCCTCGCGACCCTCACGAACTCGACTCGCGGCTCCGCCTTGCGCCCATCTGGGCGGGTTGCCTGCGCGGAGCATAATGATAAGGGAATGAATTTCGTCGGAGGGTCCAACTTACAACACGGCTCTAAGGCACGATCTCGAGTGATAAGAATAGAAACCAATCCTAAATATCCTATAGCCTCACGATTATTGGTGTGGTGCACAACACCGATAATCAAACTCTCGGACCGCGATGCGTAGACACTTTCAGAGATTAAGCGCTCGATACCACTTTTGTCACGACCGATTAGGGCGTGGTAGTGCCTACCGGGCACCCTAGTGATACAACATCGAGTCATCGGAACATAAACGATACAAGACATATTATGAAATATGAAACAATAATGCGAGAAAAAACTTGCCTTTCGGCAAATATGTAAATAACAACTTTTTCAACATGAGCAGTTTAATCCTTTTTACAAACCACACTTGCAGCGTACTACTGGACCTCTACGAATGATATGACAACAACGGCGGGGCGGGGCCGTCATACACGAATGTAGCACCTCTGACAACAGGGGACTATGCGAACAAGCCTCGGAAGCGGAGCTTTCAGCCAATGACTGTGACCACTAGGCGAGGATCAACGGCGGTGTACCTTTACTGCGGCGTGACGCGGCCCGAGAGAGTCGATGCAACAGTGCAGAGTATGTGAAACCGAAAATCGTAAATGAAATCATAGCGATCTATATAAAGCAGAGACATGTATGATAACAAAACTACGATTCACAATAAACAAGCGATCATATCAAGTCGGGGACTCGCGCCTCAGTCGTCACTAAAATATAACAATGGGTCTCACGCCCCAATATCAATCATGCGTGGAATACGCCTCGCCACTGGCGATTTATGATATAAAAGCACGAAGGAACACATGAACACGGGTCCACGTGCCATAATGAAACCGTGCGGGGTAAATGCGAAGGCATAGCCGACTACTAACACCCAGTACCATCAAGGTCGTGAAGCGTATCATAAGATCTGTCGGGCCGTCACATGATCAAAGCGGCCACTTGCCCGCGGTATCTAATGTGCGCGTCTAGCCACGGAACTTTCGCGACTCCGCGTAGGCCAATCTCATCGGCCCGCGTAGGTATTCCTGCGTCGGTGGCTACTCCCCGGCGTCACGGACTTGCGATCCGCGTGGCCCATGGACGCGTGCCCGTAAGGGCGCTCTAACACGGAACTCGTAGCTCGCATAGGCCCGCAGGACTGCGTGAGGTATTCTCGAATCATAGGTCCATCGACCGCTGAGTCTACCCGCGTGGAGGCGCTTAACCGGAATCATCTCGAGATGAGTGATGTAAAATACTAACACAGCGACTTATCGTTAAGCAACATAAGCACAACAAAGGAAAACCCGCTTTACGCAGCGTCACAAGATACTAACACCGTAGCATCCTGGCGTGTTTACTTATCAATCAACAAGAAAGTATTACAAGGCTATCACAAACCAACACAATCGAGTTATACACACGAGGTACTTTAAGCTAACAAGTTCGAATTATCTACCACTAAAGTACTTCATACATTAAATCTTTTAAAAGATCGTTGCTTTCACATAAGTCACCTGATACGTAGTATAAAATAGAGTGGTATCTTTTAAATAAACCAAAACACTTACCTTTGTAAAATCAAGTAACAACATTATTTTCCAAGCGTCGAGTTTGCCTAATTTCAAATGTTCACGTTTCTTATTTTAGAAAGGTTTAAGTGGTTCATGCTTATTCATTAAGAATATAATTCTCTTTTAAACAATCGGAGAAACATAAGTCTTATATGTGAGTAGGATATTCTTGTTTATAACAATCTTATTCTGTAGTGATCTAGGAAATATCATTTTGTCTCGTCTTAGCACATGCGGATGGAAGTTTCTCTTGGTTTTAATAATACTTAATTAGTCAAAACATTTCCTTTTATTAGCAGCTGCGGTGGTTGGTCGATACACATTCGATTTCGAAATCGATAAAACATTCTTAAGCCGTTATACCTAACTTCCCGTAAAGCTAGTATAACTCTTAAGTTTTTTCAAAAACCAAGTATTACTTCTTTCAAAATGATTCAAAACTCTTTTGAAATACTTGATCCTTTATTAACACATAACAAGCGATTATAGTTCAAATCGATTTACCTTTTAAAGACGTAGTATTTTCTTACCAACATAAAATGTTATAACCAACTTCCCATAAAGCGTTATAACACTTTATGTTAAACCAATCAAATCGTTTAGCACGTATGCGTCTACCGTACTACATAGTTCACATATCATGCTAGAAGAGATAGGAAGAGGTTCGCATACCTCGCGAGTATCGACTAATAGCAAAAGCGCTCAGTACTTCAGTGTCGGCTACTCCTTAAGCCAAGTAGATCGCGCCACACGTAGTACTTGACCTATAAGGCCCTGGCGCTTATTAACATTTAGATCTCATCGTAGAACATTCTACAGAAAATTAGTGCTCCCGCACATGGCGGCGTAAATCTCCTCCTGCAGGCGGCTACCAAGCCAACGAGGGGTTATACATCTAACGACGGGTACAATTCTACTCACGGTACTCTACTACATAAGTCTCTTTGTGTCTGATCTATGTAATTCTGATTGATTCGATTCTTGAGGCTTAAGTCAAAGACATTGCGCGATGCTAAGCTTAGTTCTATATATAGTATACTTGACTATATAATCTAACGACATGTAATTTCCAATTACAAATAGAGAAGATATTTACCTCGATAAGCCCATAATTATCCAAGTATAAAGTCGATCACAGGCAATCGTTTAGCTCGACTCAGCGCTCGACCGCTCTAAACCACGCCAGAAGTTCTAACCAACACATACAATACTCAAGCGGACTATGGAGATTTTCCTAGGGTTTCGGTTTTGTGGTAGTGGGAAGTATAATAGTATTTACGGGCTTTTCGTATAGGTATAACCTTAGAATACAACAAGGTATCTGGCTAAGGTAATTTGGGCATTATAACAATACTTTAGAGTATTTCTACACCATGAATGGGGGTATTATCACAGCAACTAGGCTAGGGGGTACCCACGGCCTTGCCTAGGAGGGGGTGTACCACTCGGCCAGGCCTCTAGGAGGGTGCACCCCTCGGCCAAGGCCTCGCAAGGAAGAGGGAGGAGGCGAAACCAGCGAGGAGGAGGAGGTTTTGAGACTTGGAACTTATGGAATGGATGAAGAAGTCTTGAAGGGGAGGGTAGTTATAGGCCAAGCAAAGGCCAGCCAAGGGCCAAGATCTAGCCAAGTGGGGGGCAAGTGGAGGGCGAGATATGCCCAAGTGCCCCTAGACCTACTCGTTAAAACCTGCAAAAATCTACACAAATATCTAGCGACCGCGCCCGTCAATCGGCCTAACGCCTTCGAGTCCGCGGCGAGAGGGTGCCAAGTGTTGCCCTCGTTGGTCAAGCGTTTGCGTCTCTCGGAAAAATCATAAAAATACTAAATGACATAGCCGTAATTTACCGCCGTAAGTTAGGTAGAGCGTTTCGTCGAAGCGACTCTGGCAAGGTGTTGTGCCTGAACATATTTCGGCCCAGGTGCCACATGGGGTGACACGTGTCGCCCGATTAAATCAAAATATTTAGTCTTAGAAAATATCCATGCGGCCAAAATCTCAAAATCAAAGCGGGCCCCAAAGCGTAAATTTCTCGTGGGCCCAGTGACCATTTCAAAAATAAAATTCCATAATTCTAATATAATCTAAAGTCTGAATACCAAATCAGAATCGATTCCCGTTAACGAACCTTTTTCCTTCACAAAAACGGAAACTTTTAGTGGAAAAATCACTCTTTCTTCCTTTCCAATCTTTACAGCCATTATTCTCAAATGCGTCGTCCTCATACATACCACGGAACTACGGGGTATAACAGTTAGCCATTTCTTGACCTATAAATACCCTCTAACTTGATGAAATTCTTCGTCCAAAATTGCCTAAGTCTTGAAATCCTCCTCCTCTTGAAGAGTTCTCGTCCTGAGCCTCTACCCCCGAGAAGCTTTGGCGAGAGGGTACCCCATAGCCTAGTTGGTTTATTATAATACCCCCTTTTGTGGTATAGAAATACTCTCCAGTATTGTTGTAATGTCCATACCTTGGCCCCAAATACCTTGTAGTATTCGAGTTATACTTATCTGGAAAAGCCGGAAAATACCATTATACTTTCCTTTAGCTACTAAACGAAACCCTAAGGAAAATCTTCACCCGTTGTTGAAGTATGGAGTAGAAGTTGCGTAGAACTTCTAAGGGTTGTTTGGAGCGGATTGGAGCACTCGGAGTAGGAGCTAAACCTTGCTCAGAAGCGACATTAAACTCGGATAATTTTGGGCTTATCGAGGTAAAACACTATTGTCCTTCTATTGTAATTGGAAATTACATGTTGTAAGAATATATAGTTGAAGTATACTATATATAGAACTAAACATAGTATTGTGGCAATGTCTTTTGACTTAAGCCTGAAGAATAAAGCGAAGCGAGCGTAATTACATGGGGTGTATTCTGATGAGCTTGTATAGCATTCTTGTGTTGTAGAATTGTACCGTCAGGTTAGGCGTGTAAACCCCACTGGTTGGCTTGGTAGCGGCCTCGATAGAGAGGAGATTTCTGATGTTGCGGGGAGGTCTTCTTGGATTTTACGTAGAATATGGAGCGTTGAGATCTAGATGTTAATAAGCGCCTTGTGGCCTTATAGGTTGGAGTACTACGTGTGGAGTGATCCGGCAGCTTAGGAAGTAGCCGATTGTTTGGAGCATTTTGCTATTAGTCGATACTCGTCGCGGTATGTGAACCTCTTCTTATCTTTTCTAGCGTGATATGTGTGAACTATGTAGTGCGGTAGGCGTCGTGTGTTAGCGTATTTGATTGTTTTAAAACATAAAGTGTTATAACGGCTTTGTGGGAAGTTGGTTATAACGACTTTATGTAGGTAAGAAAGAATGTTTGTGATTTTTAAAAGGTAAGCGATTTAAATTATAAGCGGCTTGTTATGTATTAACAAAGAACTCGAAGTATTTCAAAGATTTATGAATCGTTTTGAAAAGAAGGAGTAATAATTGGTTTTGAAAACTTAAAGGTTATACTAACTTTATGGGGAGTTAGGTATAACGGTTTAAGAATAGTAAATGAATTTGGAAATGAGAACAAGTATCGAACAAACCATTGCGGCGTTAATAAAGGAAATGTATTGACTAATGAATTATTAGTAAAACCGGTAGAAACCTCCATCTGCATAGAAGCTAAGATAAGACAAAATGATATTACATTTTCTAGATCATGATTTCTTTGTAATAAGAATGTTGTAAACAAGAATAACTACTCATGCATAAGGCGTATATTACTCGATTGTCTAAAGGGATTACGTGATTAATACTTGAACTATGAACTCTTTCAAAAGTGGAACTTGAGTAATTGAAACTAGGCAAACTGAACTTTAGGAAAAAGGATGTTGTTACTCGACTTTAAAAGGAATGTGTGTTGGTCACTCCATACTACAGTGTCGGGTGACTTTTGTAAAAGGAATAGATCTTTTAAAGGGGTCTAAGCGTATGTTGTACTTTAGAGTTAAAACCGGACTTTGATATGAAAGGAAGTACCTTGAGTTGTGTATAGCTTGCCCATGCTTGTTGTTGTGTAACTTGCCTATGCTTCTTTGTTGTGTAACTTGCCTATGCTTGTTGAGATAGCCTTTATTGTGCACGTATTATGTTTCTATACCACCGTGTCTCTCGATGGAGAGTCGGTTGACTTGTGGAGAACTTACTTGGGCGTCTGCGCGGTGTGGAAGATTCCACGGTATGCTTCCATTATTAGTGTTATTGTTATTACATGGGCGTGTCTACACCGTCACGATATTCGGGGCATGTGGCGTGCGGCGGGTTGATTACGATATATGGTTATTCTTGTTACATGGGCGTGTCTACACCGTCTGATATTCGGGGACATGTGGCCATGCGGCGGGTTGACCACCCATATATTGTTGTTGAGGTTACATGGGCATGTCTACACCGTCACGATGTCCGGGGCATGTGGCCGTGCGGCGCTTATTATTGTTGCATCATGGACATGTCTACACCGTCTGATATTAGGGGCATGCGGCCATGATGCGAGCGAGATTGATGTTGCGGGCGTGAGACCCATAGTTACACTGAGTGATGACGCGAGGCGTGAGCCTAACAGCTGCGTTTATGTTGCGTACTATTTTGGTTATCATCGTGTCTCTACTTTGTATATATTATGATTTAAGCTGCGATATTTTGATTTCACATACTCAATTTTTGTTATGCGACCTCGCCCGGGGGCTGCGTTCATGCCGCGGTAGAGTCGTCATTGTCGATCCGCTTGTAGGATCACGTTTGCGTATTGGGAAGCTCCGTTCCTTGGAGCTTATCTTTGGTAGGTTTCCACGAGTTGTAGGTTCTTGTACATTCGGGGTATGGCGAGCCTGTCCGTCATAGGTTGTTATTACACTCTTAAGTGCAACCTTTGTTAGAGGCGGGGTTGTAAAAAGATTAAAGCTATTCGGTTTAGAAGTTTGTATATATATGCATGAAGGCAACCGTTTTGGTTGGCCTATGTTATTGTCATAAGCTTATTGTTGTTATATTAAAGTCTTTATTTCCATTGGTTTTTCTCGATGTTGTATGACTACTTGGGTGCGGGTAAGGCACGATCCAGGCGATTTGAGTCTTGACAAAGTGGTATCGAGCGATTAATCCTCGGAAGGTGTCTGACCGTGTCTAGTAAGTCTTGATTATCGGTGTGTTGTGCACCACATCTATGTCGGGAGTGCGAGACATTTAGATTAGTTTCCATTCTTCTCATTACGAGATCGTGCCTTAGAGTGTGTGATAAGTTGGACCCTCGGCGTATTTCGTTTTTACGATTATGCCTCGCGCGAAAGCGGCGGGGCCCGAAGGGCAAAGCGGCCGAGGCGCTAGTGTGATTGAGAGAATGCGAGCGCGAGCGATCGATGCACGAGCAGTGCTTCCGTGGCGAGGTTCGCGATCGCCCGGCGGCGAGTTTAAGCGCGGCCGTGGGCGATGAGACTCTGATACGAGCCTCGATCCGCGATGCAGGCGAGGAGATGAGTCACGAGAGATGGCGATTATTGGCGAGTTGTGGCGGATATGAGATAAGTGGGCCAGCGATTCGATTCAGCGTGCGCTGTAGTGCACGAGCGAATAGTTTGAGGCTACGAGATTTTACGAGTTGTAGCCGCGAGTTCTGGTGAGGCACGAGGATGACGCGGGAGTTCATCCGTCGATTCTGAAGGATCATGCGGGTGATCAAGGCTTGAGAGACCAGTCGTGACGCCGGTTCGCGTCTGCGTGATACGCGATCGATTGGTTTGATTCGTAGGAGCTTTCGGGAGAGCATGCATCCGCGGTATGGGATGAGTTTTGGGGCTTTCCTCACGCACTTCTTGCCTCCGCGGATGAGGAGAACGCGGTAAAGATTTTTATTCTTGAGCGGAGAAGGCGCCTTTGTCGGAAGTACAATATCGAGTTCGATTCTTTGGCTCGATATGTCCCTGCGCTAATGCTTGAATATGGAGGATAGGAGTGCATCGCTACGTCAAGGCTAGATGATTATATGGCGAGTCTTGTGCGGGTGTTTCTCTTGTTGGGCATGGACATTGCCGCGTTGAGCTCGTACGCGGAGTGCGAGGCGCGGTCGGCAGGTGGACGGCTTTCCGAGAAGAAGGCCAGGCGGCGGATATTTTGGCGACTTTGAGGCGGACCGCCTCGACCAGCAGGAACTAGTTATGTACCGCCCGGATGCTGAGCGATCCTCCACAATCTTGAGGCATCGAGTATTCGGGAAGCGGTCGAGGCTCCGTGGGTTGATTCGGGAAGTAGGGTGTGGGCACGATCACGATCCCTACCTCGGTGTGGTCGATGTGGTAGACGCATTTGGAGTGTCGTGGTACGAGGAGCTTGTTATTTTGCGACCAGAGGCCATCGGTGAGCTTGTCCGACCGGGAGTGGCGATGGTAGGATAGCGGACTACGGGATCGATTCGCGGGTTCTTCACCTTCCATAGCTAAGCGGGATGTTCGTATGCGGCGAGCCACGGCGAGAGTGCGGTGGAAGTTCCGATTTTAGCGGTCCTTTGAGCCTATTTTGAGTACATCCTTAACCTTCAGAGACTTGCGTGTGTTGATGCTATGTTGATGTGTTTAGTGTTATGTTCGGATAACTTTTGTGCGGATGTGATTTAGAAACACAGTTAGAGTAAAAATATGAACCTTAGAATATTACAATTGAGACCTTAGATGTAAGTCCATTTAGTAAGAGATTTTGCGGTGATCTTTATGCGAAGGTATATGTATTCGTGGAGTTTTGTGGAAAAATTTCCTTGAAATTGGGTAAAATGGAAGTGGTAGCTTTCATGACTGTATAGGTAGGATTATTCGTATCGGGAACAAGGGTTTGGCGCGATAGTGGGTCGGGTTGGGGCCGTGTTGCGGGCCAACCGTAGCCGGTTTGGGGTTGGGTCAGTCAGGGTGGTCCCCGGTGGTAGGATCACGGTCTTTGAGCCCAGTTCGATTAACCATCGTGCGAGTTGGTGGATCGTTAGACCGGATCGGTTCGTGAAGGCGGGAATGGCCTTGGGAAATCGAGGTTAGTAAGATGACCAAGTTTGGAGGTAGTGACTCGAGGTTTTGGAAGCGAGCGTTGGTGAAGTGTGGAACATGTACTAGAAGAGTTCAAGTGTCAGAAGCGAGGCACGGCGAGGAAGGAAGGAAGAGGGCGTATGTTATTACGTGGCAGTGTGGCGAGATTGTTCTCGTAAGTATGGTAGTGAAGACTATCTTGGCGCGTGTTTGTTTTGAGGCTTAGAAGGAACATTCGGACGAATGTTTCTGGAGGAGAATGTTATACCCGTATTTCCGGTATGTGCGTGAGGCGTGCGTATAATTTTGCCTTAAGGTTTGGCAAGAATCGAAAATTTGAGCACAGTCTGGAAAGAGTCGTTTTCCGACGAAGCGTTTTCCACGACTTTTGTAGGAAAATTCGGCTATGTCATATTTAATTTTTGCGGATTTTTAGAGGCGAAACATTTTGGACCAACAAGAGGCGACACTTGTCACCTACAATTGGTGAAGGTGGGCGGCAATGGTGGGCGATTTGGGTGTCAATTTTTGTCAAGAGTTGGTAGGATATTTTGTGTAGTTGTTAGAATGGACACTTGCCTAAATCCTAGCCCTACTTGCTAACACTTGGATGAATCTTGGCCGTTGGTTGGCCATTTCTTGACCTATAAATACCCTCTAACTTGATGAAATTCTTCATCCAAAATTGCCTAAGTCTTGAAATCCTCCCTCCTCTTGAAGAGTTCTCGTCCTGAGCCTCTACCCCACATGAGAAGCTTTGGCGAGAGGGTACCCCTCAGCCTAGTTGGTTTAGTATAATACCACTTTTGTGGTATAGAAATACTCTCCAGTATTGTTGTAATGTCCATATACCTTGGCCCAAATACCTTGTAGTATTCGAGGTTATACTTATCTGGCTTGGAAAATACCATTATACTTTCCTTTAGCCACTAAGCGAAACCACTAAGGAAAATCTTCACCCGTTGTTGAAGTATGGAGTAGAAGTTGCGTAGAACTTCTAAGGGTTGTTTGGAGCGGATTGGAGCACTCGGGTAGGAGCTAAACCTTGCTCGGGAAGCGACGTTAAACTCGGATAATTTTGGGCTTATCGAGGTAAAACACTATTGTCTTCTATTGTAATTGGAAATTACATGTTGTAAGAATATATAGTTGAAGTATACTATATATAGAACTAAACATAGTATTGTGGCAATGTCTTTTGACTTAAGCTGAAGAATAAAGAAGCGACTGTAATTACATGGGGTGTATTCTGATGAGCTTGTATAAGCATTCTTGTGTTGTAGAATTGTACACGTCCGGTTAGGCGTGTAAACCCCAGTTGGCTTGGTGGCCGGCCTCGATAGAGGAGGAGATTTACTGATGTTGCGGGGAAGGTCTTCTTGGATTTTGTAGAATATGGAGCGTTGAGATCTAGATGTTAATAAAGCGCCTTGTGGCCTTATAGGTTGGAGTACTACGTGTGGAGTGATCCAGCAGCAGGAGTAGCCCATTGTTTGGAGCATTTTGCTATTAGTCGATACTTCGCGAGGTATGTGAACCTCTTCTTATCTTTTCTAGCATGATATGTGTGAACTATGTAATGCGGTGAGCGTCGTGTATTAAGCGTATTTGATGGTTTTAAAACATAAAGTGTTATAACGGCTGTGTGGGAAGGTGGTTATAACGACTTTATATAGGTAAGAAGAATGTTTTGTGATTTTTAAAAAGGTAACTGATTTAAATTAGAACTGGCTTGTTATGTATTAACAAAGAACTCGAAGTATTTCAAAAGATTTATGAATCGTTTTGAAAAGAAGGAGTAATAATTGGTTTTTGAAAACTTAAAGGTTATACTAACTTTATGGGAGTTAGGTATAGCGGTTTAAGAATGGTAAATGAATTTGGAAATGAGAACAAGTATCGAACAAACCCTGCGGCGTTAATAAAGGAAATGTATTGACTAATGAATTATTAGTAAAACCGGTAGAAACCTCCATCTGCATAGAAGCTAAGATAAGACAAAATGATATTACATTTTCTAGATCATGCTGTAATAAGAATGTTGTAAACAAGAATAACCTACTCACACATAAGACGTATATTACTCAATTGTCTAAAAGGGATTACGTGATTAATACTTGAACTATGAACTCTTTCAAAAGTGGAACTTGAGTAATTGAAACTAGGCAAATGAACTTTAGGAAAAAGGATGTTGTTACTCGACTTTAAAAGGAATGTGTGTTGGTCACTCCATCTACGGTATCGGGTGACTTTTGTAAAAGGAATAGATCTTTTAAAAGGGGTCTAAGCGTATGTTGTACTTTAGAGTTAAAACAGGACTTTGATATGAAAGGAAGTACCTTGAGTTGTGTATAGCTTGCCCATGCTTGTTGTTGTGTAACTTGCCTATGCTTGTTGTTGTGTAACTTGCCTATGCTTGTTGAGATAGCCTTTATTGTGCACGTATTATGTTTCTATACCACCGTGTCTCTCGATGGAGCGGTTGACTTGTGGAGAACTTACTTGGGCGTCTGCGCGTGATGTGGAAGATTCCACGGGTATGCTTCCATTATTAGTGTTATTGTTGTTACATGGGCGTGTCTACCGTCACGATGTTAGGGGCATGTGGCCGTGCAGCGGGGTTGATTACGATATATGGTTATTCTTGTTACATGGGCGTGTCTACACCGTCTGATGTCCGGGACATGTGGCCCGTGCGGCGGGTTGACCACGATATATTGTTGTTGAGGTTACATGGGAATGTCTGCCGATCACGATGTCCAGGGCATGTGGCCGTGCGGCCTTGTTGTGTGTTGCATCATGGACGTATCTGCCGTCACGATATTAGGGGCATGCGGCCGTGATGCGGCGAGATTGATGTTGCGGGCGTGAGACCCGTAGTTACACTTAGTGATGACCTTGAGGCGTGAGCCCTAACAGCTAACGTTTATGTTGCGTACTATTTTGGTTATCATACATGTCTCTGCTTTGTATGGTATTATGATTTAAGCTGCGATATTTTGATTTCACATACTGGTACTGTTATCTTGACCTCGCTTGAGGCTGCGTTCATGCCGCGGTAGAGTGCATCATTGTCGATCCGACAGTAGGATCACGTTTGGTATTGGGAAGCTCAGTTCCTTGGAGCTTATCTTTGGTAGGTTTCCCTGAGTTGTAGGTTCTTGTACATTCAGGGGTATGGCGGGGCCCTGTCCCGTCATAGGTTGTTATTACACTCTTAGAAGTGCATGCTTTGTTGAGGCAGGGTTGTAAAAAGATTAAACTGTTCGGTTTAGAAGTTTGTATATATATATGCATGAAGGCAACCGTTTTGGTTGGCCTATGTTATTGTCATAACTGTTGTTGTTATATTAAAGTCTTTATTTCCGCTGGTTTTTCTCTGATGTTGTATGACTACTTGGGTGCCCGGGTAAGGCACGATCCGCGAACGGTTTAGGTCTTGACAAAGTAGTATCGAGCGATTAATCCTCGGAAGGTGTCTGAGCCGTGTCTAGTAAGTCTTGATTATCGGTGTGTTGTGCACCACGTCTATAATCGGAGAGTGCGAGACATTTAGGATTAGTTTCCATTCTTCTCATTACGAGATCGTGCCTTAGAAGCAGTGTGATAAGTTGGACCCTCGGCGTATTTCGTTTTTACGATTATGCCTCGCGCAAACAGCGGGGCGGAAGGCAAGCGGTGAGAGGCGCTAGTGTGATTGAGATGCGAGCGCGAGCGTCGATGACGAGCAGTGCTTGACGGCGAGTTCGCGTGCCCGGCGCAGCGAGGTTTAAGCGCGGCCGTGGGCGTGAGACTCTGATGCACGAGCCTCGGTCCGATGCAGGCGGGAGATGGGTCGAAGAGATGGCGATTATTGGCGAGGTTGTGGCGGATATGAGATAAGTGGGCGGCGGTTCGATTCAGCAGCGCCTAGTGCGCGAAGCGAATAGTTTGAGGCTACGAGATTTTACGAGTTGTAGCCGCGAGTTACTGGTGAGGCACGAGGATGACCGCGAGTTCATCCGTCGATTCTGAGAGGATCATGCGGGTGATCAAGGCTTGAAGGCCGTCGTGACGCCGGTTCGCGTCGGTGCGTGATCTGCGATCGATTGGTTTGATTCGTGGGAGCTTTCAGGAGAGCATGCCTCGGTGATATGGGATGAGTTTTGAGGCTTTCCTCGCGCTTCTTGCCTCGCGAGATGAGGAGAACGCAGTAAATGATTTTTATTCTTGAGGCGAGAGAAGGCGCTGTCGGGAAGTACAATGTCGAGTTCGATTCTTTGGCTCGATATGTCCTGCGCTAATGCGAATATGGAGGATAGGAGTGCGTCGCTACGTCGCGGGCTAGATGATTATATGGCGAGTCTTGTGCGGGTGTTTCTCTTGGGGCATGGACATTGCCGCGTTGAGCTCGTACGCAGGTGCGAGGCGCGGTCGGCAGGTGGACGGCTTTACGTGAGAAGAAGGCCAAGGCAATAGGATATTTTGGCGACTTTGGCGGACCGCCTCGGCCAGACTAGTTATGTACGCCGCCCGATGCAGGCGATCCTCCACAATCTTGAGGCATCGAGTATTTAGGAGCGGTCGAGGCTCCGTAGGTTGATTCGGGAAGTAGGGGTGTGGGCTGATCGATCACCCTACCTCGGTGTGGTCGATGTAGTAGACCGCATTTGAAGTGTCGTGGTACGAGGAGCTTGTTATTTTGCGGACAACAGGCCGTCGGTGAAGGCTGTCCAGGCCGGGAGTAGCGATGGTAGGATAGCGCGGACTACGGGATCGATTGCGGGTTCTTCACCTTCCATAGCTAAGCGGGATGTTCGTATACCGTGAGCCACGGCGGAGTCGCGGTGGAAGTTCGATTTTAGCGGTCCTTTGAAGCGCCTTTATTTTGAGTCATCCTTAACGCTACAGAGACTTGCGTGTGTTGATGCTATGTTGATGTGTTTAGTGTTATGTTCGGATAACTTTTGTGCGAGATGTGATTTAGAAACACAGTTAGAGTAAAAATATGAACCTTAGAATATTACAATTGAGACCTTAGATGTAAGGCCATTTTAGTCAGATTTTGCGGTGATCTTTATGCGAAGGTATATGTATTCGTGGAGTTTTGTGGGAAAAATTTCCTTGAAATTTGGGTAAAATGGAAGTGGTAGCTTTCATGACTGTATAAGTAGGATTGTTCGTATCGAGGAACAAGGGTTTGGCGCGATAGTGGGTCGGGTTGGGGCCGTGTTGCGGGCCACGTAGCGATTTGGGGTTAGGTCGATCGAGGTGGTCGCCCGGTGGTAGGATCCACGAGTCTTTGGGCCAAGTTGATTAACCATCGTGCGAGTTGGTGGATCGTTAGACGGTCGGTTCGTGAAGGCGGGAATGGCCTTAGAAATCGAGGTTAGTAAGATGACCAAGTTTGGAGTAGTGACTCGAGGTTTTGGAAGCGGCGTTGGTGAAGTGTGGAACATGTACTAGAAGAGTTCAAGTGTCAGGCGAGGGCACGGCGAGGAAGGAAGAAGAGGGCGTATGTTATTACGTGGCAGTGTGGCGGATTGTTCTCGTAAGTATGGTAGTGAAGACTATCTTTGGCGCATGTTTGTTTGAGGCTTAGAAGGAACATTGGAGACGAATGTTTCTAAGGAGGAGAATGTTATACCCGTATTTCAGTATATGCGTGAGGCGTGCGTATAATTTTTGCCTTAAGGTTTGGCAGAATCGAAAATTTGGGCACAAGTGCGGAAAGAGTCGTTTTTCCGGCGAAAGCGTTTTCCACGACTTTTGTAGGGAAAATTCGGCTATGTCATATTTAATTTTTGCGGATTTTTAGAGGCGAAACATTTTGGACCAACAAGAGGCGACAACGTCACCTACAATTGGTGAGTGGGCGGCAATGGTGGGCGATTTGGGTGTCAATTTTTGTCAAGGAGTTGGTAGGATATTTTGTGTAGTTGTTAGAATGGACACGCACAAATCCTAGCCTACACTTGCCTAACACTTGGATGAATCTTGGCCATTGGTTGGCCATTTCTTGACTATAAATACCCTACAACTTGATGAAATTCTTCATCCAAAAATTGCCTAAGTCTTGAAATCCTCCCCTCCCCTCTTGAAGCGTTCTCGTCCTAGAGCCTCTACCCCCTCTTGAGAAGCTTTGGAGAGAGGTACCCACTAGCCTAGTTGGTTTAAGTATAATACCCGCTTTGTGGTATAGAAATACTCTCCAGTATTGTTGTAATGTCCAAATACCTTGGCCCAAATACCTTGTAGTATTCGAGGTTATACTTATCTGGCCGGAAAATACCATTATACTTTCCTTTGCTACTAAGCGAAACCACAGGAAAATCTTCACCCGTTGTTGAAGTATGGGTAAGTTGCGTAGAACTTCTAAGGGTTGTTTGGAGCGGATTGGAGCACTCGGAGTAGGAGCTAAACCTTGCTCGAGCGACGTTAAACTCGGATAATTTTGGGCTTATCAGGTAAACACTATTGTCCTTCTATTGTAATTGGAAATTACATGTTGTAAGAATATATAGTTGAAGTATACTATATATAGAACTAAGCATAGTATTGTGGCAATGTCTTTTGACTTAAGCTGAAGAATAAAGAGCTGATGTTGTAATTACATGGGTGTATTCTGACGGTAGACTTGTATGCATTCTTGTGTTGTAGAATTGTACACGTCGGTTAGGCGTGTAAACCCCACTGGTTGGCTTGGTAGCCAGGCCTCGATAGAGGAGGAGATTTACGATGTTGCGGGAGGTCTTCTTGATTTTACGTAGAATATGGAGCGTTGAGATCTAGATGTTAATAAAGCGCCTTGTGGCCTTATAGGTTGGAGTACTCGTGTGGAGTGATCGGCTTGGCAGGAGTAGCCATTGTTTGGAGCATTTTGCTGTTAGTCGATGCACGTCGCGAGGTATGTGAACCTCTTCTTATCTTTTCTAGCATGATATGTGTGAACTATGTAGTGCGGTAGGCGTACGTATGTTAAGCGTATTTGATTGTTTTAAAACATAAAGTGTTATAACGGCTTTGTGGGAAGTTGGTTATAATGACTTTATATAGGTAAGAAGAATGTTTTGTGATTTTTAAAAGGTAAGCGATTTAAATTATAAGCGGCTTGTTATGTATTAACAAAGAACTGAAGTATTTCAAAAGATTTATGAATCGTTTTGAAAAGAAGGAGTAATAATTGGTTTTGAAAACTTAAAGGTTATACTAACTTTATGGGAGTTAGGTATAACGGTTTAAGAATAGTAAATGGATTTGAAATGAGAACAAGTATCAGACAAACCACTGCGGCGTTAATAAAGGAAATGTATTGACTAATGAATTATTGGTAAAACCGGTGAAACCTCCATCTGCATAGAAGCTAAGATAAGACAAAATGATATTACATTTTCTAGATCATAGGCTGTGTAATAAGAATGTTGTAAACAAGAATAACCTACTCCACATAAGGCGTATATTACTCGATTGTCTAAAAGGGATTACGTGATTAATACTTGAACTATGAACTCTTTCAAAAGTGGAACTTGAGTAATTGAAACTAAAGCTGAACTTTAGGAAAAAGGATGTTGTTACTCGACTTTAAAAGGAATGTGTGTTGGTCACTCCATACTACGGGTGTCGGGTGACTTTTGTAAAAGGAATAGATCTTTTAAAAGAGGTCTAAGCGTATATGTTGTACTTTAGAAGTTAAAACCAGGACTTTGATATAAAAGGAAGTACCTTGAGTTGTGTATAACTTCCCATACTTGTTGCATTGTTGTGTAACTTGCCTATGCTTGTTGTTGTGTAACTTGCCTATGCTTGTTGAGATAGCCTTTATTGTGCACGTATTATGTTTCTATACCACCGTGTCTCGATGGAGGGCGGTTGACTTGTGGAGAACTTACTTGGGCGTCTGGCGTGTGGAAGATTCCAGGTATGCTTCCATTATTAGTGTTATTGTTGTTACATGGGCGTGTCTACCGTCACGATGTCAGGGGCATGTGGTCGTGCGGCGGGTTGATTACCCGATATATGGTTATTCTTGTTACATGGGCGATGTCTGCCGTCACGATGTCCAGGGGCGTGGCGTGGCGGGGTTGACCGCTGATATATTGTT
The DNA here is from genome assembly GCA_029844215.1 of Przewalskia tangutica. Lineage (NCBI taxonomy): Eukaryota > Viridiplantae > Streptophyta > Magnoliopsida > Solanales > Solanaceae > Przewalskia > Przewalskia tangutica. The sequence goes on from JAQGDG010000258.1 coordinate 163,491, forward strand.
GTTGAGTTACATGGGCATATCTGCGATGCAATATTCCGGCATGTGGCCATGCGGCCTTATTGTGTTGCATCATGGACATGTCTACCGTCGCGATATTAGGGGCATCGGCCGTGATGCGAACGAGATTGATATTGCGGGCGTGAGACCCATAGTTACGCGAGTGATGACCTTGGCGTGACCCCTAGCAGCTGCGTTTATGTTGCGTACTATTTTGGTTATCATACATGTCTCTGCTTTGTATATTTGTATGATTTAAGCGCGATATTTTCGATTTCACGTACCGGTATTTTTGTTATGCGACCTCGCCCGAGGCTGCGTTAAATCTGCGGTAGAAATACGTCATTGTCGATCCCGATTGTAGGATCACGTTTGGCGTATTGGGAAGCTCAGTTCCTTGGGCTTATCTTTGGTAGGTTTCCACGAGTTGTAGGTTCTTGTACATTCGGGGTATGGCGAGCCTGTCGTCATAGGTTGTTATTACACTCTTAGAGTGCAGAACCTTGTTGAGGCGGGGTTGTAAAAAGGATTAAGTGATTCGGTTTAGAAGTTTGTATATATATATGCATGAAGGCAACCGTTTTGGTTGGCCTATGTTGTGTATCTGCTTGTTGTTGTTATATTAAAGTCTTTATTTATTTGGTTTCTCTGATGTTGTATGACTACTTGGGTGCCGGGTAAGGCACGATCCTGAGCCAGTTTGGTCTTGACATACAAAGGAGCTCTCGAGTTCTCTCTCAAGAAGAAAGGAAAAATCTTGTTCCTTGTTCTTTTAGCTCCTGGCTTAGTAAACCAAGGTTCTTATGGTATTGTAAACATATCTCAATAGAAAAATCTTGGAAAAAGGTAGTTTACGGGTTAGTGCTTAAAGCGAAAACCTAATGGTCTTTCTGCAGAGTTTTGTTTGGAGATTTGAAGGATAATTGACCCAGAGTGTTGTTCTAAGCCGTCTCGACAATGCCAGATTAGAGAGTGTATTGGAGGAGAGGCTCTGTAATCTTCTAGGCGATTTGATCATGGAGTTGGATTAAGAATCGTTGAGGATTTGACATTTGTCCTCTACAAGCGGGACCTTGTACTTGGCAAGTAGTTTGGCAGAAGCGAGGTATGTAGAATTTTTCCTATCCTTTTGAAAGCATGACTAGTTTCACGATATATAGTGCGGTAGGACGTCTGAAGACTATGACATTCTTTACTTGTTTTTATGGGAGAATGCCAGAGTCGGGTGGGTTAGGAGATTAACTCACTTCTTTGAAAATAGTAAGGATGTCTTAAGTTGATTTTAAAGTTAAGGGACTTTGGAGCGGTTTTGGAGAGTATGTGATACTTGTTTCGATTTTTAAGCATTATAAGTCCATTTGGATAGGAAATTGTATAATGACTTAGGTATAAAGTAAATATAACTACTTTATGGAGTTGGTTATATTGACTTTATGCGAAAGAAGTAAATAGCTTGTTTTTAATGAAAGGCAAATTGGTTTCAAGGTATCAATTGCCTAAGGTTTTATAAGAAAAGAAGTCATTGATTTAGAAACCTAACTTAAATTCTAAAGGTATTGTGATCTTGTCTTGAAAGAGACTTTGACTTGATGCCTTTACGGTTTTATAGTATCTTTGGAAGTTCTATATGAAAATGAGTCATTTTAAAAGGTTGAAGTGCGTAGTACTTTAGGTTAAACTCAGGATTTTTATAAAAGACGCATTAGTGCCTTAAGTAAACTAAAATGCAGAAGCAGTAGAACGATCAAGACTAATAAGAAGTTGTGGGATTTCTAACTTGGCTTATTTATTGTATGATGGCCCATGAGCCATTGAGATAGGTAAGAGTATAAGTGAGGTAAACCCCTCGAGCACAGCTATACCACCTTCTCCGAGGATAAGGTATAAATGAGGGAAACCCGAGATCAATTTATACCACTTAATTGCTTATTACCTTTGCCAGTGGCAAGAGTATAAATGAGGGGCAAAACCTCGAGACGTTATACCACTTTGTAATTTTGTTATCATCACGTATCTCGGCTTTTTAAACTTATGTTGTAATTCACAGTACTTTCGATTTACATACTTAGTACATATTGTGTAATCGACTTCTTCGGAGTGCGTCACATCTGTGAGGAAGGGTCGCGGTGGTGGATCCTCACTCTTGTGATCGACTTCGATCGTGACGCTTCAAGGCTCCATTCTCGGAGCGCCTTGTCTTTCTTTTAGGTGGGCGCTCCACGGAAGTGTTGTAGATTTATGTAGTCGGTGTGGTGGCTGTATGGGGCATCCGTCCCGCCGCCCACAGTGAGATTCCTATTCTAGAAGATGCTGTATTCCGACTCACATACGGATTTGGGCTATGGAATCGAGGATTGTAAAGTTGTACTTTGACTTTGTTTATATTATGAGCGGCGCTTGCTCGCCAGCTCATGTTATATTGCTTACACTCGTGTTTTATGTTATGTATGTTCTTGCCTATTCTCTCGATGTATACCTCGAATGAGCTGCGCAAACACTTGGTGAGCACGATCGCCACGCCCGAGTAGGTCGTGACATATATACTGCCCGGCCCGTTCTCTGGGACGCGATAAAAGTCATAGTCTGCCCATACAGGTATCTTTGCTGGCCCATTCTCGGCCTTGATCGCGATAAAGTCATATAGTGCCCCATAGCCAGTATACTGCGGCCCATCTCTCGGGACACGATAAAGTTTATATAGTATGCCTCATAGAGGTATATCGCCTGACCATTCTCGACGCGATAAAGCTGGGCGGTAAAATCATATGAATCTGCCCGTAAAGATTATACTTCCGTCCCATTCTCTGCGGGGCGCGATAAAGTCATATAGTCTACCCATAAGGTATACTGCACCTTGGCCGAGATCACGAACCAAGAATAAGCCTCCGAAGTAGCGAGTATCTCTAGCAAATTGACAGTTGATCCTAAGAGTGAGGACGCTAACTTTATGCATCTCTACCGCCGGTATGCAGAACTGACACCGCGAAGGAGGTCAAGACGGTCTGTACGTATGCAAATACGTGGCCCAGAAATGCTTTGTAATGAGGAAATCATAAGTCTAAAATAAAGTGGAGACACGTGTGATAACTCAATTAACCATATTCATCGTGCCTTACTAACAATGAGAGTAAAATAAAGAGTATACTTTGTTATGCCCCGTAGTCCCGAGGAGTATGTATGCGAGGGCGTGCGTGCGAGAACATTTACGAGGAAGATTGGAAAGGAAAGCTTAAGAAAGAGGCGATTTTTCCACGGAAAAGCTTTCGGTTTTGTGAAGGAAAAAGGTTCGTTAATAGGAATTCGATTCCTGTGATTTGGTAATCTTGGACTTCCTCGAATATTAGAGAATTATGGAATTTTATTTTCGAAATGGTCACGGCTGGGCCCACTCGAGAAATTCTACCGCTTTTTGTAGCCCAGCTTTGTTTTCGAGATTTTGGCCATTATGGATATTTTCTGGAAGATGTTTTATTTTGGGCTGGCAATGGCGAGGGTGACACGGTCACCCCCGCATGCAAATGGCTTAGCCGAATGGCGTTGTCTGTGCACAACTTTTGGTTAGAGTCGTTTTTTTAAATGCAACGTTTACATAACTCATGCGAAGGGAAAATTCCGGCTATGTCTTTCTCATTTTTGCGGATTTTTCCGAGGAGGCGGAACATTTCGGGACCAACGAGGGCAGGCGGCAAGCCCTCTCGTTGTGAGTGTAAACAGGTGAAGCGTGCATTGGGTGAAATGGGACGATGTCAGTGAAGTAGATATTTTGGTAGATATTTTGTAGGGTTTTAAGGGAAGTAGGGGACTAGGGGGCACTTGGGCATATCTTGCCCTACACTTCACTTGTGTAACACAGCTCAAACATCTTCGCCATTGGTTGGCCTTGGCTTCAGTATAAATACCCTGCTCGTGATGAATTCTTGCATCCGTTCCTAAATGTTTCCTGTAAAATCCTCTCCCCATCCGCGTATTGAGTTCGGCCATGTTCTCACACCCAGTGGCCGAGACACCCCTCTGGAAGTCTTGGCAATGGAAGTAGTGCCCACTCACCAGAGTTCTTTAGTCGTGGGGGTACCTCTTTCAAGCCTAGGTTGTTTCAGTGATAATACCTTTGTTGTCATGTATAGAAATACTCTCCTAGTATTGTTATAATGTCCAAATACTAGCCCCAAATACTCTTGTAGTATTCCCAAGCAAGGTTACACTTATACAAAAGCCTAGAAAATACTATTATATTTCCCGCTACCACAAAACCAAAACCACTGAGAAAATCTCATGAGTCAGATTTGGAGTATTGTGTAGAAGTTAGTTAGAAACTTCTAAGAATTGGTTTAGAGCCGGAGTTGGAGCGCTATTTCGGAGTTGGAGCTAAAACTTTGCTAAGGATCGACATTAAACCTCGGATAATTATGGAGCTTATGCGGTAACTATCTCTGTCACCCTTTTGTAATTGGATATTACATGTCAGTGAATATATAGTTAAAGTATACTATATATATATATAATGAACATAGCTGTGGCAATGTCCTTGGACTTAAGCTGAAGAAGCTGACTGCAATTAGGGTGTATTCTGATGAACATCAATAGTAATCTTAGTGGAGTAAGAATTGTACAGATTAGGGTTGGATGTATAACCACTGTGGTTGGCAGTAATGAAAGCCTCGATATAGGAGGAGGTTTCTTATTTGTTGCGAGAAGTCTTTGCGAATTTTAGGTAGAATGTTCTCGATGAGATCTAAATGTTAATAAGCGCCTTGTGGCCTTATAGGTTGATGTACTACGTGTGGCGCGATCGTGGCTTAAGATTTTAGAAGCGTTTGGAAGGAGGTTTTCGTTAATGTAGTCGATACTCGTCGCGAGGTATGTGAACCTCTTAGATCTCTTTAGCATGATATGTGTGAACTATGTTTGGAAATGGTCACGTGCTAAATGTGTTTGAGTGGTTTAAAACATAAAGTGTTATAACGGCTTTATGGGAAGTTTGGTTATAACGACTTTATGTTAGTAAGAAAATACATGTGGTTTTAAAAGGTAAGCTGATTTGAACTATAAGCGGCTTGTTATATGATAAGAAAGAACTTGAAGTATTTCAAAGATTTTGAATCATTTTGAAAGAAGTAATACTTGGTGTTTGAAAACTTAAGAGTTATACTAGCTTTATGGGAAGTTAGGTATAACGGCTTAAGAATCTTTCTTGATTTGAAATCGGAATGTGTATCGACAAACCAACTGCGAGCGTTAATAAAAGGAAATGTTTTGAATAATTAAGTATTATTAAAACCGGTAGAAACTTCCATCTGCATAGAAGCTAAGATGAGACAAAATGATATTTCCTAGATCATATTCATGTAATAAGATTGTTATAAACAAGAATATCCTACTCATATAAGGCTTATGTTTCTCAGTTGTTTAAAGAGAATTATATTCTTAAATGAATAAGACTATGAACACGAAACCTTTCTAAAATAAGAAAGCGTGAACATTTGAAATTAGGCAAACTTGGGCGTTTGGAAAATAATGTTGTTACTTGATTTTACAAAGGTAAGTTTTAGTTTTCTTAAAAGGGCAGTCACTCTATTTTATACTCACGAGGACTATCTGATGTGAAGCAGATTCTTTTTTAGATTTTAGCAGGCATGTGTGAAGTACTTTGGGGATAGATGCGTAGAGAAGTAGAAAGTACCTTGTGTGAATAACTTGATTGTATTGGTTTGTGATAGCCTTGTAATACTTTCTTGTTGCTTTGATAAGTAAGCGTGTTGTGATGAGATCGTGTGTTAGTATCTTGTGATGTTTGTGTAAGGGTTTCCACTTGATTGTGCTTATTAACTATCGGTCGTTATTGTGGCCGTCTCGAGATGAAAGGTGTAGTGTTATGTTTGCCTTGCTCCGATGCGGGGTGACTCGTGATGCAGGACCGTGATTGAGAATACCTCATGCGGGTCTGAGGGCCTATCGGGCTACGAGAGTTCGAGTTAGTGTCGTCCTTTATGGGCATGCGGTCCTTGTGGCGAGCGGACTCGAAAGTCGGGGCGATGAGGAGTAGCTACCCGATGTTTGGTGGGAATAGCGGTTGTGGTGAGATTGGCCTATGCGGGTGCGGGGAAGTTAGGCCCGGGTTTAGTTGACCGCTGAGTTCGGGCAAGTGGCGTTGATCATGGTCGGTCGATGAAGCGATCTGTTCTTGATGACGCTTGTTGCGTGTTGATGTTAGTAGTAAGGCTATGTGAGGTTGCTACCTACGATTTTATTAGGACACGATGGACACGGTGTTCATATGTATTCCTTTGGAGTTTGTATCGAGCGGGCTAGGAAGGTATTCCGCAGACACGATTGATGTTGTGGGCGTGAGACCCGTTGTTAAATTGAGTGATGACTTGAGTGTGAGTCGACTTGTATGGCGCCTTATTTGTGCAAGCTTGTCGATTGGTTCGATGTTGCGAGTTGATAGTTATTGAGCTTGTTCATTTGTGGATAGTCTACTTGTCTTTATATACGATCGTTACTTTGTCTCTTCTCTGGTGCGTTAATGTAGCGAGGATGCAAAGTGACAAAAGTGGCAAAAGTAGTATTATTTGTGGCGATGTAGAGGTGTTTCCTCGTGACTTAGATGTAAGTTTTCGCGCAGTGTTTCCGCCACCGTAAGCGGGATTGTTTCGTAAGTATAGTGAGTGAAGACTATCACCGCACGTGTTCGCTTGGAGACTTGAAGGAACATTCGACGAATGTTTCTAAGGAAGAATGTTATACCCGTAGTTCGTGGTACGATGCGAGGACGTGCATGCGAGAATACGGCTGCAAAGATTGGAAAGCGAAGAAAGAGGTGAATTTTCCACAAAAGTTTCCTGGTTTTGTGAAGGAAAAAGGTTCGTTAACGGGAATTGATTCTCATATTTGGTTTTGGACTTAGATTATATTAATTATGGAATTTTATTTTCTGAATGGTCACTGGGCCCACTGAGAAATTTACGCTTTTGGGCCCGCTTGATTTTGAGATTTTGGTCGTTATAGATATTTTCTAAGACAAATATTTTGATTTAATGGTGGCGACACGTGTCACCCCACGTGGCACCTTTCAAATAAATATGTTTGTGCACAACACGCTGCTAGAGTCGCTTTTTAAACGCTTTTACAACTTTCGTAGGAATTTCCGCCATGTCATTTAGTATTTTTCGGATTTTCCGGAGATCTAACATTTTGGACCAACGAGAGGCTGCACTTGCACCTCTCATCAAAGGGCATGGGGCGCATACGGACGATTTTGGAAGTGCATGGGAGATATTTTTGGTAGATATTTTGTGTGCAAGCTGGCCAGTACACTTGGGTGAATCTCGCCCTACACTCTGCCTAACACTGTGTAATCATCGCCATTGGTTGGCTTTCACTTGACCTATAAATACCTCCCTTTGAAGACTAATTCATTCACAAAATGCCTAAGTCTCGAGAGCCTTCCTCCCTTTTCGAGCCCTCGCCGAGTTCCCCACTAGTGGGGTAGGCCGAGGGCAGCCACCCCTCCTTTGTGGGTGTGGCCGGGTACCCCTAGCCTAGTTGCTCGTATAATACCCCCTTTGTGGTATAGAAATACTCTCAAGTATTGTTATAATGCCCAAATTACCTTAGCCTTATACCTTGTTGTATTCTAAGGTTATACCTTTCAAAAGCCCGCTTATACTATTATACTTCCCGTACCACAAAACCGAAACTGGAAATTTCCATAGTCCGCCGGAGTATTGTGTGTTGGTTAGAACTTCTGGCGGTGGTTTAGAGCGTCGAGCGCCTGAGTTCGAGCTAAAACTTTGCTAAGGATCGACATTAAACTCTGATAATTACGGGCTTATCGAGGTAATTATCGTGTCCCCTATTGTAATTGGAAATTACATGTTGTTAGATTATATAGTAGTATACTATATATAGTATCGAATCGTAATTACATGCGAGTATCAGACAGACTTGTGTAGTAGATCACGGAGTAGAATCGTACCGCTAGGGTTGGATTTATAACCCCTCGTTGGCTTCGCAGCCTCGTTAGAGAGGAGGTTTCACGTGTTGGGAGAGTCATTGTCGAATTTTAGGTAGAATGTTCTACGATAAGATCTAGACGTTAATACACTTGTGGCCTTACAGTCAAGACTACGCGTGGCGCGTTACTTGGCTTACGAGTAGCCGACGGCGAGGTACTGAGCATTTTGCTATTAGTCGATAATCGTCGCGAGGTATGTGAACCTCTTCCTATCTCTTCTACATGATATGTGTAAACTATGTAGTACTGCAGACGCATACGTACAAATGTATTCGATTGATTTAAACATAAAAGTGTTATAACGCATGGGAAGTTGGTTATAACAATTATGTAGATAAGAAACACTTGTGGTTTTAAAAGGTAAATGATTTGTTTATAATCGTTGATGTGTGATCATAAAGAATTGAAGTATTTCAAAAGATTTCAAATCGTTTTGAAGAGAAGTAATACTTGGTTTTGAGAACTTAAGAGTTATACTAGCTTTATGGGAAGTTAGGTATAACTGCTTAGAACGCTTCTCGATTTTGGAAATCGTGACGTATCGACAAACCACCGCAGTTGCTAATAAAGCGAAATATTTTGAATAATTAAGTATTATTAAAACCGGAGAAACTTCCATCCGCATGTAAGCTAAGACGAGACAAAATGATATTTCTAGATCATAGGCTCAGTAATAAGATTGTTATAAACAAGAATATCCTACTACATATAAGGCTTATGTTTCTCCGATTGTTTAAAAGAGAATTATATTCTAATTGAATAAGACTATGAACTACTAAACCTTTCTAAAATGAGAAACTCAACATTGGAAATTAGGCAAACTTGATCATTGGAAAAGAATGTTGCTACTTGATTTTACAAAGAGAAGTAATTGATTTACTTTAAAAGGATAGTCACTCTATTTTATACTACGGTATCGCGTGACATCGTAAAGTAACGTATCTTTTAAAGAGTTGATGTATGAAGTACTTTGGGGATAAAAACCGATTTTGTTAACTATATAGAGGCGTACCTTGTGTGAACAACTTGATTGTATTGTTTGTGATAGCCTTGAAATACTTTCTTGATTGCGCTGATAAGTAAACGTGTTGGGATGCTACGCAGTTAGCATCTGCGGATGTTTGCGTGAAGCGGTTTCTCGATTGTGCTTATTAACTATCGCCGTTATGATAGTATTGCGGGCATTCATCTCGAGATGATTCCGGGTTAAGCCGCCCGACGCGCGGGTAGATCAGCGTCGACGGACCCATGATTCGAGAATACCTCACGCAGTCCCGGACGGCGCGGAACTACGAGAGTTCCGTGTTAGTGACGCCCCTTACGGGTACGCGGCCGCGTGGCGGCGGGCGAAGTCGTGACGACGCCGGAGTAGCACCACCGACGCGGATGCCACGCCGGCCGGATGAGATTGGCCTATCGGAGTCGCGGGAAGTTCAGGACTAGACGCGCACATTAGATATCGCGCGCAAGTGGCCATTTGATCACGTGGACGGCCAGACAGATCTTACGATACGCTTCATGACCTTGTTGATGCGCAGGCGTTAGTAATCGGCTATGCCTTCGTGCTTACCCGCACGGTGTTATTATGGCACAGTGGGACTCGTGTTCATGTGTGTTCCTTGGAACTTTTATATCATAAACCGCCAAGCTGAGAATGTGTCCCACGCACGATTGATGTCATGGCGTGAGACCACCGTTATGTTCTTTCGTGATTGACTGGCGCGAGTCCTCGACTTGATATGACCGCTTAGTTATCAGAAATCGTAGTTTGATTATCATACATGTCTCCCGCTTATACTATTATGATTTCATTTGCAGATTTTTAGTTTCACATACTTTGCACTCAGATCGACCTCCTTCGGCCGCTCACGCCGCAGTTGAAGGTACATCGCGTTGATCCTAGCTCTCGGTCACACGGCTTGGGAAGCCCGTTTCTCGGAGGCTTATCACGGCGTAGTCCCCGTCGTAGTAAGTGTTTACATTCGTGGTTTGGCGGGCCCTACCCCGCCTATCATTGTCATATCATTCTTAAGTGTAGCCACCGTGGGCAAGGTGGTTTGTAAAAGGATTAAACCGCTCATGTAAAAGTTGTCATTTATATATACGCCGAAGGCAAGTTTTCACGTATTATTGTTTTATACTTCGTTATCTCATATTGTTGTGTTTGTTCACCGATTACTGGATGTATGTCTACTGGGTGCCCGGTAGCACCAACAGGCCCGCTGGTCGTGAAGAATGTTCTACGATGAGATCTAAATGTTAATGCGTTGCGGCCTTATAGGTTGATGTACTCACGGTGGCGCGATCCACGCGGCTTAAGCGGTAGCCGACGGAAGTACTTGAGCGCTTTGCTACGAAGTCGATACTCGCCGCGAGGTATGCGAACCTCTTCCCATCTCTTCTAGCATGATACGTGAACTATGTAGTGCGGTGAGCGACACGTGTGCTAAATGTGTTTGAGTGGTTTAAAACATAAAGTGTTATAAACGCTTTATGGGAAGTTGGTTATAACAACTTTATGTTAGTAAGAAAATACATGTGGTTTTAAAAGGTAATCGATTTGAACTATAAGCCTTGTTATATGATAAGAAAGAATCTGAAGTATTTCAAAAGATTTTTGAATCATTTTGAAAGGAGAAGTAATACTTGGTGTTTGAAAACTTAAGAGTTATACTAGCTTTATGGGAAGTTAGGTATAACGCTTAAGAATGCTTTCTTGATTTCGAAATCGTAACGTATCGACAAACCATCAGGCTGATAAAAGGAAATGTTTGGAATAATTAAGTATTATTAAAACAGAGAAACTTCCATCTGCATGGCTAAGATGAGACAAAATGATATTTCCTAGATCATGGTCATTGTAATAAGATTGTTATAAACAAGAATATCCTACTCACATATAAGGCTTATCTTTCTCAGATTGTTTAAAAGAGAATTAAATTCTTAAATGAATAAGACTATGAACTACGAAACCTTTCTAAAATAAGAAAAGAGAACATTTGAAATTAGTCAAACTTGGACGTTTGGAAAATAATGTTGTTACTTGATTTTACAAAGGTTAGAGTTTTGGTTTTCTTAAAAGGATACCACTTATTTTATACTAGGTTTATTGTGTGACTTTTGTGAAAGATACAGATATTTTTTTAGTTTTTAATGTGTGAAGTTCTTTGGGGTTTGTTAACGGAACTTGTTATTAGAAAGTATCTTGTGTGAATATCTTGATTGTATTGGTTTGTGATAGCCTTGTAATACTTTCTTGTTGCTTTGATAAGTAAACGTGTTAGGACGCTACGTGTGTTAGTATCTCGCGATGTTTGTGTAAGGGTTTCCTCGATTGTGCTTATTAACTATCATCGTTATGATAGTATTGTGGCATTCATCTCTTGAGATGATTCCGGTTGCTGCCCTCCGACGGGGTAGACTCGGCGATGAGGACCATGATTCGAGAATACCTCACGCGTCTCGGGGCCTATGCGAGCTACGAGAGTTCGAGTTAGCGCGTCCTTTATGGGCATGCGGTCAGGCGCATGCGCGACCGGAAGTCGGGGCGATGCGGGAGTAGCTACCCTCGATGCGGGGAATACCTCATGCGGGCGATGAGATTGGCCTATCGGAGTCGGGAAGTTCCGTGACTAGACGCGCGCATTAGATACCGCGGGCAAGTGGCCGCTTTGATCATGTAACGGCAGACAGATCTTATAATCTGCTTTATGACCTTGTTGGTATCGGGTGTTAGTAGTCGGCTATGCCTTACTTACCCCGCATGCAGTTTTATTAGGACACGAGTGGGACCGTGTTCATGTATTCCTTCGTGCTTGTATATCATAAAGCCAGCGGTGCGGAAGGTATTCCACGCACGATTGATGTTGCGGGCGTGAGACCCATTGTTAAATTGAGTGATGACTTGAGGTGTGAGTCCCCGACTTGACATATCGCTTATTTACGGTGATCTAGTTTGGTTATCATACATGTCTCCCGCTTTGTATAGACTACTATGATTTCATTTACGATTTATTTTTAGTTTCACATACTCGGCACTGTTGTGCGACCTCGCCCGGGCTGCGTTCATGCCGCAGTTGAGGTACATCGATCGTTGATCCTAGCTCTCGGTCACAATTCGCGTTTGGGAAGCTCCGCTTCTCCGAGGCTTATCAGCCGTATAGTCCCTCGTCGTAGTAAGTGTTTACATTCGTGGTTTGGCGGGCCCCGTCCGCCATCGTGGTCGATCATTCTTAGAGTGTAGTAATCTGTTGTGGCGTGGTTGGTAAAAGGATTGCCGCTCATTTGTAAAAGAGTTGATGGTTATATATATGCGAAAGGCAAGTTTTCACTGATTATTGTTTTATATTTCGTTATCTCGTTGTTGTTTTATGTTCACGATTACTCGATGTTGTGTCACTAGGGTGCCGGGTAAGGCACCATCGCACGCCGGTTGGTCGTGACAACTTTCGCATAAAAATAGGAGGCTCATGATCAAAGTAGGCCACCCGCCGTAGTATCATTAAGCAATCCTACTCCGGATTATTTTACCACAGTGCCGTATGGACCCGCATGAGGTAACTTCTCGCATACCGTATCCACCCGCATAGGTCGTGTGGACCGCATGAGGTAATTTCTCGCATAGGACGGGTTCGCCCGCGATAGACTATTTCACCCGCATAAGCCCTACGGACTCGCATGAGGTATTCCTCGCATCATGGGTAGCAAATCCACGAAATATGCAAATGCCACAAACCCGGGGAATAACCCCGTAAGAATAACATAACCTAGCACAACCGGCTATCATACATAACATAAGCACTACCGGCTTACCATACATAACATAAGCACCACCGGCTTATCATACATAACATAAGCAAGTTAAGAAATCCCCCTAACTTCTTATTAGCCTTATTCATACTGTTACACCCCGTATTTACAGGACATGTTTTAAGAACGTACGTGAGAATCCCAAATGTTAAGATTATAGACTTGTAAAAATTTATCGGAATTATGGAATTGTCGGAAAACTAAATATTGTGATGAATGGGAGGGCGACACGTGTCACCCCCCCTTAAGTAGCCTTGGACGAAAAATAGCATGGCCAAAAGGGTCATTTGGCCATTGCTAGGATGACAAAGTCTTGCAAGTTGAGGAGATTGATAATATTGACTTGGTCAATAGGACCACTTAGCTTGATATTTAAAAATGATGCATCCAAACCACACATTTGTTTTAATCTTGACCCTCCATGTTTCTTTATAGTATCACTACTAGCAAGACAAGCTCCCACACTTAGCCAAATTTTCAAGAAAACTTGTTCTTGCCGTTGCAAGCTCTCGGGTTCAAGGGTTTAAAAAAAAAAAAAAATTGTTTGTTGTTCTTTAAGCTCCACACTTTAAACCAAGGTTCATGAGGGTATTGTAAGGGTATCTCAATAGAAAGATCCCGGAAAATTAGCGTTTTCGTATTAGTCGCAAGGTGAAAACCTAGTTGCTTTTCTAGGTTTTGATTGGAAGATTTAAGGAAAGTGGTTTGTGACATTCTAAGGGTCTCAAGGGGCGGATTGAAGTGTCAAGAAGAGGCCCTAAGTTGCTAAGGAGCGACTTTGGATTTGAAGTTGGATTAAGACTCGTTGAGGTAACAATCTTGTTTTCTTAAAAGTGTTACAAGATTATATATTGTTGTTAGCCTTGCATTTTACTAGCATGAAGTATATGTGTTGAAGTTTTATAAGTGTTATGGATTGTTGTAGCCTAAAATCCGAAATGACATATTAGCCATTTGAAGTTGGATTACAATTTGGTCGTATTTAGAATAGTCGCATGTTACTTACTTGAAGATTATAGTAGTTATAATCGATTGCGACTTGATATCATGTTATGCTAACAACTTGGATTGAAAGAAAATTGGATAAGAATTGGTATTGTTGTATCCCAAGATTGCCGGATTTACACTTGTTGTTGTATTAGTTTGATATCAATTGTGGGGCGGAATTTTACACGTCTAGTAGGCGTGTAATCCCCTATTGTTAATTGCATTGTTGGGCCTTAAATGTGGCGTGCTTGGTTATTGAATTCGGCCTTGAAAAAGGTGGCGAAGTATGTAGAAACAAATGAAGTGTTGTCCGATTTTCCGTAGAATTTAGTGACTTAGCACCTAGAATATTCTACGTTTGAAGTAAGAAGTTAATGGACGTATTATGGCCATTATAGGTTGAAGTACTAAGTATAGCGTATTCTACTTGAAGGATGGAATAACTATCAAGGTGGAAGTACTTTGGAGCATTTTGCTACTTGTCGATAATCGTCGCGAGGTATGTGAACCTCTTCCTTCTTTTGGCATGATTCTATGTATGGAATATACATGTAGTAATATTTCATGTTCTCTTCTACTCTTAGAAGTTAAGAGGTATGTATGTGATTTACTCTATGTAAAGGTTATGTCTAGGTTATCCTAAGTTCTTACCAAGTCTTATGGGGGATGTTGGTAAGAGTCGTTAGGAGGTATTTGGAGCCAAGTTGACTCGGATAAGTTACGACACAAATGAGAATAATTATCGAACAAGCCACTGCAGCGTTAATAAAGGAAAATGTTATGACAATCAATTTTGTTAAAATGAGTAGAATTCTCCATCTACATAGAAACTAAGATAAGACAAAATTGTATTACATTTCTAGATCATGGCTACTTGAATAAGATCGTTATAAATAAGTATAACTTATTCACAACGCACCAAAGTATATGTTACTTAACTTATAAGAATTTACGTATGAAGTTTTAAGGCTATGGATCTCAAATTCTTAAAAGTTAAGAGACTTTATTTTTCAAGTTATGGGACTTGATTCTTAAAGGAAGAAATGAATAGATTTACAAGTATAGAATACTCGATTTGGAAAGACTTGATTTCTAAAGTTAAGAAACTTGTTTTCTTAAAAGTTAAGAGACTTGAAGTATTTTGAAAGCTATGTGATTTGATTTGAAAGTATAAGTCTCTTGGTTATAAAATGAATGAATTTGTCTAAGACATAAAAGAGTTATAACGGCTTTATGGGAAGTTGGTTATAACAACTTTATGGAAGATTAAAAGAATGGTTTTCTTCAGTAATGTAAGCAAAGAAATGATTTGAAATAAAGAAGGGCAAATTGTTTTAAAGGTACCAATTGCTTAAGGTTTTTAAGAAAGAAGTCACTTGATTTAGAAGCGGTAAATGTATTTCTAAAGAGGTATTGTGACTTGTCTTGAAGGTAGATATGACTTGATACTACGGTTGTTAGTATCTGGAAGTTTTATTTGAAAAAAGTCTTTCTAAGGAGTAGAGGTCGTAATGCGTTGCGTTAAATTCCCGGATTTTATTTATATGACTTTGTTGGGCGCGGTAGATACCTTTTATGGGACGACTACATGACTTTACCGCGTCCCAGGATTGGGTCGGGCATTATACCTTTATGGGCAGAAGATGTGACCTTACCGCGTCCCAAATTGGGCCGGGCAGTATACCTTTATGGGCGACTATGTGACTACCGCGTCCCAGTTGGGCGGGCAATATACCTTATGGGCGGACTATGTGACTTACGCGTCCCATTGGGCCGGGCAGTATACCTTTATGGGCAGACTATGTGACCTTACCGCGTCCCAGATTGGGCCGGGCAGTATACCTTTATGGGCAGACTATGTGACTTTATCGCGTCCCAGATTGGGCCGCGCAGTATACCTTTATGGGCAGACTATGTGACTTTATCGCGTCCCAGATTGGGCCGGGCAGTATAGGCGTCCCTCCATAAAGGGCTGGATTATGTTTTGTAAGGTAAGTAAGTTATATGTTAATGAACTTGATGATTTTCCTAAGTATGTACGTAAGAAAGTGACTATAACTTTTATTGAAAAAAAATGGGAAAAGATAATAAGGTACGATTAAGTTCACGAGATGGTAATGACATGGTAGGTTCAGGTATTTACCCTTTTTATACTTACCCCTGTCATGCTTTTATACAAATATGTTTTGTTTATCGTGCCTTATTTATTTCCGCTCCATATCTTGACGGCCCAGAGATCTGCGTTCATGCTCATGAGTTTTAGGTACACAGGTTGGTGATCCTTGCTCTTAGGATCTCGGTTCAGTTTTTGGGAAAAAGCTTCATTTGCTCCGGAGGCTTATCTCTTGGTACGGTTTTTCCTGAGGTTGTATATTCATGTATATTCAGGGGTATGGCGGGGCCCTGTCCCGCCATTGTTGTTATGTTAAAAACTCTTAGAGGTCTGTAGTCACATATTGTGGGTCAGTTTGTAAAGGAAAGGAGGCAACTGCTTCAGTTGTATATATATATGTCCAGGAAGGTAGCCCTATCGGCTAACCTGTTGTTTTACTTCTGTTGTTTTAATTTATAAGTTTCATGTATGTTCATGATTATCTCGATGTATACTGTAAGGGTGCCTGTAGGGCACGATGTGAGCAGGGTCGGTCGGGTCGTGACACATACACACTCTCATTTTAGTTTACTTAAGGCACTAACATGTCATTATAAAATCCGGGAATTTAACCCAAAGTACTACGTACTTCTATTCTTTTAAAATGACTCTTTTTTTCATATAGAACTTCTAAGATACTAAAAATCGTAGTATCAAGTCATATCTACTTTTCAAGACAAGTCACAATACCTTTTAGAAATACATTAATAGGCTTCTAAATGAAGTGACTTCTTTCTTTTAAAACCTTAAGCAATTGATGCCTTCAAATCAATTTGCCTTTCATTATTTCAAGTCATTTATCATTACTTACATTACTAGAGTAAACCACTCTTTCATCTTTCCACAAAGCTATTATAACCAATTTCCCATAAAGTTGTTATACTAACTTTATACGTTAGGCAATTACATCCTTCTTTATATCCAAGAGACTTATACTTTCAAAACCAAGTATCATATACTTTTAAAATACTTCAAGTCTCTTAACTTTAGAAAAGCTCAAGGAATCAATACTTTCCAAATCAAGTATCCTATACATTTTCAAGTCAAGAAATCTTTGTTTACCTTATTAGAATAAACCATTCTCTTTACTTTCCATAAAGTTATTAACCAACTTTATGCTTTTGAAACCAAGGCATTTCTATCCTTTAAAAACAAATTAGTTAATCGTCTAACTCAACCACTTGAACATCCTTAAAACAAGTCAAGGGTATCAAATGAAACTAAATTCATTTAAATCTCGTACGTCTACCATACTATACATTTACAACTATTCATGCTCAAGAGATAAGAAAGTTCCACATACCTCTTCGGTTCAATCCACTTGCTAAGTCCAATATGCCGTACGTAGTATGTCAACCTATAATGACCATAATATGTTTATTAACTTCTAGCTTCAACATAGAATATTCTAAGTGCAAAGTCACTAAATTCTACGGAAAATCGGACAACACTTCTGTTGTTTCTACATACTTTTCCACTTTTTTCAAGGCCCGAATTCAATAACCAAACACGCCACATTTAAGGCTCAACAATGTAGTTAACAATAGGGGATTACACGCCTACGAGACATGTAAAATTCCGCCCCACAATTTAATATCAAACTAATCCAACATACTATGTCATTTCGGCAATTTGAGGTATAACAACACAAAGTCTTCTTTCCAATTCCTTTTCAATCCAAGTTGTTTAGTACAACATATTATAAAGCCGCAATTATAACAACTTTAATCTTCAAGTAGATAACATGCGACGATTCTAATATCGACCAATTTGTATTTAAATTTCAAATGGCTCACAATGTCATTTCGGCTATAGGCTTCCACTATCCATATCACTTATCAATCTTCAATACACATAATTCATGCTAGTTAAAATGTAAGGCTACAACAATGTGTAATCTTATAATACTTAAGAGAACAAGATTGTTACCTTGACGAGCCTTAATCCAACTTCAAGATCCGAAGTCGCTCCCTAACAACTTAGAGCCTCTCCTTGACAATCCAATCCGCCACTTGAAGCCCTTAGAAGATCACAAACAACTTTCCTTTAATTCCCAACCCAAACCTAGGAAAGTGACTAGGTTTTCACCTTGCGACTAATACGAAAACGACACTTTTCCGGGATCTTTCTATTGAGATACCCTTACAATACTCTTAGGAACCTTGGTTTAAAGTGTGGAGATTATAGGACAACAAACAAAAAAATTCCTCTTGAAAACCTAGCCATTGCCGAGAGCTCCCCTTGAGTTTCTTCAATTTTTTCTTGAAATATGACTAAGTGTGGGAACTAGTCTTGCTACTAGTATGTTTAAATAACATAAAGGAGGGTCAAGATTAGCACATATGGATGGATTGGATCCAATCTACTAAAAGATCAAGCCAAGTGGCTCTTGACTAAGTCAACAATATCAAGCTCTAGCCTTAGCAAGACTTTCTCATCTTAAATATGGTCAAATGACCATTTTAGCCATGTCCATTTCGTCCAAGACCACTAAGGGGTGGTGACACGTGTCTCCCTCCCATTCGCCGCAATATTTTGTTTTTCGAAAATTTCATAATTCCGATAAATTTTTACTAGTCTCAAATCTCAACATTTTTGAGTTCTTGCGTACGTTCTTATAAACATGTCCTGGAATTTCGGGGTGTAACATTCTTCCCCCCTTAGAAACATTCATCCCTGAATGTTCTTTTGGAGTCAATCTTATGGATAGCGACATAGTCTCCTTTTACAGCCCCTACATACGAATAATGCCACACGTGACCACAAAACAATACTTATACCAAAACGTCAACCTGAACTCCAAGTGTCGACGTCGGTTATCTGCATAAAGCTTTTATCGACTCTGGGCTTACTAATAATCTTTCCTAGATAAGCTTCGCCTTATTTACAGCCCGCTGAATCAAGTATGGGCTAATTAGCTGAACTTCGCCTACGTTGAACCAACCAATCGGTGAGTCTACACTTTCTTCATACAAAGCCTCATACAGGGCCATCTGGATACTGGAATGGTAAATTTTGTTATACGCAAACTCAACAAGAGGCAAATAATTCTTCCAGCTAACTCTGAAATCAATAAAATCGGCCCGCAACCTATCCTCAAGTGCATGGATAGTATGTTCTGCCTGTCCGTCGGTCTGAGGGTGAAATGCCACACTGCTGAGCTCATCTGTCTGACATCATAAATGTAGGAACCCCGTGCAGTCTCACAATCTCCCTGCTATAAAAGCTAGCATAATCCTCAGCCGAGTAAGTGGTCCTAACCGGAAGAACACGGCTGGTTTAAATCGACACCGCTTATGACCCCGAGTCGACTTCATCTGAGTACGATGCCACCCTGTAACAAGATCCATATTAATTACCTCCCATATCTAAGTTGGGATCTCAATCGCCTGTAGTAGCCCACGGGGCTTCTGGTGTTCCACATTGACCTGCTACTAACTCGGACACTAAGCAACAACTCTGTTACGTCCCTCTTCAGGTCATCTTACCCATACACACATCTGAGGTCATGATACATCTTAGTCAACCCCGGATGAATAGAGTAACGAGCACTGTGTGCCTCCCCCCGAATTTGCTGACGAAGTCCTGCAACATCGGGAGCACACAATCTGCCCTCAAATCTTAGCACCCCATCAGGCGCTACCTCAAATAAACTCTCCTCTTCTCGAAGAGTCGTGTCTTGATACCGTATCATAACTGGTTCCTCATACTGTCGCCTCTTCACCTCAACAACGATGGAAGACTCGGCAATCTCACGAACCCGTACCCCACTATCATCGGTATCGACCAACCGAACCCCAAGGCTCGCTAGCTGATGGATCTGACGGACCATGTCAAGTCTATCTGGCTGCCCATCTGACCGACTACCCATAGATCCACGACCAAGAGCATCTGTAACCGTCTCAGTTTTCCCCTGGTGGTATAGGATATCAATATCATAATCCTGGAGTAACTCTAACCACTGTCTCTGTCGCAAATTCAGCTGCCTCTGTCTGAAGATATACCGGAGGCTCTTGTGGTATGCACAAGTATCCACATGAAGTCCATATAAGGAATTCCTCCAAATCTTTAAGGCACGATTAACTGCCGCCGACTCTAAATCATGGGTAGCGTAATTCCTTTCATGCTCCCGTAATAGCCGGGAAACGTAGGCTCTAACCTTATCATGTTGTATCAGCACACAACCTATCCCAACACCCAAAGTGTTGTGATAACAACCTAACCCTCTAGTCTCTCAGGAGGGGTTAGAACTGTAGTCGTGGTCAACTTATCTTTCAATAACTGGAAACCTTTCTCATACTTGCAAAATATTCGGGCATCCTTAATCTCAATTATAGTTCCTGCTTCCCTTTCTCTGTTGCAACCAAACTTGGTCACTAACTTAGATTTGATTCCATTGCTTGCCTCATGGCTAAGACTTCCTGTCAATCACAATTTAGGGGGGAGATTTCCTTGATCTCGTCAAGTAGTAACCCGATTATTCTCTCTCATCTCGTAGAGCTTATAGTCAGGTGTTCAACCTCAATTCACGGTATTACATAATCCAATGACTTGTCAAGATTTCTTATCGTTCGAGTGTCTACTCGTCTTTCCTTTATAAGTTATTTCAAGTTGTCCTGGGGTCCCTTACCCCTCCGTATTTTCCTATTATCTTTCTCGTCAGTACAGATGTTACCACCTTTCCTCGAGGTGTTCTTACTGCCCATCATCTAATAATGGTCTTTACACTAGTCTGGGGTAATCATATCTCGTGCAACTTACGTAACCATAACCACTTACCTTAAATGAACAAGTCACATAGACTTATTAAAAACAATGATGCCAAAGAAGGAAGGATAATTCACTGGTTACCACCACTTACCTTCATTTCCACTCGATAACTGGCTTACCGGAAAATTGGAACCGAACAAATCTCTCTCTGCAGTCAACGTTGGCATAAGAATAGGCCAACTAGCACGTACCCATAATGTCCTCAAAGTCTGTCATAACAGCTCTGCTAGATCTGCTGGGGTTCGACGACTGTATCGTCACCGGGAAATTATTACTGTTACACCCCGTAATTCAAGGACATGTTTAAGAAAATGTACGTAAGGAACACAAGACTTGAAATTGGTACGAAAGGAAGAATTGTTTTTCCGACGGAAAATCTTCCGAACGTCGGAAAGGAAAAATGTTCGTTGAGGAGAATTGGATTCTCAAAATGCATTAATTGAGGATTATGGAATGTATTATCATTATGGAAATTTATTTTTATAGATTTTGTCACGTGGGGCCCACCCGAGGAATTTTACGTTTTGTGGGACCCACGAGGGTTACGGAATTTTATGGACGAATGGAGGGTGACATGTGGCACCCCCCCCCCCCACATGGCTTGGTCGAATTAATGCAAGGGCAAAATGGTCATTTGACCATTGTAAAGATGAGCAAGTCTTGCTAGGCTTGAGCTTGAGATAGTTGACT
The DNA here is from genome assembly GCA_029844215.1 of Przewalskia tangutica. Classification (NCBI taxonomy): domain Eukaryota; kingdom Viridiplantae; phylum Streptophyta; class Magnoliopsida; order Solanales; family Solanaceae; genus Przewalskia; species Przewalskia tangutica. The sequence continues at coordinate 184,913 of JAQGDG010000258.1, forward strand.
AAGTCAAGAGCCACTTGTCTTGATCCCTTTCATCCAAACCTACCATGTGTTGTAATCTAGACCCTCCAATGTGTTATATAATCATCCATGTAGCAAGACAAGGCTATTTTACACTTAGAAAAATTGAAGAACACTTGTTCTTGACAAAAAAGCTCTCGGGTTTGGAGAAAAGAGGGGGAAGAAAATTTTCAATTGTTGTCCAATATTCACAAGACTTTAACCCAAGGTCCCTAAGGGTATTGTAAGGATATCTCAATAGAAAGATTTCGAAAAAACAACGTTTTTACGTTAGTCGAAAGGCGAAACCCTAAGGTGTTCTTCAACTTTGAAGATGGAACTTGAAGAGAAGTTCTTCATGAGCTTCTAAGGAATACTTGGAGCGGATTGGAACATAAGGAAAAGAGCTAAGTGTCACGACCCGACCAAGACGCGATCGTGCCCTACTGCACCCTTTCGGTATATGTTATACCCGTATTTCCAGTATGCGTAAGGCGTGCACGTGCAAAGTTTAGCCTTAAGATAGGAACTATGGGCGAAATTTGGGCACAACTCACGAAACGAATGGTTTTCCGACGAAACGTTTTCCAAAACTTGCGTAGGGAAAATTACGGCTATCTCATTTATAATTTTTGCGGATTTTTCCGAGAGTTGAAACATTTTGGACCAACGAGAGGGTGACACTTGTCACCCTCAAGTGGACGGCAAAGGGGGGGCGGAACCTTGGACGATGGGCATGATTTTGTGGCTTGTTTTGTGGCCTAAAACTTGGGTCAATGTTTGTGAGGGATTTATGGAGTAGATAGGGTGCACTTTTGCAAATCTCCACCTTACACTTGCCTACCACTTGGCTTCATCTTGGCCCTTGGAAGCCCTATAAATACCCCCCTTGAGTTGATGAACTCTTCATCCACAAATCAACTTTCCAAGTCTTAAAATCCCCCCCCCCTTCTTGTTGTAGTTTCGTCAAGCCATCTTCCCTCTTAGTGAGCTTAGCCTAAACACCCTCTTCCTCCCCTTTTTCCTTGTAGTCTCGGCAAAGTACCCTCCCCTTGGTAGAAAATACTCTCAAAGTATTGTTACCTTACACTTGCCTACCACTTGGCCATCTTAGCCCTTGGAAGCCCTATAAATACCCCCCTTGAGTTGATGAACTGTTCATCCACAAATCAACTTTCCAAGTCTTAATATCCTCCCCCTTCTGGGTGTCGTTTTCGTCCAAGCCACCTTCCCCCCCCCCCCTCTTAGTGAGCTTAGCCGAAACACCCCTCTTCCTCCCCATTTTCCTTGTAGTCTCGACAAAGTACCCTCCCCCCTTGGTAGAAAATACTCTCCAAAGTATTGTTACTATCCTCAAAATACCTTAGCCTATCCCTTGTAGTATTTCCAAAGTTATCTCTATACTTAGAGTCCGGAAATTACTACTAAACTTCCTTTAGCCACTAAACGAAACCCTAGGAGAAACTTCATTGTTGGTTGAAGTTGTGTAGCAACTTCTAAGGGTTTCTTGGAGCGGACTGGAGCATACAAATTAGGAGCTAAACCTTGCTCAGGATCGACTTTTATCTTGGATAATTTTGGGCTTATCGAGGTAAATAATAATCTTATCCTTCTATTATAATTGGAGATTACATACTGTAGAAGTATAGAAATAAGTATAAGATACATAGAAGGATATTAAAGAATAGAATTGAACTGAAATCACAGTAGAAGGATATATCAGAAGAAGAATTGACGGGTAGGGAAGTGCTGCCCAATTTTCCGTAGAATAAAGAACCCTCTGCTTAGATTATCCTACAGAGTAGTCTAGACGTTGATAGACGTATTTGACTATTATAGGTTGATACTCTGCGCGCGACATATTCAACTTGGCAGGTGGATTTCGCCGAGAAGATATGTGATACTTCTTATACCCTTGTGCATGATATTTTAAAATATATATATAGTACGGTAGACGTACGTGTGTTAACTGAACATGGTTTTACTTGAGTCTAATAATAAGAATCTTGAAGTATTTCAAAAGAATTAAGAATCGTTTTTGAAAGAAGAGTAATACTTGGTTTTAAAAGCTTAAGAGTTATACCAGCTTTACGGGGAGTTAGGTATAACGACTTAAGAATGATAAAAGGAACGGTTTACTTAATTGTTTATGAAAGTCTTGTATTGATTTCTGAAAAGTATAGTAAGATGCTTTGATAAGTAACCATGTTATGATGCTACGTGTGTTAGTGTCTTGTGTTGTTGTGTAAGGGGGTTATTCATGTTGTGCTTACGTTGTTAAACGTTAAGACCGTTGTACTGTTATTATATCACATACCCTCGACTTGTTATACCGGGCTTGCCACCCTTGACGCGGTCTATACGGCCTATGCGGTCCGTGTGACTATGCGAGTCGCGGAGTTCCGAGATTGATCATTCCGGTGTATTATCCGATGCGAGGAGTGCCTTACGCGATGCGCGACTACGCGGTCTATGTGACTATGCGTCTGCGGAGTCGAGAGGGTACCGGGCTAGCTACCCCGTCGGGTCTATACGGCCACGCGGTCTATGTTTGACCTATGCGCGCGGAAGTCAGGATTAGGCACGCATAATGATACTATGGCGATTGGCCTTGCTTCGATCATTAGCGGCCTAGAAAAGACCATTCATGATATCTATTTTGCTCTTGTTTATGTTGTGGCACTATGTGCGCTTTAACGATCAGATTTACAAATGGTTTTAGACACTTGATTTCATTTGATTTTTCTGCTTCACATACTTAGTACTTGTTGTGATCGACCTCCTTCGAGCCATGCGTTCATGCCGCAGTAAGGAAAGCAGTGCTAGATCCACATTCTAGGATCTCTACTTTGGTGTCGAGCTCCATCTTCTCCGGAGGCTCGACTTTTGGTATGGTTCTCCCTGTGTTGTAGATATATGTATCTTCAGGGTATGGCGGGGCCCTGTCCCGCCATAGTTGTCTACTTCCTTAGAGGTCTGTAGTCCTATTGTACAGTTGGGATGTAACTGCCAAACTTTGATATATATATATATGTCGAAAGGCGACTTTTCTCAGATAAACGGTGTCTTAATTTACATTTGTTTCATGTCTTATTTTTATATTCCGTTGATTACTCTGATGTATGACTACTTGGGTGCCCGGGTAAGACACCAGTCACGGGCCCTGGAACGGGTCGTGACAAAAGTGGTATCAGAGCAGTTAATCCTCGGAAAGTGTCTATGCATCGTATCTAGTAAGTCTTGATTATCGGTGTGTTGTGCACCACACCAATAATCAGGAGGCTATAGGATATTTAGGATTTGTTTCCATTCTTCTCACTCTGAGATCGTGCCTTAGAGCCGTGTTATAAGTCGGACCCCTCTAACGTATTCCTTTTCTGTAATAGTTATGCCTCCACATAAGGCAACCCGGGCCCAGAAGGGCAAGGCAGCCGAGGGAGCTGCTTGCAGGACACCAGAGTCACGAGGCTCGAGCCCGCCTATACCCGAGACGAGAGTTCCACGACGCCGCCGCCCCGAGGTTTAGGGCCGCAGAGTAGCCGATGAGACCACGAGACTGCACCTCGATCCCACACCGGAGCGAGATGAGATGGGTTCTGAGAGATGGCGCCATCGCCGGATCGTGGCGATATGAGATAGGCCGATGCAGCAGTTCCAGCCCAAAGAAGCTGTGGTTCACCCGAGATCGGACATTTGAGGCTACGGATTTTCTCGAGTTGTAGCCCGCGAGTTCTATGGGTCGAGACACGAGGATGATCCGCGAGTTCATCCGCTACCATTGGATCGCGAGTGATCAAGGCTTCAGAGACCGAGTCCGTGATCTTCGGTTCACATAGGCTGCGTGATACCGCAGTCGATTGGTTTGATTCGTGGGAGTTATCCCGGGGAGAGCACGCGTCCCCAGCTACTTGGGACGAGTTTTCAGAGGCTTTTCTCACCCACTTCTTGCCTCCGCAGATGAGGAGGGCACGGGCCGACATATTTTTGCTGCTGAGACAGATAGGACGCACAGTTATGGAGTACAACGTTGAGTTCGATTCGTTGGCTCGATATGTCCCTGTGTTGGTAGCAGATATGGAGGACAGGGTGCACCGCTACGTCACCGGGCTAGATGATTATATGGCCGAGTCTTGTGCGGGTGTGGCTCTTCAGCCAGGCATGGACATTACCCGTATGCAGGCTCATGCACTTGGATGCGAGGAGCGTAGAGATCGCCGGGTCGACAGATATCAGCAGCAGAAGAAGGCCAAGACGGCCGGATCTTTTGGTAGCTCTCGGGGTGGACGGCCTCAGCAGACGTCTAGATTTGCACCACAGCCAGCTCAGAGCGCTCCTACATCGTTTTCGGTGCCAGCAGTATTCGGGGCGGTCGGGGCCCAGACTTGGACTTCGGTAGCAAGGTGCTAACCGATCGAGGTCCGCTCGGTGTGTCCGATGTGGTAGATTCCATTCGAGGAGTTGTAGTACTACTTGAGTTTGCTACACTTGTGGCAGCAGGTCATTATGCGAGGCCTGTCCACCAAGCGTGCCCGGTGGTAGGGTCACCACGGTGCATTCTGCCGGTCTTCATCACCTCTGATTACTCGCCGAGGGCGTGGTTCTCGTGACCAGCAGGTCGCGGCAGAGGTCGTGGTGCGGGTCCCAGTTCTAGCGGTCCTCAGAACCGCATTTATGCCTTGTCTAGCCGGCAGGACCAGGAGGCGTCGCCTGACATCTTCACAGGTACTTTATCAGTTTCTGGTTGTGATGTGTATGCCTTGATAGATACGTTATACTGCCATATATCCCCTTATCGCTAGTAGGATAGGATAGAGCTTGAGTCCATGGACCCTTTCGAGGTAGCTACGCCAGCGGTGGTTCGGTGGTAGCTCGGCGGTATATGGGCTTGCCCTGTCTTTATGCGATCGTCAGACCCTAGCCGACTTGATAGAGTTGGACATGACTGATTTCGATGTGATCATGGGCATGGATTGGTTAGCGTCTTGCTATGCCAATGTAGACTGCAGGGAGAGAGTGGTACGGTTCCAGTTTCTGAGAGCGGTTATTGAGTGGGAGAACACCGTGTCACGAGAGGGTAGGTTTATTTCCTACCTCAAGGCTAGGAAGATGGTGCGGAAGGGTATATCTACCATCTCATTCGGGTGTTTGATCTCGAGGTCACGGTACCAGATTTTTAGTCGGTTCGATGAGTCGAGAGTTCCCGGATATGTTTCCTGACGACCTCCGGTATCCTCCCGAGAGGAGATAGAGTTTTGTATCGACTGTTGCCGGACACTCGGCCTATTTCCATTCCGCCATACGTAATGGTACTGCCGAGTTGAGAGAGTGAAGGACCACCGAGAGATTTCTGGAGAAGCGGCTTCATCGTGCCTAGTGTTTCTCCCTCGGGAGCGGTATTGTTCGTGAAGAAGAAGGGCGGACGCTGCGCATGTGTTGATTACGAAGTGAACAAGGTGACCATTAAGAACGAATACCCCTTCCCGGGATTGATGATTTGTTCGACCAGTTGCGAGGAGTGCGAGATGTTTCTCCAAGATTGATCTGCGATCGCTATCATCAGTGCGTGTTAGAGAGGCGATGTCCCTGTGATCGCATTCGGACGATGCGCATTATGAGTTCGTGGTTATGTCTTTCTGTTGACCAATGCTCGCGGTATTCATGGATTTGATGAACCGAGTGTTCAAGCCATTTTGGACACGCTTGTGATAGTGTTCATTGATGACATCTTGGTTTATTCTCGCCAGAGCGGAGCGTACGGAGCATTTGAAATCTTGTCTTCGAGTTCTCAGACCAGCGTTGTACGCCAAGTTTTCCAAATGCGTTTTGGTTAACTTCTGGCTTTTCTTGGGCATATTGTTTGGCCGATGGTATTCGGGTGAATACGACCAAGATTGAGGCGATCGAGTTGGCCTCGACCTACTACTCCGGCAGAGCGCGTGAGCTTTCCGGGCCTTGCAGTTACTATCGGCGGTTCAGAGAAGTTTGCTTCTATCTGCACCATTGACTAGGTGACTCGTGGCGACTAAGTTTGATGGTGATGCTTGTGGCGGGGTTTCGATTCTTGAAGGAGGATCGGCGATCGCCCCGTTCTTACTCTTCCGGGTCCAGACGGTTATGTAGTGTATTGTGACGCGTCAAAGGCTCGGATGTGTGTTGATGCACTGGTAAGGTTATAGCGTCGCATCCGGCGGCTTAGAAGCATGAGAGGAACTACCCCACCCATTATTTGGATTTGGCGGTGATTCACGCCAAGATCTGGAGGCACTATTTGTATGGGGTTCATGTGGATATTTATACGCACCACAAAAGCCTCCGATATCTTGACCAGAGGAGCCGAACTTACGCGAGACGGTGGTTAGAGTTACTCAAGGATTACGATGTTGACATCCTGTACCACCCGAGGAAGGCCAATGTTGTGGCAGATGCCCTTAGTCGTAGGTCGATGGGGAGTCTATCAGATGTACTGCAGAGAGGAGCATGGTCGCGAGTTGCATCGCCAGCGAGCCTTGGAGTCCAACCGATTGATTCGATAGCGGTGGGTTCGAGTTCGAGAGGTTGCCGAGTCTTCCATCGTCGAGAGGTGAAGAGGCAACATTTGAGGATCCGTTTGATTCGTATCGTGATCGACCTTCGCGTGAGGAAGGGTCCTTTCGAGGTAGCACGATGGGGTGCTAAGGTTTGAGGGCGGTTGTGTGTTCGGATATTTCGTGACTTCAGCAGAGTTCTGGGAAGCACACAGCGCGTTACTCCATCCATCCGGTCGACCAAGATGTACCACGACCTTAGATCCGTGTATTGGTGGGATGGCTTGAAGAGGACGTTGCGAGTTTGTAGCTCAGTGCCCGTGTTGTCAGCAGGTGAAGGTAGAGTACCAGAAGCCTGGTGGTTTGTTGCAGACGATAGAGATCCCGACCTGGATGTGGGAGGTGATCAACATGGACTTTATCACAGGATTACCTCACACTCAGAGGAGACATGATTCTATATGGGTTATCGTCGACAGGCTGACGAAATCAGCCCACTTTCTTCCCGTCAGGACGACTTTCTCGGCTGAGGATTATGCCAGACTTTACATCCGAGAGATCGTCAGACTGCATGGAGTCCCTATTTCTATCATATCGCATGCAGGAGCGGTTTACGGCTAACTTCGAGGTCTTTTCGTAGGGTTTAGGGACGCAGTGAGCCCAGTCTCGCATTCCATCGCCGACAGACGGACAGTGAGCGCACTATCCGAACTCTTGAGGATATCTTTGCGAGTACATGTTATTGACTTCGAGTAGTGGGAGGATCATTTGCCTCTAGTTGAGTTTGCGTATAATAATAGCTACCACTCCAGATTCGATGGCGCCTTATGAGGCCTTGTATGGGAGGAAGTGCAGATCGCCGATAGGCTGGTTTGATGTAAGCGAGTGCGATTGGTAGGACCGCACAGTTCGGAAGATGGATAAGGTAAAGCTTATCCAGAGCGGCATCGACACTCGTGAGTCGACAAAGTCATACGCAGATCATCGTCGTCGGCATCTTGAGTTCGAGGTTGATGATTGGGTTTTCTGGTGTCACCCATGGCGGTGTGGCGAGATTCGGGAAGAAAGGAAACTCAGCCAAGGTACATTGGGCGTGTCGATTGTCCGCAGGTAAGCAAGGTTGCCTACGAGTTGGATCTGCCGTCCGATCTGGAGGCAGTGCATCCGGTGTTTCATGTTTCTATGCTGAGGAGATGTATCGGGGATCCATCTAGGGTGCACCCGATTGACGATGTCCAGTGGCCAGGGGTTATCGTGAGGAGATTCCATGGCGATAATCGATCGTCGGGTTAGGCGTCTGGACCAGGGCGTGGCTTCCACAAAGTCTTGTGGCGGAACGAGCTCAGGGAGGAGATGACGTGGGAAGCTGAGGAGGACATGAGGCAGAAGTATCCTCACCTATTCCCCACACCTCCAAGTAACTCACTTTCCTACTTGTAAATTTCATTGTCATATTTGCTTAAGTGTTGTATTGTGGCCATGTGAGGCTTTTGCAAACTGTTTCTAAGGAGGGGAGAATGTTATACCCCGTATTTTCAGAGTATGTACGTAAGGGCGTACGTACAAAAGTTTAGCCTTAAGATAGGCAATATGGGCGGAATTTGGGCACAACTCACGAAACGAATGGTTTTCCGACGAAACGTTTTCCAAAACTTGCGTAGGGAAAATTACGGCTATGTCATTTATAATTTTTGCGGATTTTTCTCAGAGATGAAACATTTTGGACCAACGAGAGGGTGACACTTGTCACCCTCAAGTGGACGGCAAAGGGGGGGGCGGAATCTTGGACGATGGGCATGATTTTGTGGCTTGTTTTGTGGCCTAAAACTTGGGTCAATGTTTGTGATGGATTTGTGGAGTAGGATAGGGTGCACTTGTGCAAATCTCCACCTTACACTTGCCTACCACTTGGCTTCATCTTGGCCCTTGGAAGCCCTATAAATACCCCCCTTGAGTTGATGAACTCTTCATCCACAAATCAACTTTCCAAGTCTTAATATCCTCCCCCTTCTTGTTGTAGTTTTCGTCCAAGCCATCTTCCCCCCCCCCCCTCTTAGTGAGCTTAGCCGAAACACCCCTCTTCCTCCCCATTTTCCTTGTAGTCTCGGCAAAGTACCCTCCCCCCTTGGTAGAAAATACTCTCCAAAGTATTGTTACTATCCTCAAAATACCTTAGCCTATCCCTTGTAGTATTTCCAAAGTTATCTCTATACTTAGAGTCCGGAAATTACTACTAAACTTCCTTTAGCCACTAAACGAAACCCTAGGAGAAACTTCATTGTTGGTTGAAGTTGTAAGTAGAAGTTGTGTAGCAACTTCTAAGGGTTTCTTGGAGCGGACGGGAGCATACAGATTAGGAGCTAAACCTTGCTCAGGATCGACTTTTATCTTGGATAATTTTGGGCTTATCGAGGTAAATAATAATCTTATCCTTCTATTATAATTGGAGATTACATACTGTAGAAGTATAGAAATAAGTATAAGATACATAGAAGGATATTAAAGAATATAATTGAACTGAAATCACAGTAGAAGGATATATCAGAAGAAGAATTGAACTGTACTTACATAGGACTGTATTTACAGTAGACTTGTGTAACTTGACGGGTAGGGAAGTGCTGCCCAATTTTCCGTAGAATAAAGAACCCTCTGCTCAGATTATCCTACAGAGTAGTCTAGACGTTGATAGACGTATTTGACTATTATAGGTTGATACTCTGCGCGACATATTCAACTTGGCGGTGGATTTCGCCGAAGGTATGTGATTCTTCCTATACCTCGAGCATGATATTTTAAAATATATATATAGTACGGTGAGGCGTCGTGTGTTAATGAACATGGTTTTAATTGAGTCTAATAATAAGAATCTTGAAGTATTTCAAAAGAATTAAGAATCGTTTTGAAAGAAGAGTAATACTTGGTTTTAAAAGCTTAAGAGTTATACGACTTTACGGGAGTTAGGTATAACGACTTAAGAATGATAAAAGGAAGGTTTACTTATTTGTTTATGAAAGTCTTGTATTGATTTAAAAGTATAGTAAGATGCTTTGATAAGTAACCATGTTATGATGCTACGTGTGTTAGTGTCTTGTGTTGTTGTGTAAGGGTTATTCTTTTGCGCTTACGTTGTTAAACTTTAAGACCGTTGTACTGTTATTATATCACATACCCCCTTGACTTGTTATACCGAGGGCTTGCCACCCTTGATGCGGGTCTATACGGCCTATGCGGTCTGTGTGACTATGCGGAGTCGCGGAGTTCGAGATTGATCATTCGGGTGTATTATCCCGTCGAGAGTGCCTTATGCGGCAGCGTGACTATGCGGTCTATGTGATTATGCGGATGCGGGAGTCCGAGGGTACCGGCCTAGCTACCCGACGCGGTCTATACGCCTATGTGGGTCTATGTGACCTATGCGGGTGCGGAAGTCCGAGATTAGGCACGATAATGATACTATGGCGATTGGCCTTTCTTCGATCATTAGCGGCCTAGAAAAGACCGATTCTGATATCTATTTTGCTCTTGTTTATGTTGTGACACTATATGCGATTTAAGCGATTGTATTTACAAATGGTTTTAGACACTTGATTTCATTTCGGATTTTTACGCTTCACATACTTAGTACATGTTATCTTGACCTCCTTCGGAGCCGTTAAATGCCGCAGTAAGTGAAAGCAGTGCTAGATCCACATCCTTGGATCTCTACTTTGGTGTCGAGCTCCATCTTCTCCGAGGCTCGACTTTTGGTATGGTTCTCCCTGTGTTGTAGATATATGTATATTCAGGGTATGGCGGGGCCCTGTCCCGCCATAGTTGTCTACTTCCTTAGAGGTCTGTAGTCCTATTGTAGAGTTGGGATGTAACTGCCAAACTTTGATATATATATATATTCCGAAAGGCGACTTTTCTCAGATAAACGGTGTCTTAATTTACATTTGTTTCATGTCTTGTTTTTATATTCCGCTGATTACTCTGATGTATGACTACTTGGGTGCCCGGGTAAGACACGATCCACGCCCTGAACGTCGTGACAGTATACATCGAGAATAGCAATGAACATACACAACTTATAAAATGCTTAAACATAAAATAACAACGAGCTAGCCGATAAGGCCACCTTCCGTAAACTATACATAATAAATAAAGACATTTTGTTTTCTTTACAACCCAATCCACAAATGTGACTCTGGACTCTAAGAATAACAAGCGTGGACGGGACAGGGGCCGTCATACCCTGAATGTACAACAACCGACCATACTAGGGTAAGCCTCCGAGTAATGGAGCTTCAACATGAATCAGCGATCCTAAAAGTGAGGATCAGCTACCTGTATACTCTACCTGCGGCATGAACGCAGCCCCCCGAAGGAGGTCAGTACAACATGTACCAAATATGTGAAACTGAAAGTACTGTAATGAAATCATAAGTCTATAACAAACTGGAGACGGGTATGATAACTCAATTAACAGTACAATGTGCCTTACTAACAATGAGAGTAATCAAGAGTACTCTTATAACATAAAAATAGGGAGCTCACGATCAAAGCAGGACCACCCGCCCGCAGTATCATTAAGCAATCCTACTCCTGGGACTATTTCACCCGCATAGGTCGCGTGGACCCGCATGAGGTATTCCTCGCATAGGCTGTATCCGCCCGCATGAGACTATTTCACCCGCATAAGCCCTTACGAACTCGCATGAGGTATTCCTCGCATAGGCTGTATCCGCCCGCATGGGACTATTTTACCCGCATAAGCCCTTACGGACTCACATGAGGTATTCTTCGCATAGGCTGTATCCGCCCGCATGGGACTATTTCACCCGCATAAGCCCTTACGGACTCGCATGAGGTATTCCTCGCATCCTGGGTAGTAAATCCACGGAATATGCAAATGCCACAAACCCGGGGAATGACCCCGTAATGAATAACATACCACTAGCACAAACCGACTATCACACATAACATAAGCACTACCGGCTTATCTTACATAACATAAGCACTACCGGCTTATCATACCATATATAAGCAAGTTAAGAAATCCCCTAACTTCTTATTAGTCTTATACATCTACACTCTCATTTTTAGTTTACTTAAGGAACTAACATGTCATTATAAAAATCCGGGAATTTAACCCAAAGTACTACGTACTCCTATGCTTTTAAAATGACTCTTTTTCATATAAAACTTCCAAGATACTAATAACCATAGTATCAAGTCATAACTACTTTTCAAGACAAGTCACAATACCATTTAGAAATACAATTATAGGCTTCTAAATCAAGTGACTTCTTTCTTTTAAAACTTTAAGCAATTGATGCCTTTAAATCAATTTCCCTTTCATTATTCCAAGTCATTTATCATACTTAAATTACTTAGAGTAAATCACTCTTTTTAACCTTCCATAAAGCTATTATAACCAACTTCCCATAAAGCCGTTATAATAGCTTTATACCTTAGAAACTTACATTCTTCTTTAAAACCAAGAGGCTTAAACTTTCCAACAAAACAAGTATCAAAAATACTTTCAACATACTTAAAGTCTCTTAACTTTTGAAAACCAAGATATCCTTAATATTTAAACAAGTGAGTTAATTCCCTAACTCAACCAATTTGGACATTCTTAAAAATAAGCCAAGGATATCAAATGGACTAGATTGTCAAAATCTTGTACGTCTACCGTACTATACATTTACAACTTATTCATGCTCAAGAGATAAGAAAGTTCCACATACCTCTTCGGTTTAATCCACTTGCTAAGTCCAATACGCCGTACGTAGTATGTCAACCTATAATGACCATAGTACGTCTATTAACTTCTAGTTTCAAACGTAGAATATTCCAAGTGCAAAGCTACTAAATTCTACGGAAAATCGGACAGCACTTCCTTTGTTTCTACATACTTTGCCACCTTTTTCAAGGCCGAATTCAATAACCAAACACGCCACATTAAAGGCTCAACAAAGTAGTTAACAATAGGGGATTGCACGCTTAATCAAGACGTGTAAAATTTCGCCCCACAATTGACATTAAACTAGTCCAAAAATACAAGGTCCATTCGGCAAAATAGGGACAACAATACAAAATCGTTTCCAATCCCTTTTCAATCCAAGTGGTTTAATATAACATGTTATCTAGCCGCAATTGATTATAACTACTACAATCCTCAAGTAGGTAAACATGCGATGATTCTAATTAACGATCAAATTGTACTTCAATTTCAAATGACTAAACATGTCATTTTCGGATTTGAGCTTCCAAATTTCCATAACACATATCACATGATCATTTCTAACTTATAATAACATGGAATCTTCAATTACAAAAGTAAGACGAAGATTATACCTCATTTAGCCCAAATATGATCCAAGATTACAAGTCGATCCTTAGCAACTTTAGCTCCTCCTTTCGACGTTCCAATCCACTCCAAGCAACCCTTAGAAGCTTATGAGGAACTCCTCTTCAAGTTTCATCTTCAAAGTTGAATAACTCCTTAGGTTTTCGCCTTGCGACTAATACGAAAACACCATTTTTCCGGGATCTTTCTATTGAGATACACTTACAATACCCTTAGGTACCTTGGTTTAAAGTGGGGAGATTATTGGACAACAATTGAAAATTTTCTTATTGAAAAGTCCCCATTGTCGTGAGCCCTCACTAGTGAGCAAGAACAAGTTTTCAAAATTTTTCTAAGTGTTGAGAATGACAAAGTCTTGCACTACTAGTGTACATATATAACATAATGGAGGGTCTAGATTAGTACATATGGATGGCTTGGATGAGTTTCACATGGATCAAGCCCAAGTGGCACTTTGACAAGTCAACAATGTCAAGCCCTTGTCTTAGCAAGACTTGGTCAATTAAATTAAGGTCAAATGACCATTTTAACCATGACAATTTCGTCCAAGTCCACAAAGGGGGGGTGACACGTGTCACCCTCCCGTTCGTCGCAATATTTCGTTTTCCGACAATTCCATAATTCCGATAAATTTTTACTCGTCTCCAATCTTAACATTTTTGAGTTCTTACGCACGTTCTTATAACCATATCCTGGAAATTTCGGGGTGTAACATTAAGAATTGCTAAGGAGCGACTTTGAATCTTGGAAATAATAAGGGCTTATAAAGGTAACAATTCTTGTCGTTTTAGTAATTAAGATTACTTATTGTTGTAGCTATGGATATTAGCAAGCATGAGGTATATAGTATGAAGTTTGATAAGTGTATTGGCTATTGGAACCCTAATCCGAAAACTAGCATGTTTAACCCTTAAGATTTCAATTCAAGTTGATTATTAGTTTAAGTCGTCACATGTTATATAAAGAAGGAATTATAGTTGTTGAAGTTGTTTATGACTATATAACATGTTAGACCTAAGAAATTGGATTAAAAGAATTGGAAAAGGACTTTGTGTTGTTGTATATGTTTAGCCGAGAATGGCTTTAAATATGGAACTAGTTTCGTATCAATTGTGGAGCGAAATTTTACACATCTTGTTAGGCGTGTAATCCCCTATTGTTAACTACATTGTTGAGCCTTAAATGTGTTATACCCCGTATTTCCAGATTATGTACGTAAGGACGTACGTAGAGAATTTGAGCCTTAAGTTAGGCAAAGGACCGAATTTTGGGCACAAGTGCCGATTGGAGTCGTTTTTCGACGAAACGCTTCCATTACTACGTTGGGAAAATTCCGCTATGTCATTTAGTATTTTTATGATTTTTCCGAGTGACTAAACATTTTGGATCAACGAGGGTGACACTTGTCACCTCATCGACTGCGATTTAGGGCGGCTGGTGGTTGGCCTTGGCCGATTGGTCCCTTAGTTTTGGCCTTGTTTTGTGCCATGTTTGTGGAGTGTTTTGTGGAGTAGGGTTAGGGTGCACTTGGCTTGATCTTGTCCTTACACTTGCTATACACTTGGAAGGATCTTGGCCCTCGTCAGGCTGGTTTGCTATAAATACCCCCCTAAGTTTGAAGACTTCATCCATTCCAAAAGACTTCCAAGTCTTGAAACCCTCTCCTCCCCCTTTGTGAGCTCTAGTTCGAGAACCTTCCCTCCCCTTCCTCAGGCCTTCGGCCGAGAGGAACACCCCACCTGGGTGTTCTCGTGTGATACCCCCCTTTTTTTGTGGTATTAAAATACTCCTCCAAGTATTGTTATAATGCCCAAAATACCTTAGCCTTGTACCTTGTAGTATTCCAAAGATACCTCTATACGTAGAGCCCGAAAATACTACCTTTTGTCCCTTTAGTCTCAAACCGAAACCCTAAGGAAATCTTCATTGATTGGTTGAAGTATTTAAGTAGAAGTTGGTTAGAACTTCTAAGGGTTGTTTGGAGCGGGGTGGAGCACCCGGAGTCGAGCTAAACGTTCTAAGGATCGACATTTAACTTGGATAATTATGGGCTTATCGAGGTAATTATCTTGTCCTCTATTTGTAATCGAGATTACATGTTGTTGAATATATAGTTGAAGTATACTATATATGTAATCAACTTTGTATTTGGCAATGTCTTGACTTAAGCACAAGAGTAAAGAAAAGAATCAATTGTATTTACATAGATATTGTGCAGTAGACTTGTGTAGTATTGAGTAGAATTGTACACGTCAGGTTAGACGTGTAAACCCCACAAGTTGGCTTGTAGCCGCCTCGATAGAGAGGAGATTTACGCTGTTGTGTGGGAGGTGTCTTTTGAATTTTCGTAGAAAATGGAACCGTATGTTTAAAAGTTAATAGACGTTTGTGACCTTTTTAGTGAAAGTACTAAGAGTAGCGTATTCTACTTGAGGAGTGGAAAGCGGCCAGTGCGTTGTAGTACTTGGAGCATTTTGCTTATTGTCGATACTCGCGAGGTATGTGAACCTCTTCCTATCTGTTCTAGCATGATATGTGTAACTATGTAGTACTGGACGACAAAGCAAGTGTATTTGTTTGTTTAAACATAAAGTGTTATAACGCTTTACGGGTTGGTTATAATGACTTTACGTAGGTAAGAAAATGGTTTATCGATGTTAGAAGTTAAGAGACTTAACTTATTTGTTTTAATGTGGATGTTTGTGTGAAACCTCATTCGCAGTAATGAGTACTTGGTTTTAAAGGGATAATGTTTTACCGATTTCGAAATCGTAACGTATCGTGCACTACCGCAAATGTTAATAAAGGAAAATGTATCAATAATGACGTATTTGTATTAAAACCAGAGAAACCTCCATCCGCATGAAGCTAAGATGAGACAAAATGATATTACATTTTCTAGATCACGGTCAGTAATAAGATCCTTATAAACAAGAATAAACTACGCACATATATGACATTTGTTACTCAATTGTTTTAAAAGAGATTAAGACTATGAGTTATGAAACCTTTCTAAAATAAGTGACTTGAGCATTTGAAATTAGGCAAACTGAACGCTTGGAAAATAATGTTGTTACTTGATTTTACAAAAGGGAAGTGTCTTGTTTACTTAAAAAGATAGTCACGATTTTTATACTACGTATTGTGTGACTTATGCGAAAGTACTTGAGTTGTGTGAAACTTGCCTATGCTCGTGATGATAGCCTTGTTGTACAAGTGTTGTATTGTATTTACCGCTCTCGATAGAGGCTGACTTGTCGAGAACTTACTTGGACGCGGCCGCGTGACTGAGAATTCCACCGTATGTTTCCATTTTGATTATCGCTTGTTGTCGATGTTACATGGACATGTCTACACCGATGCATTCGGCACGTGGCGTGCGCCAGGTTGATCACCCAAGATATTATCGTTGATGTCACATGGACGTGTTCACACCGGCATGCGTAATTCCGGCATGCGCCACTGGCATTGTATTGTTGCATCATGGACACGTCTACACCGGCGCAATTCCGGCACGCGCGACGCGAACATGATTGATGTTGCGGGCGTAGACCCATAGTTATATAAGTAGTATGATTTCATTTACGTTGTTTTACGCCACATACTGTACTGCCAGATCGACTCTCCTTGCCAGCGTTCATGCCGCAGTAGGTACATCGGCCGTGGATCCTCGCCTAGGATCTCGCCATTGCTGGGAAGCTCCGCTTCTCCGAGGCTTATCTTTTGCATGCCCCGAGTCAGAGGTTCTGTACATTCGTGGTATGGCGGGGCCCGTCCCGTCATAGTTGTGTAAATCTTAGAGGTATGTAATCACATGTAAGCGTGGTTTGTAAAAGGATTAAACTGCTCGCTTGAAAAAGTTGTATATATATGTTATCGGGCGTAACTGGTCGGGCCTGCTTTATGATCATATATCTTGTTTCTTGTTTAAAGTTTTATTTTCCGCCGTTTTCTCGATGTTGTATCACTAGGGTGCCCGGTAAGGCACCCACGTCTTAATCGGGTCGTGACAAAGTGGTATCGTGAGCGATTAATCCTCGGAAAGTGTCTACAGATCGTGTCTAGTAGTCTTGATTATCGATGTGTTGTGCACCACATCTATAATCGTGAGGCTATAGGACATATAGGATTGGTTTCATTCTTCTCATTCCGAGATCGTGCCTTAGAGTTGTGTTGTAAGTCGACCCTCCGACGATCTCGCTTTTACCGCTATGCCCGCGTTAGTGCAACCAGAGCCCGTGGCAAGGCATCCGAGGGTGCCGCTAGTGAGATACAGAGAGTACGGTGCGCAGCCCGACAAGACTGAGATTGTGCTTCAGACGGCGAAGTTTTGGACGCCGCCAAATTTCAAAGAAGCTAGAGCCGCAGCCGGTCAGCCGAGACCACAAGACCGAGCCTCCACCCCACCGGAGCAGATGAGACGGGTACAAGGAAATGGCGATTCTTGGCTGTCGCCGTGGCCGATATGAGGATAGGCCGACGCAACAGCCTCAGCCCAGATGCACCAGCCGTTCACCCCGAGCAGATAGTTGAGGCTACGGACTTTCTCGAGTCAGAGCCCGCCAGAGTTTTATGGGTCGAGGCACGAGGATGATCCGCAGGAGTTCATCCGACGCCATAAACGATCACGCGTGATCAAGGCTTCGAGACCGAGTCAGACCTTTTGTTCGCGATCGGCCGCGTGATACCGCAATGATTGGTTTGATTCGCGAGCTTTCCCGTAGAGCATGCACTCCAGCAGATGGGATGAGTTTTCGGGCTTTCTCACGCACTTCTTGCCTCCGCATGGCGAGGGCACGCCGTGATTTTTGATGCCAGACAGGCGCACGGCGTTCGGAGTACAATGTGGAGTTCGACTCATCGCTCTTGTGACGCCCTAGCGCTGGTAGCTATGGAGGATCGAGTGCACCGATATGTTACAGGCTCGATGATTACATGTCGAGGCATGTTCAGAGTAGCTCTTCACCGCATGGACATTGCCCGCACGCGCTTATGCACTGGGTGCGAGGAGCGAAAAGTCGACTAAGGACCTGCATCGCCAAGAGGACCAGGACGGCGGGTCTTTGTGACTTTCGAGGCGGACCGCCTCTAAGAAAGTTAGTTTTGTACCTCCGCCAGAGCAGAGTGGTCCTCCACAACCTTCGTGAGCAGTCGAGCTCAAGGGTTCTGTGCTCTGCGAGTAGGGTGTTGGCTGACGCGCCACCCCTACCTCGGTGGTCGATGTGGCGCACCGCATTTCGGTGTCGTGGTGCCGAGGAGCTTGTTATTTTATGACAGCAGGCCATTTTGCAGGAACCGTCCGACTGCGGTAGCACGGATGTTACGACTCAAACCCACGGATCGCGGGTCGTTCATCGCCTTCATAGCGCATACTGCAGGCGTGCCGATGATTAGAGTGGAGCCAGAGCTTTGTATATCCTTAACCTCTAGAGTTTTGGTATGCTTGTTATGATGGTCTCATTATTACGTATGTACGAATAGCGTTGTGTTAATTGTGAGTTAGAAAACATGCTTAGTTGGGAGGATAAGTACGGGCATGGTAAGTGTGAACCCTAGATCATCACGATTGAGACCTTAGAGGTAAGGTCGTCTTGAGTAAAAGATTCGCTTATGTTTGACCTTTATCGAGTCGTAGTATACGTGGGTTTTATTTAGTGATCACCCACGGGTAATGAGACGGAAGTGGTAGCTTTCATGACGTGATTTAGCGAGGATTGTTCCGTGTCGGGAACGCGGTCGACGCGATCGCTGGTCGGTTGAGGACGTGATACGGTCAACCCGCAGTCCTGACATGCGGGCCGCGGTCCGCCAGGTGGTAGGGTCACTAGGATGCTAGGCCCAAGTTTGTATGACCATCGTATGAGTTGGTGGATATGTTCGACCAGAAGCGGATCGTGGATGTTATACCCCGTATTTTCCAGAGTATGTACGTAAGGACGTACGTAGAAAATTTGAGTTTGTGCCTTAAAGTGCTTGGCCGAATTTTATTTGTGCATAACACCCGGTTAGAGTCGTGTTTGGACGCAAACGCTTTCACTTTTCGTAGGGAATTTCCGCTATGTCATTTCTTATTTTTATGGATTTTTCCGGAGAGACGAACATTTTGGACCAACAAGAGGGCTTACACTTGTCACCCTCTCATCGGGACACTCATGGTAATGTAAATGCCGAAAGTCGCTATCAGGTCAGCGGTTGGTAGGATATTTTGTGTGCAAGTTGGCTAGGTACACATGCCCTAATCTCGCCTTACACTTGCCTAGCACTTGGCTAAATCTTGGCCATCGTTGGCCTTCACTGACCTATAAATACCCTCCCTTTGATGAACTTCTTCATCCAAAAATCTCTTAAGTCTTGAAAGCTTCTTCCTCCCCTTTGTAGAGTAGTGGCGAGAGCCTCCTCCTCGCCGAGAGCCCTTCCCCTCCTAGTAGTGTGCCAGTGGGTACCCCTAGCCTAGTTGCTTTAGATAATACCCTCTCTTGGTAGAAATACTCAAAAGTATTGTTATAATGCCCAAATTACCTTAGCCATATACCTTGTAGTATTCTAAGGTTATACCTATACGCCTCCGTAAATACTATTATACTTCCTTCCACACAAAAACCAAACCCTAGGAAAAATCTCCATAGTCCATTGAGTATTGCAGGTTGGTTAGAACTTCTAAGGGTGGTTTAGAGCGGGTTGAGCGCTGAGTCGAGCTAAACGATTGCCCAGATCGACTTTATACTTGGATAATTATGGGCTTATCGAGGTAATTATCTTGTCCTCTATCAGAATTGGAAATTACATATTGTAGAATATATAGTCAAGTATACTATATATAGAATCGAACGTAGTTATCGCAATGTCTTTTGACTTAAGCCCGATAATACTTACAGAATGTCGCGACTTAAGCAATTTAAAGAAGAATATTGAACAGAATTACATAGTGGTCAGACATGACTCGTAAGAGTACCAGTGGAGTAGAATTGTACCGCTAGGGTTAGTCATAACCCCGGTTGGCTTCGTAGCCTTCGGAGGAGAGATTTACGCTGTCATGCGGGGAGGCTTTGCCGAATTTTCAGAGAAAGTTCTACGAAGAGACCTTATGTTAATAAGCGCCAGTGGCCTTATAGGTGGAAGTACTACGCGTGGCGCGATCTACTTGGCTTAGGAGTAGCCGGCCTGAGGTACTTGAGCGCTTGCTATTAGTCGATAATCGTCGCGAGGTATGTGAACCTCTTCCTATCTCTTCTAGCATGATACGTAGAACTATGTAGTACGTAGACGCATACGCCTAATGTATGTGATTGGTTTAAAACATAAAGTGTTATAACGACTTTATGGGAAGTTGGTTATAATTTATGTTGGTAAGAAAATACATGGTTTTTAAAAGGTATCGATTTGAACTATAATCGCTTGTTATGTGTTAATAAAGAACTTGAAGTATTTCAAAAGATTTTGAATCATTTTGAAAGAAGTAATATACTTGGTTTTTGAAAACTTAAGAGTTATACTAGCTTTATGGGAAGTTAGGTATAACGGCTTAAGAATGCTTTACCGATTTCTAAATCGAATGTGTATCGACAAACCACTGCAGTTAATAAAAGGAAATGTTTTGACTAATTAAGTATTATTAAAACCAAGAGAAACTTCCATCCGCATGTGCTAAGATGACAAAATGATATTTCCTAGATCATGGTCATTAATAAGATTGTTATAAACAAGAATATCCTACTCACATATAAGACTTATGTTCCTCGATAGTTTTAAGGAGAATTATATTCTCAAATGAATAAGACTATGAACTACTTAAACCTTTCTAAAATGAGAAACTTGAACATTGGAAATTAGTCAAACTTGATCATTGGAAAAGAATGCTGCTACTTGATTTTACAAAGAGAAGTAATTGATTTACTTTAAAAGGATAGTCACTCTATTTTATACTACGTATTGTGTGACATCGTGAAGTAACGATCTTTTAAAAGAGTTAATGTATGAAGTACTTTGGGGATAAAAACCCGATCTTGTTAATCATATAGTAGAAGGTACCTGTGTGAACAACTTGATTGTATTGGTATGTGATAGCCTTGTAATACTTTCTTGATTGCTTTGATAAGTGAACGTGTTGGGACGCTACGTGTGTTAGTATCTTGTGATGCTTGTGTGAAGGGTTTCCTTGATTGTGCTTATTAACTATCGACGTTATGATGGTATTGTGGCATTCATCTCTTGAGATGATTCCGGTTGTCGCCTCCGATGCGGGTAGACTCAAAGTGGTCGATGGACCTATGATTCGAGAATACCTCACGCAGTCCCGGCCTATGCGAGCTACGAGTTCCGTGTTAGTGTACGCCCTTTATGGGCACGCGTCCATGCGTGGCCACGCGGATCGCGTTCGTGACGATGCCGGAGTAGCTACCCTCGATGCGGGAATACCTCATGCGGGCGATGAGATTGGCCTACGCGAGTCGCGGAGTTCCGTGGTTAGACGCGACATCGACATCGCGCAAGTGGCCGCCTTTGATCATGTGACGCCTAGACAGATCTTATGATACGATTCATGACCTTGTTGGTACTGGGTTTTTAGTCGGCTATGCCTTCAGATTTACTCCGCATGGTTTTATTATGACACAGCGGACCGTGTTCATGTGTGTTCTCGTGCTTTTATATCATAAACCGCCGGGCAGCTGGCGGGGTATTCCACCGCATGATTGATGTTGTGGGCCCGAGACCCATTGTTATACTTGAGTGATGACTGAGGGCGCGAGTCCCCGACTTGACATGACCGCTTTGTCAGAATCGTAGTTTGGTTATCATACATGTCTCCCGCTTTATATGATCGCTATGATTTCATTTACGATGTATTTTCGGGCCACATACCTCGTGCAGATCGACCTCCTGGCCGCGCTCATGCCGCAGTCGAGGTACACCGCCGTTGATCCTAGCCTCGTGGTCACAGCCATTTGATTGGGAAGCTCCGCTTCTCCCGAGGCTTATCACGTATAGTCCCCGTCGCCGTAGTTACATTCGTGGGTTTGGGCCCCGCCCCGCCATGTTATCAAATATCATTCTGTGAGGTCCAGAGCTTATCACTGTGGCGTTGTAAAAAGGATTAAACTGCTCATGTTGAAAAAGTTGCTATTTATATATATACCGAAGGTAACCGCTTTTACCGCCTTCTTATTTCACCGCCTTATTTCATCGTTTCATGTATTGTCTTTATGTTCCACATTACTCGATGTATGTCTACTTGGGTGCCCGGTAAGGCACCGCCACGCCCGGTTCGGTCGTGACAAAAGTGGTATCGAGCGGTTAATCCTCTGAAAGTGTCTACATCGTATCGAAGAGTCTTGATTATCGCAGTGTTGTGCACCACACCAATAATCGTGAGGCTATAGGATATTTTAGGATTGATTTCTATTCTTCTCACTCGAGATCGTGCCTTAGAGCCGTGTTGTAAGTTGGACCTCTAACGTATTTCTTTCCTTACCGCTATGCCCCGCCGTAGGCAACCCGCCCAGAGGCGCGCGGCTGGCGGAGTCACGCAGAGTTCGCAGGGTTACGTGGGCACAGCCCAATTATCACCTCTGGTGCTTCATTCGGGAGTTCTCGCGACGTCACTCAGCCAGAAGTTTAGTGATTTACTCAGCGAAATAGCTCATCACGACCATGATATTTGAACCTTCGCCCACGATCGAACGGTGAATATAGATCGCGAGAGCAACTCACATTAGCTATAGATTTGGCTACCAGAGTATACCGATGTACCGCGAGTCTTGGCGACTATCTATAAGAGGTTGTGCAAGAATAATTCTTCGATAAGCTCGAGCATGGCCCGTACGCTTATACGCGCAGCAGTCGAGACGCAAGAGAGATCGATCGTTAACGGCGATGCAGAAGAGGCCGCAGCAGAAGGTCCTTTGGTAACTTTCGAGGCGAGTCACCTCACCACAGATTTGATTATGCACATCCATCAGCAGTGGTCTTCCACGAATTTCGTGACGCTCGGGGTATGCAGGAGTTCGTTAGAACTCCGTGGCTTCCTGCTCACGTAATGCACGCCATCCCGAAATGTCATCTTTAGGTCGTACTTGTTGTACGCATGACCGCTGTGGTCCGTGTCGAAGAGTGTCCTTGTAGAGGACTTAGCCTTCGTGGATCGGTGGGTAGTTCGTCATCTCCTTAATGGCCTTACCAGGTGCTTTGATTAGAACGACTAAGGAGGAAGATGAGACATAGATCTATCCTTAACCTCTGTAGTTTTGTATGTGATAAGGTGAGTATACCTTAGGTGCTATGTTCGATAGCAGATGTTAGTTGTGATTTGAAATCATGGTTGCTTAACCGAGTAAGATTGGGGATAGAAAGTGTGAGCCTTAGAGCTTTATACGCAGAGACCTTGTGAGGCAGGCCATCTCGAGGAAAAGGTGTAGTGTTATGGTTGACTTATCTGAAGTGCATAGTGCACGTGAGTTATGTTGGGACAGTCCCTGGTAGCGTGGAATGAAAGGGGGTAGTTGAGCTAAGAAGCCTAGGTTTTCGTAACGTGATTAGTGAGATTGTTCCGGTTCGGAGCTAGTACGACGCGCTACCTGGGTTGAGGCCACGTTGCGGGTCAACCCGCAGGCGTTGGTGGTGGGTCAGCCGGTGGTCCCGCAGGGTAGGGTCACGAGGTGTTAGGCCCATGTTCGCTAACCAAACGACGAGTTCGTGGATCGATTCGACCGTGGTCGTCGATGGGGCAGCCCATCGTGTTCTTCGTTCGACCGCTTGCTACCGTGTTGAGTTATCCGCGGTTGAAAAATGCGTCGACGGTGCCTACCTTCACCTTATGTCGCATGCGCTGAAGCCTGTGTAGCTATTTTACGCCCTCTACAAGTTTACTGTGCAGGTTAAGAACTCAGGTGAGTCTCGAGACCGCATTCGCCTCGCCACGTGGATTTCGTATGAGTCGGGATTGTTGTCTCCCGGGAGGAAGTGTTTAAGCTACCATTTCGGTGTTCGGATATCGCCTTACAAGCCTTGTGTAGGCGGAAGTGTAAGTCGTTTGGCCGATTGGTTCGATGTTGGCGCGTTCGCATAAATGGTTCAGCTTGTTCCAGCAGATGGATAGTGAGGCTTGTCTAGAAGAGGTTCGCACTGCAGGAATCGTGCGGATAATCGGCGACGACGCTAGAGTTCAAAGTTGACATCGGTCTTCTTGAAAGTACCACCCCGTCAGTGACGAGTTTGGAATACGAGAGGACTTAGCCCGAGTTACTTGGGCCCTTTGAGTTCATGTGAAGAATAGGCCAGTTGCCTATATGTTAGCATTTGCCGTCCGACTTAGGCAAGGCCCGTCGTCGTTAAATGTTATGTTCGGAAAGTATCGGAGATCCATCCAGTATTCCCGCTAATGATGACCACGTGAGAGATAGTAACCCGAGTTTTGGAAACCAAGCGATTTAAATGTGGTAAGAGTTCGAAAGGTACGACATCCTCCGGATCGCAGCAAACCCGGCACATTTGTTGGGTCGTCGGAGCAAGGCTCGCGACAAAGTGACAAAGTGGTATCTACGACGGTAAAGAGAGAAGTGAGCATGTATGGCGAGCATTGATGTGATCATTTCTTTGTAAAAGATGCGGCGAAGTATATTTTAGACCGGAGAAGTGTTTGTGGTTATGTTAGAGGTGTTCCTCGTGGACTTGGATGGAGGTATTTTGCTTGGGTGTTTCCGTACGATGTGGCGGTGTTTGTTTTCGTAAGTATAGTAGTGAAGACTATCTTGCAAGACGCTTGTTTTGAGATTTAGAAGAACATTCGACGAATGTTTCTAAGGCGAGGAGAATGTTATACTCGTATTTTCCATAAGATGCGTAAGGGCGCACGTAGAAAATTTGAGTTTGTGCCTTAAAGTGCTTGGCCGAATTTTATTTGTGCATAACACCTTAGAGTCGTTTTCGACTAAACGCTTTCACAGCTTTCGTAGGGAATTTCCGCTATGTCATTTCTTATTTTTGCGGATTTTTCCGAGAGACGAAACATTTTGGATCAACAAGAGGGCGACACTTGTCACCCTCTCATCGGGACACTCATGTAATGTAGTGGCCGAAAGTCGCCATCAGGGTCAAGTTGGTAGGATATTTTGTGTGCAAGTTGGCTGTACACATGCCCTAATCTCGCCTTACACTTGCCTAGCACTTGGCTAAATCTCGCCGTTGGTCAGCCTTCACTGACCTATAAATACCTCCCCTTTGATGAACTTCTTCATCCAAAAATCTCTTAAGTCTTGAAAGCTTCTTCCTCCCCTTTGTAGAGTAGTGAGAGCCCCCTCCCCTTGGCCGAGAGCCCTTCCCTCTCCCAAGTAGTGTGGCTGGGCACCCCCAGCCTAGTTGCTTCTCAGATAATACCCTCTCTTGGTAGAAATACTCAAAAGTATTGTTATAATGCCCAAATTACCTTAGCCATATACCTTGTAGTATTCTAAGGTTATACCTATACGTAAGCCTGTAAATACTATTATACTTCCTTCCACACAAAACCAAACCCTAGGAAAAATCTCCATAGTCCGTTGGAGTATTGTGTAGAAGTTGGTTAGAACTTCTAAGGGTGGTTTAGAGCGGGTCGAGCGCCGGAGTCGAGCTAAACGATTGCCCAGATCGACTTTTTTTATACTTGGATAATTATGGGCTTATCGAGGTAATTATCTTGTCCTCTATCAGAATTGGAAATTACATATTGTAGAATATATAGTTGAAGTATAATATATAGAACTGAACGTAGTTATCGGCAATGTCTTTGACTTAAGCCTCGATAATACTTACAGCAATGTCTCGACTTAAGCCCAATTTAAAGAAGAATCAACCAGAATTACATAGGTCAGACACAAGAGACTCAGGTAGTAGTACCGGAGTAGAATTGTACCCGCTTAGGTTATTGATAACCCCGTTGGCTTCGTAGCCTACTTCCAGTAGAGGAGATTTACGCTGTCATGAGTCGCCACGAATTTTACGTAGAAAGTTCTACGAAGAGACCTTATGTTAATAAGTCACCAGGCCTTATAGGTGGAAGATTTGCGTGGCGCGATCTACTGGCTTAGTGGAGCCGGTTTGAGGTACTTGAGCGTTTTGCTATTAGTCGATAATCGTCGCGAGGTATGTGAACCTCTTCCTATCTCTTCTAGCATGATATGTGTGAACTATGTAGTACCAGAGGTACGGCCAAGCAAATGTATGATTGTTTAAAACATAAAGTGTTATAACGACTTTATGGGAAGTTGGTTATAACAGCTTTATGTTGGTAAGAAAATACTTGGTTTTTAAAAGGTAACTGATTTGAACTATAACTGGCTTGTTATGTGTTAATAAAGAACTTGAAGTATTTCAAAAGATTTTTGAATCATTTTGAAAGAAGAAGTAATATACTTGGTTTTTGAAAAACTTAAGAGTTATACTAGCTTTATGGGAAGTTAGGTATAACGCTTAAGAATGCTTTACCGATTTCTAAATCGTAATGTATCGACAAACCAACTAGCGTTAATAAAAGGAAATGTTTTGACTAATTAAGTATTATTAAAACCAAGAGAAACTTCCATCCGCATGAAGCTAAGATGAGACAAAATGATATTTCCTAGATCACGTGGTCATTGTAATAAGATTGTTATAAACAAGAATATCCTACTCACATATAAGACTTATGCTCCTCGATAGTTTTAAGGAGAATTATATTCTCAAATGAATAAGACTATGAACTACTTAAACCTTTCTAAAATGAGAAACTTGAACATTGGAAATCAGGCAAACTTGATCATTGGAAAAGAATGTTGCTACTTGATTTTACAAAGAGAAGTAATTGATTTACTTTAAAAGGATAGTCACTCTATTTTATACTACGTATTGTGTGACATTGTGAAAGTAACGATCTTTTAAAAGAGTTAATGTATGAAGTACTTTGGGGATAAAACCCGATCTTGTTAATCATATAGAAGGTACCTCAGGTGAACAACTTGATCAGATTGGTATGTGATAGCCTTGTAATACTTTCTTGATTGCTTTGATAAGTGAACGTGTTCGACGCTACGTGTGTTAGTATCTTGTGATGTTTGTGTGAAGGGTTTCCTGATTGTGCTTATTAACTATCAACGTTATGATGGTATTGTGGCATTCATCTCGAGATGATTCCGGGTTAAGCCCTCCGACGCGGTAGACTCAGCGTCGATGGACCTATGATTCGAGAATACCTCACGCAGTCCCGGGCCTATGCGAGCTACGAGTTCCGGTGTTAGTGTACGCCTTTACGGGCACGCGTCCATGTGGCGCGATCGCGGGTCCGTGATGCCGGGAGTAGCTACCTCGACGCGGAATACCTCACGCGGCCGATGAGATTGGCCTACGCGAGTCGCGGAGTTCGAGGTTAGACGCCGACATCGATATCACGCGCAAGTGGCCGCTTTGATCATGTGATCGGCCTAGACAGATCTTATGATACGATTCACGACCTTGCTGGCACCGTGGGTTTTTAGTAGTCGGCTATGCCTTCGCACTTACCCCGCAGACGCTTTATTATGACACAGTGGACCCGTGTTCATGTGTGTTCCTTGGTGCTTTTATATCATAAATCGCCGGCAAGAAGGTATTCCACGGGCATGATTGATGTCAGGCACGAGACCCATTGTTATACTTCGAGTGATGACTGAGGCGTGAGTCCCGGACTGACACGATCGCTTTGTGTAAATCGTAGTTTGGTTATCATACATGTCTCCCGCTTATATGATCGCTATGATTTCATTTACGTGATGTATTTTCAGTCACATACTACATGCATTGTTATCGACCTCCTTCGGGCCGCGTTACGCCGCAGTTGAGGTACACCGCCGTTGATCCTAGCTCTCGTGGTCACAGCAACATTGGGAAGCTCCGCTTCTCGAGGCTTATCGCCGTATAGTCCCCGTCGTCGTAAGTGTTTACATTCGTGGTTCATGGCCCCGCCCCGCCATCGTTGTCGTATCATTCTGTAGAGGTCCAGCATCTTTACAAGGTGGTTTGTAAAAAGGATTAAACTGTTCATGTTGAAAAAGTTGCTATTTATATATATACCGAAGGTAACCGCTGTTATTGCCTTCTTATTTCATCGTCTTATTTCACCGGGTTTCATGTATTGTCTTTATGTTCCATTGACACTGATGTATGTCTACTGGGTGCCCGGTAGGCACCACCACGTCGTTCGTCGGATACGAGGCCTGAACGGCCTTGAAAGATCGAAATTAGTAAGATGACCAAGTTCGAGGTAGCTGACTCAGGGTTGGAAAAAGCGTTGACTGCCAGCGGTACTTTGATACTAGAAAGAGTTTGAGTGTTCGAGAAGCGGTACAACAAGATAGGGAAAAGTGAACGCATGATCGCTTTTGGGGAAACGGGCGCTGAGTATATTTTAGACCTCGTAAGGGTTTTGTGATGATTAGAAGTGTTTCTCGCTGACTGGGTTTAAGTATCGTGCGTTTGTTATTTTATGGCCGTGCGTGGTATGATTGTTTTCGCCAGATAGCAAAAGGCGCTATACTAGCGCATGTTTGTGTTGAGACTTGAGAAGGAACATTCGGACGAATGTTTCAAGGGGAGAATGTTATACCCGTATTTCCAGAGTATGTATGTAAGGCGTGCGAGAATTTGAGCCTTAAGTTAGGCAAAGGATCGAATTTTGGGCACAAGGCCGATCGAGTCGTTTTTAACTAAACGCTTCCATTAGCTTACATTGGGAAAATTCCGCTATGTCATTTAGTATTTTTATGGATTTTTCCGAGTGACTAAACATTTTGGATTAACGGAGGGTGACACTTGTCACCCTCATCGACGATTTAGGGGCGGTCAAGGTGGTTGGCCTCGGGCCGATTGGTCCCTTTAGTTTTGGCCTTGTTTTTCAGGAGGTTTTGTGAGTAGGTTAGGTGCACTTGGCTTGATCTTGTCCTTACACTTTCTATACACTTGGAAGGATATCGCCCTTGGTGGCCTTTGGTTTTGCTATAAATACCCCCTAAGTTTGAAGACTTCATCCATTCCAAAAGACTTCCAAGTCTTCAAACCCTCCTCCCCCTTCATGAGCTCTAGTTCGAGAACCTTCCTCCCCTTCTCATGCTTCTGTAGAACACCCCCACCTGGGTGTTCTCGTGATACCTTTTTTTGTGGTATTAAAATACTCTCCAAGTATTGTTATAATGCCCAAAATACCTTAGTTTGTACCTTGTAGTATTCCAAAGATACCTCTATACGCAGAGCCCTTAAATACTACCTTTTGTCCCTTTAGTCTCAAACCAAACCCTAAGGAAATCTTCATGATTGGTCAAGTATTTAAGTAGAAGTTGGTTAGAACTTCTAAGGGTTGTTTGAGCGGGGTGGAGCACCGAGTCGAGCTAAACGTCTAAGGATCGACATTTAACTTGGATAATTATGGGCTTATCGAGGTAATTATCTTGTCCTCTATTTGTAATCGAGATTACATGTTGTCAATATATAGTGAAGTATACTATATATGTAATCAACTTTGTATTTGGCAATGTCTTTTGACTTAAGCTCAAGAGTAAAGAAAAGAATCGAATCAGATTACATAGATCGTATTGCAGACTTGTAGTATTCTTTGAGTAATTGTACACGCTAGATGTAACCCCCGGTTGGCTTGGTAGCCGCCTCGATAGGAGGAGATTTACGCTCATGCGGGAGGCGCCGAATTTTCAGAGAAAAATGGAACCGTATGTTTAAAAGTTAATGACGTTTGTGACCTTTTTAGGTGAAAGTACTAAGAATAGCGTATTCTACTTGGATGGAGCGGCGGCTAGTGCGTTGTAGTACTTGGAGCATTTTGCTTATTGTCGATACTCGCCGCGAGGTACGGAACCTCTTCCTATCTGTTCTAGCATGATATGTGTGTAACTATGCAAGACGGGACGACATGCGCTAAGTGTATTTGTTTGTTTAAACATAAAGTTATAACCGCTTTGGGAAGTTGGTTATATGACTTTATGTAGGTAAGAAAATGGTTTATCGATGTTGTTAAGAGACTTAACTTATTTGTTTTAATGTGGATGTTGTGTGAAACCTCATTCGTGAGTAATGAGTACTTGGTTTTTAAGGGATAATGTTTTACCGATTTCGAAATCGAACGTGTATCGGCAGCATCACGCATAAGCAATAAAGGAAAATGTATTGAATAATGATGTATTTGTATTAAAACCAAGAGAAACTCCATCCGCATGTGCTAAGATAAGACAAAATGATATTACATTTTCTAGATCACGTCACAGTAATAAGATCGTTATAAACAAGAATAAACTACTCACATATATGACATATGTTACTCAATTGTTTTAAAAGAGATTAAGACTACGAAGTTATGAAACCTTTCTAAAATAAGTGACTTGAGCATTTGAAATTAGGCAAACTTGAACGCTTGGAAAATAATGTTGTTACTTGATTTTACAAAAGGGAAGTGTCTTGTTACTTAAAAAGATAGTCACGATTTTTATACTACGTATTGTGTGACTTATGTGAAAGTACTTGAGTTTAGTGAAACTTGCCTTACGTGATGATAGCCTTTGTTGTCAAGTGTTGTATTTCGGTTACCGCTGCGTCGACATAGAGGTCATTGACTTGTCGAGAACTTACTGACGTGGCCGGGCGCAACGGAGAGAATTCCACGTATGTTTCCATTTTGATTATCGCCTCTTGTGCCGATGTTATATGGATATGTCTACACCGATGCAGACTCCGGGCATGTGGCTACGCGGCAGGTTGATCACCCAAAGATATTATTGTTGATGCCACACGGACGTGTCTACACCGATGCACCGGTACGTGGCCGCCGGGCATTGGTATTATTGTGCATCATAGATACGCCTACACCGGCGCACTCGGCACGCGCCATGATGCGAACATGATTGATGTTGTGGCGCGACCCATAGTTATATTTGAGCGATGACTTGAGGCGCGAGTCACCGATCGACATGATCGCTTTTATGTCGCGAATCAGAGTTTGGTTATCATACATGTCTCCGCTTTATATAGACTAGTATGATTTCATTTACTGATGTTTTACGCTTCACATACTTGGTACTGTTATGATCGACCTCCTTGGCCGCGTTCATGCCGCAGGTAGGTACATCGGTGGATCCTCGCCTTAGGATCTCGCCAGCGTTGGGAAGCTCCGCTTCTCCTGAGGCTTATCTTTGTACAGGTTCCACTGAGTCAGAGTTCTACATTGTGGTATGGCGCCCCGTCTCCGTCATAGTTGTTGTAAATCTTAGGTCCGTAGACTGCGGCGTGGTTTGTAAAAGGATTAAACTGCTCGTTTGAAAAAGTCAGTATATATATGTTATTGGAAGGTAACTTGTCGGGCTCGCTTTTATGATCATATATCTTGTTTCTTGTTTAAAGTTTTATTTTCCACGTTTTCTCTCGATGTTGTATCACTAGGTGCGAGGTAGGCACTATCCACGTCACGAATCGTCGTGACAAAATGTGGCGTGTTTGGTTATTGAATTACTTTGAAAAAGGTGGCAAAGTATGTAGAAACAAAGGAAGTCGTCAGATTTTCCGTAGAATTTAGTGACTTTGCACTTAGAATATTCTACGCTCAAGCTAGAGGTTAATGGACGATATGGCCATTATAGGTTCAATTACTAAGTATAGCGTAATCTACTTGAAGGATGTAATAGCTATCAAGGTTGAAGTACTTTGGAGCATTTTGCTATTTGTCGATAATCGCCGCGGCAGATGTGAACCTCTTCCTTCTTTTGACATGATTCTATGTATGGAATATACGGTACTATTTCATGATTCTTTCTACTCTGAAGTTAAGAGGTATGTATGTTGATGTCACGACCCATTCAGGCCGGTTCGACGTGCCTTTTACCGGCACCCAAGTAGTCATACATCGAGTAATCAATGAAATATAAAACAAGACATGAACGATTTATAAAATAAGACACGATTTATGTGAGAAAACACGCTTTCTAAGATATATATAAAAACATGGTTTTAGCAGCTACATCCGATCTTCGTACAACATGACTATGCACTTAAGGAATATATACTACTATGGGACAGGGCCCGCCATACCTCGATCGTGCAAAACTATCTAACAGGAGATCACACCCAAAAGTAGAGCCTCCGGAGACGGAGCTCCCGACACCAACGCAGAGCGATCCTAAGGATGCGGATCTAGCACTGGCTTGCCTTTACCAGATGAACGCAGCCCCGGAAGAGGTCGATAACAGTATCAAGTAGTGAAACTATAAAAGAATCAAATGAAATCAAAGTATTTAAAACCTTTCACAAATACAATCGTTCAATTGCACATATGCCACATCACAAACAACAAAGAATATGAAATCAGAATGTGCTATTCTAGGGCGCGAATGATCGGGCAAGGTCGATCGCCCATAGTATCATTCTGCGGCCTAGTCCGACTTAGCAGTCCGCATAGGTCACGCATGCACTCCGCATGAGGTATTCTCGTGATCGGGGCAGCTAACCCCGGCATCCGCCTAGGCTCCCGGCAGCCGTGATAGCCTCAAAAGACCGCATAGTCTCAACAGACCGATAGGGAATCCCGCGATTAGGCTAAACACCGAATGATCAATCTCGAGCATACCGCATCGCATATAGTCTCACGAATCGCATAGCCGTAAAGACCGCATCAAGCGGGGCAAGCCCCCTGTAATAAATACCAAAGGGTAGGTGATACAATACAAGATTGACAACGGACTTACCAGTTAGCAACGTAAGCCAAAGAACGCACTTCCCTTACACATCATTTCAAGATACTAACACAGGTAGCATCATAATATGTCTACTTATCAAACAAATCTTAACAGAAATCAATACAAGGCTTTTATAAACAAACAAGTAAACAATTCCTTTTTATCTTTCTTAAGTTGTTATACCTAACTTCCATAAAGCTAGTATAACTCTTAAGCTTTGTTTTAAAACCAAATAGCTCTCTTCCTGCTAAAAATGATTGAGATTCTTTTGAAATGCTTTCGCTCTTTATTATTCGAGCAAGGTTAAGCAAGTGCATCACCGTAAGTATTATTCGTGCTTAAGCCTGGCATCGTTTCACAAGGTAAGTATTATTCAGCTAACACACGTGACGCTCACCGACTATATATATATTTTAAAATAACATGCTTAAGTAAGAATCACATACCTTCTCAAATGAAACCACCGCCAAAGTTGACAATGTCGCACACAGAGAGTCACTATAATAGTCACGTACATCTATCAAAGACTACTCAAGGTCATTCTAAACAGCAGGGTTCAACTTATTTTAAAGTCGTAAGTAAAGACTTCCTACCCTACGAGCTATAAGTTCATCAGAAAATGAAATTCTATATAAAGCATAGTTCAATTATTCTTCTTAAACCTCTTCACTCGTGATAATAGCTTCAATTTTCTATTCTCGCAATATTCTTCTAAGTATTTATACTTATTCTTACTACAACAAATGAAGTATTCTAATTCAAAAAGTGTCAGATTATTTCACACTGTAAGCCTAATAATAT
>JAQGDG010000259.1:0-217235 GCA_029844215.1 Przewalskia tangutica
ACGCTTTCACAAAAAAACGACTTAATCGGGTGTCAGGTACAAAAATAATTCGCCAAGCCTATTCTCAAGTTCGAAATTTCTACGCACGCCCCTCGCGCATACTGAAATACGGTATAACATTCTCCTCTCCTTAGAAACATTCGCCCCGAATGTTCCTTCAAGTCTCAAACAAACGCGCTTTATATAGCCTCACTTCACTATACTCACGAATCAACTCACAATTCGCCACGTAAACAACTTCATGCAAAACAAGCTTACATCCAAGTCCACGCAGGAAACACCTCTAATCATCACCACAAAACACTTCACCGGGTCTAAAATATACTTCCTTCGCACCTTCTCTTTACAAAAGAAATGATCACATCTATGCTCGCCATACATGCTCGCTTCTCTTTACTTCCGGCCGTAGATACCGCTTATTACTTCTGCCCTCGGTATTAACCTTCTCAGCGACTCCAACAAATGGTACCACTTTTGCTTTGTCAGCCTTGTCTGACGACCCAATAAATGGTACCGGTTGTTTATGATCCCCGAGATGTCGTGAGCACTGAATCCTTACCACATTCTCGATACTCGCTCAGTTTCCAAAACTCTGGTTACCATTCTAACGTGGTCACTACGATTTGGAACATCACTGATTTGCTCTCCCATACTTTCCGAATATACCGTCATTTAAAGATCTATCGCACGGGCCTCCCAAGCTCAAGACTAAGAATGCTGGTTTATACAGTAACCTGCCTATCCTTCACACGAACTCAAAAGCCCAAAGTAACTCTACTAAGTTTCCTCTCGCTTCCAAACTCGCCACACCCTAAATCGGGTGTACTTCGGCAGACTCCGACCGCCAACCTCAACTCTAAGCTGCCGCGCGTCGCATTATCCGCATCGCATTCCTCCGAGCCGCCGTAACTTCTTCTGCATAAAGCTTCACTACCCATAGTCCGGCCGAACAAGCCCGAACTAACTGCTCAACTTTGCCAACATCGTAACCAATCGACTTCCAAGAATTTTACACTCCGCCTCACGCTTCAAAAAGGTGACATCCTAACACCGGAACGTGGTAGCTAAACACTACTTCCACAGTGAGACAACAACTCCACAACTATCCCGAAATCCAAACACCGGCCCGAGGCGAACGCGATTTCGGTGACTCACCTGGTTCTAATACATGCTTGGTAAAACTTCCAGGAACAAAAATAGCCAGAACCTGGCCTCCACTGTTCATTGCGGCGCGAAGGTAGGCACCGCAGCCTTACAACCTTCGTATAACTCAACACAAACAGTAAACTGGCCCCGACCAAGAACACGATGGGCTTTCCGTCACCGCCCGAACACTGGTCGAATGATCTTACCGAACTCGTGACGCTGTTAACACCAAACTCGCCTACCACCCTCACAAATTCCTAACACAAGGACTGATCAAACGACTTCACCGCCATACATGCCGCAAGTTGACTCCGCAATCACAAGCCCAACCCGACCCTAACGCACAATACTAGCTCCCCGATCCTAACAATCTCACCAATCACGCTTCGAAACCTAGCGGCCTTTCTTAGCTCAACTACCCTCTTCATTTACTGTACTACACGCAGTGACCTATCCCAAACATACCACTGCACTATGCACCCGGCGTGATCAAATATCAATTACACCTTTACTTCCGAGACGGCCTTACCTCTAAGGTCTCTACGATAAAACTCTAAGGCTCAAGCACCTTCTATCCCCCAAATCTTACTTCAAGTTAACTAACCAAGATTTCTAATCACAATATTAACATACCCGCTATCAAACATAGCACTTGGTGATATACCCATCTTATCACACATAATCAATCCCCAGAGGGTTAGAGATATATCTATATCTATCGCTTCACCCCCTTTTTAGTCGCTCTAATCAAACCTCGCCTGTAGTATGATAAATTATGGAGATGACACTACCCACCGATCCTGGCGCTAAGTCCTCCTACAAGGACACTTTTCGACACCTCGCACTCGACCTGGCCATAGGTACAACATTGGCACTTCAAATCAAAAACGAGCATTCCCCGGATCTTGCACGCCTCGTTACACTGCGGAACCGGAAGTCCTCGAGTTCTCGGCTAACTCCTCGCATACCCCGAACGCCCCGAACTCCGCGAAGCACCACTGCGACCGGGCGGAGGTGCATAATCTATTCGGCCAAGTAGGCGCATCATTTCTAAAAGTTACCAAAGGACTCTCGCTGCTTCCGCCCTCTTCCGCTTCGCCCTTTGTTAACCGGCCGATCTTCATGCTTTCGGCTACTCACGTGTGCATAAGCCCGCATAACGTGCCATGCTCAAGCTTCCAATCGAGGAATCTTACTTGCACAACCTTCTCGCTGATATTCATCAAGACTCGCGATACACTCCGTGATACCTTTCCGTAGCCAAATCCATAGCTAGTAATGTGGTCATTTCTTTGCAATCCAGTACATATTCTCTCGCTCTCGGTCGCGAATCAAGGCGTGAAATAGTCAAGGGCCGCAGTAGGAATCCGCCGCCATTGCCGCGTTAAACCCACTCAAGCAGCGACGCCGCAGAACTTCAACGGCGCATTACCCTAGGTAGTTGATCGGGCCCTCGCGCCCACGAATCCTCCTCGAATCCCCACTCGCAGCCTCCCTGGTCAGCCGCCTTGCCCTCCCGGGCCCGGCCACACCCTACGCGAGGCATAACGATAAAGGAAAGAAATACGTCGAGGGTCTAACTTACAACACGTGCCTCTAAGGCACCGATCTCAGAGTTGAGAAGAATAGAAACTAATCCTAAATATCCTATAGCCTCGATTATTCAAAAGGTGTAAGCACAACACACCGGAGTAATCAAGCATTTCATCGATACGGTTGCAGAGACCTCTTTCCGAGGATTTTCAATCGCTTCGATACTCACTTTTGTCACGCACCATCTCCGGCCCGCGGATCGTGCTCTTACCCCGTGCACCCTTAAGCTGAGCAGCAACATCGCAGTAATCACATTTTAACATAAAACAATACAAGACATATTATGAAATATGAAACAATAACTGAAAACTGCTTTCTAGCATATATATAGCCAACAACTTTTTCCAACACGTAACGCTTAACTCTTTTTACAAACTCCCGCCCACAACAAGCATTTCATGTATTCTCTAAGAAATGATACGCTAACAACGAAGTGGGACAGGTTCTCGCCATACCCCTCGAATGAACACTACAAATAAATGACTATACTCATCACAGCCTCCCGGAGAACGCGAGATTTCACACGCTGAATCAGGAATTCAAGAGCGAGATCGCCGATCATGCACTTTATCATGGCATTTAACGCACTTCCGGGCGAGGCCGCGATAATCCTGCACGCGTAATGTGAAACCTAAAATATCGTGAATGAAATCATAATAGTCTGGCGCAGGAGACATGTGGCGATAAACTAAACCATAAAGCCACTGGGCAAGCGCCATGTCAAGTCGACTCACGCCTCAAAGTCATCACTCAAATGTACCACGTCCACGCCCACAACATCAATCGTGTTCTGAATACCTTCCCTGCCACCACGGCAGTGATACAAGCACCAAGGAATACATACGAACACTCAAAGTTCCACCAAGGTCTAATAAAATAAGACAGAAGTACGTAAGGCATAGCTTTCATCACAAACACCTACAAGATCAACAAGGTCATAAATCAGGCTGCGATATCTCGTCAGACCGCCACACGATAAAAGTTCGGCCACCAGCTCAGTGATCAAACGCGCCAGCCCCCGAACTTCCGCAGCTCCGCATAGGCCAAATCCTCATAGGCCCGCATGAGGTATAACCCCGTGATCGAGGGTAGCTACCCTCGCATCGCCCCGACTCGCAAATCAGATGGCCACAAGACCGCATTTACTCATAAAGGCCGCGACACTAACCCGAACTCCGTTCCAGACGATCCCTCGACTCCGCACGCAGGTATCTCGAATCACGGTCCTGCATCACCGAGTCTACCCCGGGACGGAGGGCAGCTTAACTTCTCGATACAAGCCAAGGTGAGTGGTACAATACCAACATAACGCCGATAGTCAAACAACTTAAGCGCAATGAGGAAAACCCTTTACACTAACATCACAAGATACTAACACACGTAGCATCCTAACATGTTTACTTCTCAAATCAGCAAGAAAGTATTACAAGGCTATCACAAACCAATACAATCAAGTTATTCACACAAGGTGCTTTCTACTAACAAGTTCGTATCTAACCCCAAAGTACTTCACACATTAAATCTTTAAAAGATCTGCTTTCACATAAGTCACACAATACCCGTAGTATAAAATAGAGTGATCCCTTTTAAGAAAACTAAAACTCCTTACCTTTGTAAAATCAAGTAACAACATTATTTTCCAAACGCCCAAGTTTGCCTAATTTCAAATGTTCACGCTTTCTTATTTTAGAAAGGTTTCGTGGTTCATAGCCTTATTCATTTAAGAATATAATTTCTTTTAAACAACTGAGAAACATAAGTCTTATATGTGAGTAGGATATTCTTGTTTATAACAATCTTATTACAAAGAACCATGATCTAGGAAATATCATTTTGTCTCATCTTAGCTTCTATGCAGATGGAAGTTGCTACCGGTTTTATTAATACTTAATTAATCAAAACATTTCTTTATTAACGCGTGGTTTGTCGATACACATTCGATTTCCAAATCAAGAAACATTCTTAAGCCGTTATACCTAACTCCCATAAAGCTAGTATAACTCTTAAGTTTTCAAAACCAAGTATTACTTCTTCTTTCAAAATGATTCAAAACTCTTTGAAATACTTCAAGTTCTTTATTAACACATAACAAGCCGCTTATAGTTCAAATCAGCTTACCTTTTAAAACCACATGTATTTTCTTACCAACATAAAGCCGTTATAACCAACTTCCCATAAAGCCGTTATAACACTTTATGTTTTACACCAATCAAATACATTTAGTACATGTACGCTCACCGACTACATAGTTCACACATATCATGCTAGAAGAGATAGGAAGAGGTTCACATACCGCGATTTAGTATCGACTAATAGCAAAACGCCCAAGTACTTCCAACCGCCGGCTACTCCTAAGCCAAGTAGAACGCGCCACACGTAGTACTTCAACCTATAAGGCCACAAGGCGCTTATTAACATCAAGATCTTATCGTAGAACATTCCGGACTCTCCCGCAACAAACAGAAATCTCCTCCTCAAACGGGGCCGGCGACCAACCCACCCCGGGGGGGGTATACATCAAACCCGAACGGGTACAATTCTACACCACACTACAACAACACAAGTCTATCAGAATACGCTTCAGCTTCTTGCTTAAGTCAAAAGACATTGCCAACTAACCACGCTCGCTTCTATATATAGTATACGTCAACTATATATTCTAACAACATGTAATTTCCAATTACAATATAGGGACAAGATATTTACCTCGATAAGCCCATAATTATCCGAGTTTAATGTCGATCCTTAGCAAAGTTTCGCTCCTACTCCGGGTGCTCCAACCCGCTCCAACAACCCTTAGAAGTTCTAACCAACTTCTACATAGCACTCCAACTAACTATGGAGGTTTTCCTTAGGGTTTCGGTTTTTGTGGCTAAAGGAAGTATAATCGTATTTTCTGGGCTTTTGTATAAGTGTAACCTTGGGAATACTACAAGGTATTTGGGCCAAGGTATTTGGACATTATAACAATACTAGGAGAGTATTTCTATACCACAACAAGGGGTATTATACGAAAACAACTAGGCTAGGGGGGGGTACCCCACGGCCAAGGCACCACAAAGGAGTGGAGGCTCTCGGCCACACGGCCACTCAACGGGGGAGGGGGGGTGTTGGACGAACACAACACAAGAGGAGGGAGGGATTTTAGGCTTGGAAGGTTTCATTTGTGGAGGAAGAGTTCATCAACATAAGGGGGGTATTTATAGCAAAACCAAAGGCCAACCAATGGCCAAGATCTAGCCAAG
Organism: Przewalskia tangutica; assembly: GCA_029844215.1. NCBI lineage: Eukaryota > Viridiplantae > Streptophyta > Magnoliopsida > Solanales > Solanaceae > Przewalskia > Przewalskia tangutica. The sequence continues at coordinate 5,985 of JAQGDG010000259.1, forward strand.
TGCAAGGCAAGTGTAAGGCCAAGATCAAGCCAAGTGCACCCTAACCCCTACTCCACAAAACATGGCACAAAACAAGCCACAAAACAAGGCCAAAACAAGGCAAAAAACCATGAACCAATCGCCAAGGCCAAGCCTCCTCTTATCGTCTCAACGAGGGTGACAAGTGTCACCTCCCGCCGGTCCAAAAATGTTTCGCCTCTCGAAAAATCCGCAAAAATTAAAAATGACATAGCCGAAATTCCCTACGAAAGTCCGTGGAAAACGCTTTCAAAAAAACGACTCTAATCGGGTGTTGGTACAAAAATAATTCGCCAAGCCTATTTCCAAAAAAGTGGTGTACAACGACACAAAAGATTCTCGGACACCTATCACTTCTAAAGGATCCCGGACTAAAAGAGTTTAGCACTTCGTCGCTTTCTCAAAGGTCCCGACTTGATTAAAATCTTTATTTCCCACATTTGTTGTATTGGGAACATTCAGTATCCCGCAAACGGTGTCATCTACTCATTTTAATTTAATTGATCACGTACATTTTCTTTTATTAACGCAATGACTTGTTCGATACTTATTCTCATTCAGTGAACTTAGCAAAGTCAACTGACTCCAAATACTTCCTAACGACTCTTACCAACATCCCCATAATACTTGGTAAGAACTTAGATAACTTAGCGTAGCTTTTACATAGCGTAAATCAACATCCATACCTCTTAACTTCTAAGAGTAGAAGGATCATAAATAATACCACATGTATATTTCATACATAAAATCATGCCAAAAGAAGGAAGAGGTTCACATACCTCGAGACGATTATAGACAAGTAGCAAAATGCTCCAAAGTACCTTAACTTGATAGCTATTCCATCCTTTGAGTAGAATACGCAATACGTAGTACTTCAACCTATAATTGCCATAATACGTCCATTAACCTCTAGCTTCAAACGTAGAATATTCTAAGTGTAAAGTCACCAAATTCTACTAAAATCTGACAAAGACTTCCTTTGTTTCTACGTACTTTTCCACCTTTTTCAAGGCCCGAAAATCAATAACCAAACACCACATTTAAGGCTCAATCAATTCAGCTAACCAAAGGGGATTACACGCCTTAACAGGACGTGTAAAATTCTGCCCCACAATTAATACGAAACTGTCCAATAATTCCATGCCATTCTTGGCTACAACAACATTAATTTTCTTTCAATTCCTTTTCAATCCAAGTTGTTATTCTAACGTGGATAATATGGAGTTAGAGAGAAGTTTCTCTAACTAAGAAAACGCTCTCAATGTTTTTCCTTGGCTGCTCCTTACGATTTCGGTCCTTCCCTCTCCTCCCAAACTCACACTCACATTTGATTCTTCAATAATCGAAGTTTAAAGTTCATGACATGAGAAAGACAAAGCGTTTTACACGCTCTAGCAATGATTCCGGGGGTTCCGGAGGCTCTTCGAAATCTAGATCCAAGAAAAAGAAAAAGAATGGTCGAAGTCCAACCATTGTTAAAGAGAACTTAATTCCAACAATATCAGATCCCACGGTGTTAGTACATGTCACACCGAGCATGCGTATTCCACTGTAACACGTGGATGATATTACGCTACAAAAGATTCATGATTGGGGAAAAAGTATAGATGTTAATAGCACGGACATAAGCATGTTTGAAGGTGACGAAACTTTGAAGGATACTCCTATCACTGTTCACAAGCCTATGGAAAATGCTCCCTCCAAAGCTTCCGGCAATACTTTAGAAGTTCAGACAACTATAGACACTCCATCCTCTCCTAGGAATGACGATACAAACGCGGGTAATTTGGTGAACTCCGGGACTACAACGGAAGATAATGGCAATCACGGGAGCATAAAAATCTCATCACTTAGAGGTAAATTTCCGATAAGCCTAAAAGATAAATCGACTGGAACTACAATCGGCAAAACTTTGTACGAAGGCATCCTCTGCCCAAATCGGTCAAAACAAGGCGGGTCGGAGGAATCCATGGGTCTATGATTTCTACCGAGCTCGGTACAATGCATGATGTGGATACCGGCGGTCATCTATTCCAGGAGCCTAGTAACTTTCCTTTCTTAATTAGCGAGAGTCAAAGAGCCTATTGTCTTTAATGGGCACTTACATCCCATGTACCAAAGAGTCACACAACTCTAATAATCAGCATTCTTTGAGTCCATCTAGAACCACGAACCATTCCTTCCCACCCTAACCTTTCTAAAAGGACTTCAACATAAGAATCCCAATATCCCATTTTCATTTACTTCTTCCTGGACATTGGAAACGATAAGAACTTTCCACCTCTCTCCTCATGCTTCCTCAATACTCCAGATTTCATAATGACACACCCCACCCTTCCAAAATATCACTCCCACCGAAATGCAGATACTTTCCCTACCCTCCCAAATGGCACTCGCATATTATCTCAGGATGCGGGGCCTCTCTACCCTCTAACCCTATCCCTCGCCTACATTACGAGATGGACGTGACGCAACATGCCCATCGACAATTCTAGAATTCATCACGCGCATCCACCCGCTGGGCATCAAAGGGAGAAGTACCTCTCAACGCAATGGTCCCAATCCGCAAAAGAAAACCTACGCGGAGTCTTTGCGGGTTCCGACATGAAGCAAAGGAATGAAACTTCAATTCATTGAACAACAAGGAGAAGATGTAGAACTGAAGCTACGGATGAAGTCCCCTTCATCAAACCTCGGGATATTGTCTTATAGGTCTTCACGGTCCTTTCGGGAAGAGAGGCGTTGAACTCTATTGTTTGTTAAGGATGAAGTGTCATATCATCCCATACCAAAGGACGACAATATTAAAATTCATGACGGAGAGTGAATACGAATGTGCTCCACGGAGGCCCCTTATATGGTCTTTGGCAAAACTATGATGTTAAAACCAATTGATAAAGAGTATTACTAACGGATGACTTATTCATGGATATCCCGATACGGGTCACTTTCCATGACATCCCCTTTCAGCCTTGGAGTGCATCGGGCCTTAGTTGCATCGCGTGTGGGGAAACCTCTATACACGGATCAATTTACCAAGGAAAGGTCTAAGATGAACTATGCAAGAGTCTTGGTAGAAGTTGATGTTAGTAAAGAGCCACAGATTTGGTGTTAAACCGCCGACAATCAAGATACATCCAAAAGGTGAAATATGAGAACTACCCGATTTTTGTTATCATTGCGCCTCTTTGGTCACAACCATTTGAAGTGTAAGAAATGATGCAAGACACCAACACTACGAAGCACGAAAATCCGATAACCCATCGTACCGCTGAAATGGAGGCGTTTCTTCTAGCTCCGAATCGCTTGGCCATGGGTCACACTGGTCCTTCTAACACTGATCCACCACCCCCTCAACATCCCGTGGGTAGTGATAACTTTATGGGCGTTGAGAATATTGTGCAATCTCTGCCGCATATTCCCGGAAGTGTTGGGAGGCTCGACTCAAACAAATCCATCGGCGTCTTCTTCGGCTCTTCGTACATGTAACGCCCCGAAACCGGGCGCCATCGTGCCTTACCCGGCACCTAGTGATACATACATTAGAGAAAATCAGCGGAACATAAAACATGAGTCACTAAACAAGAGATATAGTAAATAAACAGGCCAACCAAAATAGCTTGCCTTCAAGATATACATAAAACTCGAACAGTTTAATCCTTTTACAACCTCGCCCACAACGATTACTGCACTTGCAAGATATAATAACTATGACGGACAGGCTCGCCATACCCGAATGTACAAGAACCTACAACTCAGTGGAAACATACCAAAGATAAGCCTCGGAACGCAGCTCCGACACGCTGATGAGATCCTAAGAGCGGGGATCCACGATCGATGTACTTACTCATAGATTAACGCAGCCCCGGAAGGAGGTCGCACAATTACCAAGTATGGAAATCAGAATATGCTGCTAAATCATAACGATCTATATAAAGGTGAGACATGTATGATAACCAAAATACAAGATGCAACATAAAAGTATCAGTCGTGACTCACGCCTCAAAGTCACCACTAAATATAACTATGGGTCTCACGCCACCACATCCATCATGTTCGTCATGGCCATGCCCTGAATATGACGGTGTAGACATGTCCATGATGCAACACAATATAAGGCCGCATGGCCCACCCGACATCGTGACGGTGTAGACGCCATGTAACCTCAATAACAATATACTGGTTGGTCAACCCGGCCGCATGGCCACATGCCCCCGGAATACTGCATCGGTGTAGACACGTCCATGTTGCGAATAACCATATATCGGTAATCAACTCCGGCCGCGTGCCCGAATACGTGCATCGGTGTAGACATGTCCACGTGACATCAACAACAAGACAAGAATCAAAATGGAAACATACCGTGGAATTCTCCATCACCGCCAAAGACGCCCAAGTAAGTTCTCAACAAGTCAACCGCCTACCGAGAGACGGAATACGTAAATACCACACTTGCACAACCAAGGCTATCATCACAAGCATAGGCAAGTTTCACAACAACAAGCATAGGCGAGTTTCACAACAACAAGCATAGGCAAGTCTCACACAACTCAAAGTACTTTCATTTTATGCCAAAGTCTGGGTTTGTAACCCCAAAGTACTACATACGTTAAGTTCTTTTAAAAGAGATCCATTACTTTTATAAAAGTCACCCGATACCCGTAGTATTAGAATGACCAACCCACATTCCTTTTCAAAATCAAGTAACAACATTCTTTTCCTAAGTTCCAGATTGCCTAGTTTCAATTACTCAAGCTTCTCATTTTCAAATGGTTTCATAGTTCCCAAACTTAATCACTTGATTCCTTTTTAGAACAATTGAGTAATATATGTCTCACGTGAGAGTAGGTTATTCTTGTTTACAACATTCTTATTACAGCAGCCATGATCTAGAAAATGTAATATCATTTTGTCTCATCTTAGTTTCTATGCAGATGGAGGTTTCATGGTTTTAATACGATACATCATTATTCAATACATTTTCCTTTATTAACGCCGCGGTGGTCTGTCGATACACATTCTGATTTCCGAAATCAGTAAAACATTATCCCATTAAATAAAACCAAGTACTCATTACTCACGAATGAGGTTTCACACAAATATTCACATTAAAACAAATAAGTTAAGTCTCTTATCTTATAAGATCAAGTCTCTTAACTTCTTACATCAGTAAACCATTTTCTTTACCTCTCTTAAGACATTATACCTAACTCCCCATAAAGCTAGTATAACTCTTTTAAAACCTTTAAAACCAAGTGTTACTCTCCTTCAAACGATTTATAAATCTTGTGAAATACATCAAGTTTCTTTATTAAACAAGCCGCTTATAATTCACATCGCCACTTTTTAAAACCATAAAGTATTTTCTTACCTACATAAAAGTTATAACCAACTTCCCATAAAGCCGTTATAACACTTTATGTTTTACAACAATCAAATACAATTCACACGCACGCCTACCGCACTACATATACACATATCATGCTAGAAGAGATAGGAAGAGGTTCACATACCGCGACGATTGTCGACTAATAGCAAAACGCCCAAGTACCTCAAACCGCCGCTACTCCTAAGCCAAGTGGATCACTCCATACGTAGTACTTCAACCTATAAGGCCACAAGCGCGCTTTATTAACATCTAGATCTCAACGCTCCATAATCTACGAAAAATTCGGCAAAGACTCTCCCGCCACAAGAAATCTCCTTCTCTATCGAGGCCGGCCAAGCCAACCAGTGGGTTTTACACGCCTAACCTGGCGTGTACAATTCTACTACACAAGAATATTACACAAGTCTCTCAGACACAGTCCTATGTACTTACATGGGGCCTGATTCTTAATTCTTCAGCTTAAGTCAAAAGACATTGCACAAGACTAAGTATAGTTCTATATATAGTATACTTCGACTATACATTCAAACATGTAATTACAATAGAAGGACAGTAGTGTTTACCTCGATAAGCCCAAAATTATCCAAGTATAAAGTCGATCCTGAGCAACGCTTAGCTCCTACTCCGAGCGCTCAAACAACCCTTAGAAGTTCTAACTAACTTCTACTTACAACTTCAACAACGGGTGAAGATTTCCTGTGGTTTCGTTTTTGTGGCTAAAGGAAGTATAATCGTATTTTCTGGGCTTTGTATAAGTGTAACCTTGGGAATACTACAAGGTATTTGGGCCAAGGTATTTGGACATTATAACAATATTAGGAGAGTATTTCTATACCACAACAAGGGGTATTATATGAAGACAACTAGGCTAGTGGTACCCACCGCCAAGGTACCACAAAGGGGAGGGTGTGCTCGCCACAAGGCCTCACGAAAAGGGAGGAGGGGAAGCTCTCGGCTAGCAACAAGAAGGGAGGAGAGGGTTTCAAGACTTGGAAGTTTTGGAATGGATGAAGTCTTCACACTTCAGGGGTATTTATAGCAAAAAAAGCCAACCAACGGCCAAGATCAAGCCATGTGCAAGGCAAGTGTAAGGCCAAGATCAAGCCAAGTGCACCCTAACCCTACTCCACACAACACTCCACAAAACACTCCACAATACAAGGCCAAAACAAGGCACAATTCAAGGGACCAATCGGCCAAGGCCAACCGATCCCTCTGGGACGCCCAATCGCCCAAGTCCTCCACTTGCTACAATGTGGGGTGACATGTCACCTCCGTTGGTCCAAAATGTTTCGTCTCTCGGAAAAATCCGCAAAAATAATAAAAGACATAGCCGGAATTTTCTACGAAGTCAGGAACGTTCTATGCGCTCGAACCCGGGCACATCAGTGCCTTACGCACTTAGCGATACAACATCGTGAGAAAACCAGCGGAAATAAAACTTTAAACATGAAATGAGAGACATGATAAATAAACAAAGCAACCAAAACAGCTTCACAACATAGAAGGCCAAGTCGTGGACTCGCCTCAAAGTCACCACTCAAATATAACTATGGGTCTCACGCCCACAACATCCATCATGTTCGCATCACGGCGCGTACGCCGAATATCAGACGGTGTAGACATGTCCATGATGCAACAATAATAAACAAGATAACAATCCAAATGGACGCATACTCGCGCTACGACGGGTCGTGATGTCCAAAGGGAAACAATAAGGCAACATTCCAAATGGACGCATACTGCGCGCATCCGACGTCCGTGATGTCGAAGGAAACAATAGACACATTCCAAATGGACGCATACTGCGGCGCTACGACGGTCGATGTCGAAATCACAAGCGATAATCAAAATGGAAACATACCCGCGCGCTACGATCGTGTCGATATGTCCAAAGCGATTAATAATACTATCACGTGGGCGCATCTGCGGAATTTCTCCACAATGCCGACACGTCCAAGTAAGTTCTCAACTACCAACCGACCCTCCATCGAGACGCGATAACACGTAAATACAACGTTTTGCACAACAAAGGCTATCACAACAAGCATAGCATCGTTTCACAATAACAAGCATAGGCTAGTTTCACAACAACAAGCATAGGCAAGTATCACACAACTCAAAGTACTTTCATTTTATGCCAAAGTCCGGGTTTTTAACCCAAAGTACTACATACGTTAAGTTCTTTTAAAAGAGATCCATTACTTTTATAAAAGTCACCCGATACCCGTAGTATTAGAATGACCAACCCACATTCCTTTTCAAAGTCAAGTAACAATATTCTTTTCCTAAATTCCGGTTGCCTAGTTTCAATTACTCAAGCTTCTCATTTTCAAATGGTTTCATAGTTCATAAACTTAATCACTTGATTCCTTTAGAACAATTGAGTAATATATGTCTTAAATTAGAGTAGGTTATTCTTGTTTACAACATTCTTATTACAGCAGCCATGATCTAGAAAATGTATATCATTTTGTCTCATCTTAGTTTCTATGCAGATTGAGGTTTCTACTGGTTTTAATACAATTCATCATTATTTAATACATTTTCCTTTATTAACGCCGCATGGTGCTGTCGATACACATTCGATTTCCAAATCAAAAACATTATCCCTTTAGATAAAACCAAGTACTCATTACTCACGAATGAGGTTTCACCCAAACATTCACATTAAAACAAATAAGTTAAGTCTCTTATCTTATAAGATCAAGTCTCTTAACTTCTAACATTAGTAAACCATTTTCTTTACCTCTCTTAAGACATTATACCTAACTCCCCATAAAGCTAGTATAACTCTTTTAAAACCTTTAAAACCAAGTGTTACTCTTCCTTCAAAACGATTTATAAATCTTTTGAAATACATCAAGTTCTTTATTATAACAAGCCAGTTATTATTCAAAACAGTTACCTTTTAAAAACCACAAGTACTTGCTTATCCACATAAAGCTATTATAACCGACTTCCCATAAAGCCGTTATAACACTTTATGTTTTAAACCAATCAAATACATTTAGCACACGTACGCGTCACCGCACTACATAGTTCACACATATCATGCTAGAAGAGATAGGAAGAGGTTCACATACCTCGCGACGAGTATCGACTAATAGCAAAACGCCCAAACAATCGGCTACTCCTTGCCAAGTAAATCGCGCCACACGTAGGACTTCCACCTATAAGGCCCCAAGGCGCTTGTTAACATCTAGACCACAACGTAGAATATTCTACGTAAAATTCGAAGACCTCCCCGCAACGTTAATCTCCTCTCTATCGAGGCCGCTATCAAGCCAACCAGAGGTTATACATCTAACCCTAACGGTACAATTCTACTCCACGGTACTACTACACAAGTCTACTGTATACAGTCCTATGTAATTACAGTTCAGTTCAGTTCTTAATTCTTCAGGCTTAAGTCAAAAGACATTGCCACAGTACTAAGTTCAGTTCTATATATAGTATACAACAACTATATATTCAACACTTATGTAATTTCCAATTACAATAGGGGGACAAGATATTTACCTCGATAAGCCCAAAATTATCCGAGTTTAATGTCGCTCCTGAGCAAGGTTTAGCTCCTACTCCGAGTGCTCCAACTGCTCCAAACAACCCTTAGAAGTTCTAACCAACTTCTCTTAAGTACTTCAAACAACTATGAAGATTTCTTTAGGGTTTAGTTTAGTACAAAGGAAAGTATAATCGTATTTTCTCGGCTTTTATAAGTGTAACTGGGAATACTACAAGGTATTTGGGGCCAAGGTATTTGGACATTACAACAATACTTTGAGAGTATTTCTATACCACAAAGGGGTATTTATACGAGACAACTAGGCTAGTGGGGGTACCACTGCAAAAACACCACCAAGGGAGGGTGGCTCTCGCCAAGGGGGAAAGGAGGGCTAGGACGAGAATTCTCAAGAGGGAGGAGAGGGGTTTTCAAGACTTAGGCAATTTGTGGATGAAAGAACTCATCAACTAATGGGGTATTTATAGGTCAGTGAAGGCCAACCAATGGCCAAGATGAAGACAAGTGCATAGCAAGTGTAAGGCCAAGATTTAGCCATGTGCTACCTTATCCATCTACCACACAACTTGCACAAAATATCCTACCAACTAAAGTGGACCAAAATCGCCCAAGACATGCCATGTTTGCCGTCAAGCCTTCCAATGTGAGGGTGACACGCCACCCTCCCGTTGGTCCAAAATGTTTCGTCTCTCGGAAAAATCCGCAAAAATTATAAATGACATAGCCTAATTTTCTACGAAAGTCGTGGGAAACGCTTACGTCGAACGACTCTATTCGCACTTGTGCCCAAATTTCGAACCAAGCCAATTCTTAAGGCAAAAATTTAATACGCACGCCTCACGCATATACTGAAATACGGGTATAACATTCTTCCTTAGAAACATTCGCCCCGAATGTTCCTTCAATCTCAAAACAAATCAGCGTCGAGATAGTCTTCACCGCTATACGCATTTAAAAACAATCATGCCACACCGCCACAAAACACACGCTCACCTCTCCCTTCGTAGAACTCGTCACGAACACCGAACTCGTTCTAGTATCCGCACCACACTTCGCCAACGCTCGTTTCCAACTCTTGGAGTCACTACCTCCAAACTTGGTCATCTGACTAACTTCGATCTTCTCTAAGGCCGTTCCCGGCCTCCACGATCCACTTCTGGTCGAACATATCCACCAACTCATACGATGGTCATCTAAACTTGGGCCTAACACCCTGGTGACCCTACTCGGGACCACCCAGAGCTGACCCCACCTCAATCCGGCACGGTTGACCCGCAAATGGTCCTCAACCCGACCCCAATGCGCAAACTCTTGTTCCCGATCCGAACAATCTTACCAATTCCCATCACGAAAGCTACCACTTCCATCTCACACTACCCACGGACTTATCACACAAATAAATCCCACGTATACTACTACTGATATGGTCAAACATAAAATAAATCTTTAACTCAAGACGACCTTACCCCTAAGGTCTCGATCGTGACATAGTTTAAGGTTCACACTTACCATGTATTCTAACTCATAATATCACAACGCTATCCGTACATAGCACACAATAATGAGATCATTAAAACAAGCATACCAACACTCTAGAGGGTTAAGGATATACTCAGATCAACCGCTCCACTCTAATCATAGGCACACTGGCAGGCGCATAACCGTAGAAGGCGATGAACCACCACCGATCCTAGGGTCGAGTCGTAACATCCGTGCTACCCTTGGTCGGACAGTTCCTCGCAAAATGGCCCTGCTGGCCGCATGCAAAACAAACTCCCAATCTAGCACGACACTCTCCAAAATGGAGTCTACCACAATGGTCACAACGAGGTAGGGGTGGCTTCAGCTGGTTAACACCGCTCTCCGAAAATCAACCTGGAGCCCACGACCGCCTCAAGACGCGAGGTACATAACTAGTCTGCTGCTGAGGCGGTGCGCCTCGAAAGTCGCCAAAATATCCGGCCGTCTTGGCCTTCTTCTGCTGAAAGCGGTCCACCCGTCGATCTCTGCGCTCCTCGCACCCAAGTGCATGAGCCTGAATGCGGGCAATGTCCATGCCCGGCTGAAGGGAAACACCCGAACAACTCTCTGCTAGGTAATCATCGAGCCTCAGAACATATCGGTGCACTCGATCCTCCATACTAGCTACTAATGCGGAACATACCGCCAATGAGTGAACTCCACATTGTACTCGAATCAGACGCCCGCTCCTCAAAATCAAAAACTGCATACTCAAACCCGAGCCCTTCCGTACGGCGAGGATCATTGGCGAGGCAAGAAACGCGCTGCGGCGCCCCCAAAACTTGGCCCCCAACCTACTGGAAGTTGCATGCTCTCCCCGAAAGCTCCACGAAATAACCAATCGTATTGCACGCTGCCGATGCGCAACCAAATGTCAGCGTACTCGCCGCTCAATCCTGCATCATTGCCCGCGATCATCTCTCAGGTGCACGAGGCGATGCTCCTGAATCGGAATCTCGGCCATGACTGCTCGCCACAACTCTCGCCATCGGGCTATTCTCGCGGACCATCTCCCATCGCCGCATCGCAAGCTTCTCTCCGTGCCGTCTTTGGCGTCCAACTCGCCGGAAGCACTACCAGTAATCGGACTGCGCGCCTGCATTCTCCTCAATCCCACTCAGCGGCCTCTCGCCGCTGCCTTGCCCATCTGGGCCTGGGTTGCCTTTCGCAGAGGCATAACTGGTAAAAACGAAACACGTCAGAGGGTCCAACTTACAACACAGCTCTAAGGCACGATCTCAGAGTGAGAAGACTGGAAACCAATCCTAAATGTCATATAGCCTCGATTATAGATGTGTGCACAACACACGATAATCAAGACTACTAGACACGGTGCAGAGACACTTTCCGAGGATTAAGCGCTCGATACCACTTTTGTAACGCCCGAACTCGGGCCACATCGTGCCTTACCGGGCACTAGCGATACAACATCGAGAGAAAACCAGCAAATAAAAACTTTAAACATGAAATGAGAGACATGATAAATAAACAAAGCCAACCAAAACAGCCACAACATAGAAGCGAAGTCGGGGACTCACGCCTCAAAGTCACCACTCAAATATAACTATGGGTCTCACGCCCACAACATCCATCATGTTCGCATCATGGCCGTGATGCCCTTCTAATCAGACGGTGTAGACATGTCCATGATGCAACAATAATAAACAAGATAACAATCCAAATGGGCGCATACTGCGCGCTACGCATCGGTCAAGATGTCCAAGAAACAATAAGGCAACATTCCAAATGGGCGCATACTGCGTGCGCTACGTCGTCGGTCGATGTCCAAGAAACAATAGGACAGCATTCCAAATGGGCGCATACTGCAAATGCGCTACGCGTCGGTCGGTATGTCCAAAAGAAATCACAAGGCGATAATCAAAATGGAAACATACCCGTGCGCTACGCGTCGTGTCGATATGTCAGCGATTAATAACAATATACTATCAGCGGGCGTGCCGTGGAATTTCTCGGTCAATGCCGACACGTCCAAGTAAGTTCTCAACGAGTCTACAGACACTCCAGCGAGATACGCGATATCTCAGAAATACAACGTTTTGGACTACAATGGCTATCACAACAAGCATAGGCACGTTTCACAATAACAAGCGTAGGCTAGTTTCACAACAACAAGCATAGGCAAGTATCACACAACTCAAAGTACTTTCATTTTATGCCAAAGTCCTGGTTTTAACCCCAAAGTACTACATACGTTAAGTTCTTTTAAAAGAGATCCATTACTTTTATAAAGTCACCCGATACCGTAGTATTAGAATGACCAACCCACATTCCTTTTCAAAGTCAAGTAACAATATTCTTTTCCTAAATTCCGGTTTGCCTAGTTTGATTACTCAAGCTTCTCATTTTCAAATGGTTTCATAGTTCATAAACTTAATCACTTGATTCCTTTTAGAACAATTGAGTAATATATGTCTTACGTGAGAGTAGGTTATTCTTGTTTACAACATTCTTATTACAATGACCATGATCTAGAAAATGTATATCATTTTGTCTCATCTTAGTTTCTATGCAGATGGAGGTTTCTACCGGGTTTTAATACAATTCATCATTATTTAATACATTTTCCTTTATTAACGCCGCAGTTGGTGCAGTCGATACATTCCGATTTCGAAATCAAGAAACATTATCCCTTTAGATAAAACCAAGTACTCATTACTCACGAATGAGGTTTCACCCAAACATTCACATTAAAACAAATAAGTTAAGTCTCTTATCTTATAAGATCAAGTCTCTTAACTTCTAACATTAGTAAACCATTTTCTTTACCTCTCTTAAGACATTATACCTAACTCCCATAAAGCTAGTATAACTCTTTTTAAAACCTTTAAAACCAATTGTTACTCTTCCTTCAAACCGATTTATAAATCTTTTGAAATACATCAAGTTCTTTATTATAACAAGCCAGTTATTATTCAAAACAGTTACCTTTTAAAAACCACAAGGTACTTGCTTATCCACATAAAGCTATTATAACCGACTTCCCATAAAGCCGTTATAACACTTTATGTTTTAAACCAATCAAATACATTTAGCACATGTATCGTCTCACCGTACTACATAGTTCACACATATCATGCTAGAAGAGATAGGAAGAGGTTCACATACCTCGCGACAGTATCGACTAATAGCAAAACGCTCCAAACAACGCTACTCCTTAAGCCAAGTAAATCGCGCCACACGTAGGACTTCAACCTATAAGGCCACAAAGCGACTTGTTAACATCTAGACCACAACGTAGAATATTCTACAGAAAATTCGCGACACCTCCCCCATGCGGCGTTAATCTCCTCCTCTATCGGGCCGCCATCAAGCCAACCGAGAGGTTATACATCTAACCCTAACGGGTACAATTCTACTCCACGGTACTACTACACAAGTCTCTCGTAATACGGTCCTATGTAATTACGATTCAGATTCTTAATTCTTGAGCTTAAGTCAAAAGACATTGCCACAAGACTAAGTTCATTACATATATAGTATACAACAACTATATATTCAACACTTATGTAATTTCCAATTACAATAGGGGACAAGATATTTACCTCGATAAGCCCAAAATTATCCGAGTTTAATGTCGCTCACGAGCAAGGTTTAGCTCTACTCCGAGTGCTCCAATCCGCCCAAACAACCCTTGAAGTTCTAACCAACTTCTCTTAAGTACTTCAAACAACTATGAAGATTTCTTTGGGGTTTCGTTTAGTGGCTAAAGGAAAGTATAATCGTATTTTACGGGCTTTTATAAGTGTAACCGTGGGACTACTACAAGGTTTGTGGGCCAAGGTATTTGGACATTACAACCATACGTTGGAGAGTCTTTCTCTACCACAAAGTGGTTATTTATACGAGACCACTAGGCTAGGGGTACCCACTAAGAAACACCACCAAGGGGAGGGGTGGCTCTCGGCCAGGGAAAGGGAGGGCTAGGGCGAGAATTCTCAAGAGGGAGGGAGAGGGGTTTTCAAGACTTAGGCAATTTGTGGATGAAAGAACTCATCAACTAATGGGGTATTTATAGGTCAAGTGAAGGCCAACCAATGGCCAAGATGAAGACAAGTGCATAGCAAGTGTAAGGCCAAGATTTAGCCATGTGCTACCTTATCCATCTACCACACAACTTGCACAAAATATCCTACCAACTAAAGTGGACCAAAATCGTCCAAGACAGGCCATGTTTGCCGTCGAGCCTTCCAATGTGAGGTGACATGTCACCCTCCCGTTGATCCAAAATGTTTCGTCTCTAAAAATCCGCAAAAATTATAAATGACATAGCCGGAATTTTCTACGAAAGTCGTGGAAGCGTTTACGTAAAACGACTCTATTCTAAACTGTGCCCAAATTTCAACCAAGCCAATTCTTAAGGCAAAAATTTAATACGCACGCCTCACGCATATACGAAATACGGTATAACGTTAATTCGTGAACGACTCTAATCGGCACTTGTGCCCAAAATTTCAAACATGCCTAACTTAAGGCTCAAAATTCGTCGCACGTCCACACGTACATACTCTGGAAAATACGGGGTATAACATTCTTCCCCCTTAGAAACATTCGCCCCGAATGTTCCTTCAAGGTCTCAAAACAAACAGGCGTCAGTATAGTCTTCACTGCTATACGCACGAAAACAATCATGCCACACTGGTCACAAAACACACGCCACTTCTCCTTTCGCGCGATTGCCACGAACACCGAACTTCGTTCTAGTGTCAGTACCACACTTCCGCCAACGCTTCGTTTCCCAACCCTGGAGTCACTACCTCCAAACTTGGTCATCTCACTAACCTCGATTTCCACTAAGGCCATTCCCGGCCTTCACGAACTGATTCGGTCGAGCGTATCCACGAACTCATACGATGGTCATCTAAACTGGGCCTAGCACCTCGTGACTCGCCACCTGGCGGGACCACCCAGAGCTGACCCTTCCTCGAAACGGGACACGGGTTGGCCCGCAACATGGCCCCAACCCGACCCACTGTAGCGCCAACTCTCTAGTTTCTTGATCCGAACAATCTTACCTCTACAGGTCATGAAAGCTACCACTTCCATTTCACACTACCCAGGGACTTACCCTTTTCACTAACCAGGTTTCTAAATCACATTTTAGCACAAAGCTATCCAAACATATCATTAAACACATCAACAACATCAATACACACAAAACTCTAGAGGGTTAAGGATATACCTGAAACTAGGCGTTCGAGGACCGCTAAAACGAACTTCCACCGCGACTTACCGTGGCCCGCAATCGCTTCTAGTAGTTCGTGCTATCCTACCAGCATACTGGCCTGACAGCCTCGTCATATGGCCTGTGGCCGCAAGAATAACAAGCTCCTGGTACTCGACACTCTCCAAATGCGGTCTACCACATCGACCACACCGAGGTAAGGTGATCGTCCGCCAAAACCCCTACTCCGCGAACATCCCAAACACGGGAGCCCCGACTGCTCCTGAATATCCCAAGGGTCCCGGCGTGCGGAGGACCACTGCGAATGGCGGAGGTACATAACTAGTCTCGGCCGAGGCGGTCCGCCTCGAAAGTCGCCAAAATATCCGCCGTCGCCTTCTTCGCCTGTAGCGGTCCACCGTCGATCTGCGCTCTCGCACCCAGTGCATGAGCTGCGATGCGGCAATGTCCATGCCCTACCAAGAGAAACACCGAACAACTCTCGCTAGGTAATCATCGAGCCTCAGAACATATCGGTGCACTCGATCCTCCATACTAGCTACTAATGCGGGAACATACCGCCAATGAGTCGAACTCACATTGTACTCCCGAATCATGCGCCTGCTTCGCCTCAACATCAAAAATCGGCCCGAGCCTCTCATCTGCGAGGCAAGAAATGTGCCGAAGGCCCCAAAACTCGTCCCAAACGGTGGAAGTGCATTCTCTCCCGACGGCTCCCACGAATCAAACCGGGCCGATCGGTATCACGCAGCCGATGCGAACCTAGACCACCGACTCGGTCTCGAAGCCTTGATCACTCATGATCCGTCAGAATCGCTTGATGAACTCCTGCGGATCATCCTCAGCCTCGACCCGTAGAACTCGCGCTCATCTCGAAAGTCTTGTAGCCTCAAACCGCTCGCTCGGGGTGAACTACGGGTGCTCTCGGGCCGGAACCGCTGCATCCGACTATCTCATATCTGCCACGACCGCCAAGAATCGCCATCTCCTTGTAACTCCAACTCTTACGCGCCTGCATCGTGACCGAGGCTCGTATCAGAGTCTCGAGCCCATCGCCGCGACTAAACTCTATCTGGTCCGCGGCGTCGCGAAACCCGTCGGAAGCACTGTCTCAGTCTTGGCCGGGCTCGCGCCGCATTTCTCAATCACACTAGCAGCCTCCGCCGGCTTTGCCCTTCGGGCCTGGTTGTTCGCAGGCATAATCGTAAAAACGAAACACGTCAGAGGGGTCCAACTTACAACACAGCTCTAAGGCACGATCTCAGAATGAGAAGAATGGAAACCAATCCTAAATGTCCTATAGCCTCCTGATTATAGATGTGGTGCACAACACACCGATAATCAAGACTCTACTAGACACGGTCTGTAGACACTTTCCGAGGACTAACTGCTCTGATACCACTTTGTAACGCCCCGAAACCCGGGCCCGTCACTGGTGCCTTACCCCGGGCACCCTAGTGATACATACATCAGAGAAAATCAGCGGAACATAAAACATGAGTCACTAAACAAGAGATATAGTAAATAAACAGGCCAACCAAAACAGTTGCCTTCAGTATATACATAAAACCTGAACAATTTAATCCTTTTACAACCCTGCCCACAACAAAGCATTACATGAGACTTAAGATATGCAACAACTATGACGGACAGCGCCATACCCCGAATGTACAAGAACCTACAACTCAGTGGAAACATACCAAAGATAAGCCTCCAAGGAACGGAGCTTCCGACACGCCAAGTGAGATCCTAAGCGGGGATCCACGGCCGATGTACCTCTACCGCGGCATGAACGCACTCAAGGAGGTCGATAACAGTACCAAGTATGTGAAATCAGAATATCGCAGCTTAAATCATAATCTATATAAAGCAGGAGACATGTATGATAACCAAAATACAGTACGCAACATAAAAGCAGTCAAGTCAGGGACTCACGCCCTCAAAGTCACCACTCAAATATAACTATGGGTCTCACGCCCACCACATCCATCATGTTCGCATCATGGCCACGTGCCCCGAATCGCGACGGTAGGCATGTCCATGATGCAACAATAATAACAAGGCCGCATGGCCACATGCCCCGGAATCAGCCGGTAGACATGCCCATATAACCTCAATAACAATATACGGTGGTCAACCCCGCCGCGTAGCCACATGCCCCGGAATCTGCACGGTGTAGACACGTCCATGTTGCGATAATAACCATATATCGGTAATCAACTCCGACGCACGGGCCGCATGCCCCTGCGTCAGACGGTAGACATGTCCATGTGACATCAACAACAAGACAGTAATCAAAATGGAAACATACCCGTGGAATTCTCCATCACTGCCAGCACGTCCAAGTAAGTTCTCAACAAGTCAACCGGCCCTCTACCGAGAGACGCGGTAACACAGAAATACCACACTTGCACAACCAAGGCTATCATCACAAGCATAGGCAAGTTTCACAACAACAAGCATAGGCGAGTTTCACAACAACAAGCATAGGCAAGTCTCACACAACTCAAAGTACTTTCATTTTATGCCAAAGTCTGGGTTTGTAACCCCAAAGTACTACATACGTTAAGTTCTTTTAAAAGAGATCCATTACTTTTATAAAAGTCACCCGATACCCGTAGTATTAGAATGACCAACCCACATTCCTTTTCAAAATCAAGTAACAACATTCTTTTCCTAAGTTCCAGTTTGCCTAGTTTCAATTACTCAAGCTTCTCATTTTCAAATGGTTTCATAGTTCCCAAACTTAATCACTTGATTCCTTTTTAGAACAATTGAGTAATATATGTCTCACGTGAGAGTAGGTTATTCTTGTTTACAACATTCTTATTACAGCAGCCATGATCTAGAAAATGTAATATCATTTTGTCTCATCTTAGTTTCTATGCGGATGGAGGTTTCATTGGTTTTAATACGATACATCATTATTCAATACATTTTCCTTTATTAACGCTGCAGTTAGTGCGTCGATACACATTCTGATTTCCGAAATCAGTAAAACATTATCCCATTAAATAAAACCAAGTACTCATTACTCACGAATGAGGTTTCACACAAATATTCACATTAAAACAAATAAGTTAAGTCTCTTATCTTATAAGATCAAGTCTCTTAACTTCTTACATCAGTAAACCATTTTCTTTACCTCTCTTAAGACATTATACCTAACTCCCCATAAAGCTAGTATAACTCTTTTTAAAACCTTTAAAACCAAGTGTTACTCTCCCTTCAAAACGATTTATAAATCTTTTGAAATACATCAAGTTTCTTTATTAAACAAGCCAGTTATAATTCACATCAGTTACCTTTTTTAAAACCACAAAGTATTTTCTTACCTACATAAAGCTGTTATAACCAACTTCCCATAAAGCCGTTATAACACTTTATGTTTTACAACAATCAAATACAATTCACACATGTACGTCTACCGCATACATAGTTCACACATATCATGCTAGAAGAGATAGGAAGAGGTTCACATACCTCGCGACGATTGTCGACTAATAGCAAAACGCTCCAAGTACCTCAAACCGCCGGCTACTCCTTAAGCCAAGTGGATCACTCCATACGTAGTACTTCAACCTATAAGGCCACGCGCGCTTATTAACATCTAGATCTCAACGTTCCATAATCTACGTAAAATTGGCGGACTCTCCCCGCCACAACAAGCAAATCTCCTTCTCTCTCGAGGCCGGCGACCACGCCAACCAGGGGGGGTTTGACACGCCGAACCGGACGTGTACAATTCTCCTACACAAGAATATTACACAAGTCTCATCTGATCCTATGTACTTACAGCCATTCGATTCTTAATTCTTCAGCTTAAGTCAAAAGACATTGCCACACAAGATTAAGTATAGTTCTATATATAGTATACTTCGACTATACATTCAAACATGTAATTACAATAGAAGGACAGTAGTGTTTACCTCGATAAGCCCAAAATTATCCAAGTATAAAGTCGATCCTGAGCAACGCTTAGCTCCTACTCCGAGCGCTCCAAACAACCCTTAGAAGTTCTAACCAACTTCTACTTACAACTTCAACAACGGGTGAAGATTTCCTTAGGGTTTCGTTTTTGTGGCTAAAGGAAGTATAATCGTATTTTCTGGGCTTTGTATAAGTGTAACCTTGGGAATACTACAAGGTATTTGGGCCAAGGTATTTGGACATTATAACAATATTAGGAGAGTATTTCTATACCACAACAAGGGGTATTATACGAAGACAACTAGGCTAGGGGGGGGGTACCCCACGGCCAAGGTACCACAAAGGGGGGAGGGGTGTGCTCTCGGCCACAAGGCCTCACGAAAAGGGGGAGGGAGGGGAAGCTCTCGGCTAGCACAACAAGAAGGGAGGAGAGGGTTTCAAGACTTGGAAGTTTTTGGAATGGATGAAGTCTTCACACTTAGGGGGGTATTTATAGCAAAACCAAAAGCCAACCAATGGCCAAGATCAAGCCATGTGCAAGGCAAGTGTAAGGCCAAGATCAAGCCAAGTGCACCCTAACCCTACTCCACAAAACACTCCACAAAACACTCAAAAACAAGGCCAAAACAAGGCACAATTCAAGGGACCAATCGCCAAGGCCAACCGATCCTCTCGGGCCCAATCGCCCAAGTCCTCCACTTGCTACCAATGTGGGGTGACACGTCACCCTCCCGTTGGTCCAAAATGTTTCGTCTCGGAAAAATCCGCAAAATAATAAAAGACATAGCCGAATTTTCTACGAAAGCCGTGGAAACGCTCCGCCGTAAAAACGACTCTAATCGGCACTTGTGCCCAAAATTTCGAAACATGCCTAACTTAAGGCTCAAAATTCGTACGTACGTCCACACGTACATACTCTGGAAATACGGGGTATAACATTACGGGTATCACTTGAGGGGTCCTCTAACCAGCACCCCTATACTGGTCTTGTGCAACACGAGAGGCTGAGTAAGGAGACTTTGCAAACTGAAAAGAACACGCCATCTGACCCGCAGACTCCTCTAGATGTGGGTACTTGTAGGAGTACTAAAGAAGAGCTTTTCCTCGCAACACGTTGCATAAACTTTGAGCGCGGTGAACATAGCCTAATTGAGACCCCTGCATTGGCTTCTAACAACAAGGAAGAAGGATGGAAAGAAGTTATTTCAAGAAAGAATTTCAGTTTGACGAGAAATGCGAAGCGCGGAGGTGCTACTAAATCCTCCATTGTTTGCTAATGAAAATTCTTTATTGGAATGTCCGAGGTCTTTGCGGACAGAGGGATAGGGCAGCCACACAAACTATTATGTGTAGGCTTGCAAAACAGCATGATGTGGCATTAGTCTGCCTAATAGAAACTAAATTCAACCGAATGTGGATGGACTCTTTTACTTCTCAAAGATTCCTTGCTTGGAAATTTTTCTCCAACATAGATTTCATTGATGGCGGAAGAATGCTACTACTATGGGACCCCTCCAGAGTTAGTTGTGATGTGCTTGGAATGGACTCTCAACATATCCATGTCCAAGCATGTTGTAACATTTCTCAAGTATCCTTCCTTGCTACGTTCGTGTATCCGGTCTATAGCATTCCGAAACGAAGGAAACTTTGGCATCATCTCACCCACATAGGCACGGGTATTGTCATTCCTTGGATGATCATTGGAGACTTTAATACTTATTGCCACCATCAAGACAAGGCCGGCGGTCCTCCACTCACGCCTTATGCACTTAGGGACCTCGGGGAATTCAGAATTGCTCACGGACTTGATGACACTCCTTCTAAGGGGTCCTTCTACACTTGGACGAATGACTCAATTTGGTCCAAGCTAGATAGAGTGTTAATGAATCAGCATTGGAGTGACTTGAACCTAGAATGCTCAGCCAACTTTTTGCCTATGGAACCAGTCTCGGACCATTGCCCAGTGATTGCTTCGGTAATCGCATGTTGTGGTATTGGGAAACGACCTTTCAAGTTTATGAACATGTGGCTCTCATACCCCGCCTTTGAGAACATCCTAACTTCATGCTGGAGACAGCGTGTCTTTGGAACTGCCCAATTCACATTGGTCACAAAATTGAAGTCGTTAAAGAAGACATTGCGGGATTTAAACTCTAGCGAATTCGGGAGTATTGAACAAAGAGCAAATACGGCTAACATGGAATTTAAGGAGGCTATAAATGAGCATATGGAGAATCCCTTTGATGAATACTTAAAAGCCAAGGTCAAGTCCTTAAGAGCTAAAGACAATCACCTCCTTGAATCCGAGAGACACTTCTTAAGACAAAAAGCGAGGCAAAAACATTTGATTGGAAGTGATAGGTGCTCCAAATACTTCCATAGTTTGATCAAGAGAAGCAATGTTAAGAACTCGATTACTTATCTTGTAAAAGACAACGGCAATACCACAACATCTCCCGGTGAAGTAATAGGCATGCTGGTTGAGTTCTATAAAGGACTTCTTGGCTTCTCTCGACCCGTAACAAGCATCGACCTTGCGGTACTTGATTGTGGTCCGAAGCTAGGGGAGGAGAATGGCTCACTCCTTTTACATCCTGTCTCCCCAAAGGAGGTTTGGGATGCTCTATCCGATATTGGCAATGACAAAGCACCTGGCCCGGATGGTTTTTCAGCCGCCTTCTTCAAGAAAAGATGGAAGGATGTGGGACATGATGCAGTAAGGAGTATACAAGAATTCTTCTCTTCCGGTGTGCTCTTGAATCAAGTGAACCATACAATACTCACCCTTCTACCCAAAACAGACCGGGACCCCAAGGTGAGTGACTTTAGACCTATTGGATTGACAAATGTGGTATACAAGATCATTACTAAGATCCTAGCTAACCGGATGGCAAGGTTTCTTCCTACATTAGTTGATAAATGCCAAGGTGCTTTTGTGAAAGAAAGAAACATGGTTGAAAATGTCTTCATTGCCCAAGAACTCGTGAAAGGCTATAATAGAACTAGAGTATCGCCAAGGTGTATGCTTATGGTGGATCTTCGGAAAGCTTTTGACACAGTCTCCTGGAATTTCCTTGAATCGGTACTAAAAGGTCTCAAGTTCCCGGACAGATTTGTAAGATGGATTATGGAATGTGTAAGCTCAACTTCTTTCTCTCTTTCAATCAATGGAGAGTTGCATGGCTACTTTACGAGTAAACGCGGCTTGAGGAAAGGGGATCATATGTCTCCTATGCTCTTTATCCTATGCATTGAATACCTTTCCAGATTGCTCAAGCTTAAAACTTCGGATAGAACCTTTTCTTTTCATCCAAAGTGCAAGAGACTAGGCATCTCTCACCTTGCCTTTGCGGATGATCTCATGCTTTTTGCCAAAGGGGATTTATCTTCGGTTGGTGTCCTTATGGATTGTCTTGATGATTTGGAGGCGGCTTCTGGCCTCACACTTAACCCGTCAAAATCTTCAATCTACAATGCGGGAGTGCAAGATTCTATCCGCGACTTGATCTTGGCAAGAGTTGGCTGCCCTTTAGGAGTCTTTCCCGTGCGGTACTTAGGGGTCCCTTTGTCTCCAATTTCTGTCTCTGTGGATCAGTTTTCCCCTTTCACTAGTGCAATCTCGGGTTACATTCAGAAATAGGGACACCACTCACTCTCATATGCGAGTAAATTGGAACTTATCAGATCGGTTGTTCAGGGGGTCGAGGGATTTTGGTTTCGAGCTCTACCCATTAGCTTTTCAGTGCTCAACAAGGTTCACTCTGCTTGCATCCAGTTCCTATGGGGTGGCAAGCCACCAAGTGTCGCTTGGGATGAAATTTGTGTGCCTCAATCTGAGGGAGGCTTAGGCCTCATGGACATCAAAGTATGGAATCACGCCTTACTCTCTCGGACCATCTGGCAAGCTCACACTAAGGCGGATACATTATGGGTTCAATGGATTAATAGCTACTACTTGAGAAATCAATCCATTTGGGATTATGAGGTACGCACTAGAGATTCCCCTTTATTCAAGAAGCTTTGTTGCATCTGTGACACTTTCATAAGCATCTTTGGGAATCAAGGAAACACTATTGCCGGCTTGGAGAAGTGTTGCATCAATGGGAGATTTGATTCGGGACTTCTGTATGACGTCTTGTGCACACCGAGAGAACATAAGCTTTGGATGTCACAAATTTGGAAAGGTTACATTCCTCCTAAATTCTCATTCACAGTTTGGCTAACTTGTAGGAAGCGTCTTGCTACTAAAGATACTCTCTCCTTCCTAAACATGGAAGGAAAGACTTGCGGATTCTGCAAGCGTGCCAATGAGACAAGGGCTCATCTCTTCTTTTCTTGCACCTTCACACACAAGATTTGGAAGCACACAAAAGAATGGTTGGGAATTAGAAGAGAAATGACAACAATTGAAAGCGCACTCAAGTGGATCAAGAAGGAACACCGCGGGACTAGCATTCGATCCAAAGCCATCCTACTTGCCTTTTGTACAGTGGTATATGAGATTTGGAGAACAAGAAATGAATTGATATTTGCGGGCACTAGCTCAACAGCGGATGAGGTTGTGGCAAAAGTTAAAACAACAACATATAGAGTTCTTTATGATTTAATCCCCTCTTGTAACATCACCTCTGAGTGAACGTCCCTTCCCTCCTTCATTTCTTGCTTTATGTTACGTTAAGGATTCAGAACCCTCAATGATTGATTGTAAGTTCCGAGTTTCTTTCTTAGTAATAAATATTACCATTTACCCGAAAAAAAAAGTTGTTATTCTAACATGTTATAAAGCCGCAATCGATTCTAACAACTAAAATCTTCAAGTAGATAACATGCGTCGATTCTAATTATCGACCAAATTGTATTTCAATTTCAAATGGCTCACAATGTCATTTTGGCTATAGGCTTCCACTATCCATATCACTTATCAATCCTTAATACATATACCTCATGCTAGAAAAAATGTAAGGCTACAACAATATGTAATCTCATAACACTAAGAGAACAAGATTGTTACCTTAGCGAGCCTTAATCCAACTTCAAGATCCGAAGTCGCTCCCTAGCAACTTAGAGCCTCTTCTTGACACTCCAATCCGCCACTTGAAGCCCTTAGAAGATCACCAACAACTTTCCTTTAACTTCCAATCCAAACCTAGGAAAGTGACTAGGTTTTCACCTTGCGACTAATACGAAAACGATATTTTTCCGGGATCTTTCTATTGAGATACCCTTACAATACCCTTAGGAACCTTGGTTTAAAGTGTGGAGCTTATTGGACAACAAACGAAAATTCTTGTCTTTCTAAAACCCTCAAACCCGAGAGCATCCTCTAGTGTTCTTCAAGTTTTCTTGAAAATTTTCTAAGTATAGAATATTTGTCTTGCTACTAGTATACTTAAATAACACAATGGAGGGTCAAGATGGAAACAATTGGGTGGCTTGGATCCATTTCACATAAAAAATCTAGCCAAGTGGCTCTTGACTAAGTCAACAATATCAAGCTCTAAGCTTAGCAAGACTTGGTCATCTTAGCCTTGGTCAAATGACCATTTTAGCCATGTCCAATTCTTCCTAGACCAACAAAGGGGGGTGACACGTGTCGCCCACCCATTCGTCGCAATAATTCGTTTTCTGACAATTCCATAATTCCGATAAATTTTTACTAGTCTCAAATCTTAACATTTTGAGTTCTTACGTACGTTCTTATAAACATGCCCTGGAATTACGGGGTGTAACACCGACAGTTTGATGATTCGGGATTTTCTGGGTTGTAATCCACCCGAGTTCTATGGTTCGAGATCTGAGGAGGATCCTCAGGAGTTCATTCGGCAGGTACATCAAACTATGCAGGTGCTTAGGGCCTCGGAGACAGTCAGTTGTGTTAGTTTCTTACCGGTTACGCGATATTGCATTGAACTATTTTGAGTCATGGGAGCTGTCTAGAGGGTGGGTGCTCTTCCAGCTGTTTGGGATGAGTTCACAGAGGTCTTCCTTGATCACTTTTTGCCTCATGAGATGAGGAGATCCCGCGTGGATAAATTCTTGACATTGAGACAGAATGGGAGGACTATCAGAGAGTACAACCTGGAGTTTGACTCGTTGGCCAGATATGCGATCACTATTGTGGCTGACATGGCGGACAGAGTTCACCGCTATGTGATGAGGCTAGACCGTTATATGATTACTGCATGCCTGGGAGTAGGCCTTCAGCCAGGTATGGATATTGCCAGGATGCAGGGTTATGCACAGGGGATCGAGGACAGAGAGAGAGAGGACCAGCCAGACCCAGTCCAGCCTAAAAGGGCCCGGACGACAGGATTTCAGGGAAATTTTTTAGGCGGACAGCCTCAGCAGCAGGCTAGGTCTACATTTTAACCGGCACAGAGTGCTCCTTCTCGGT
This sequence comes from Przewalskia tangutica, assembly GCA_029844215.1. Classification (NCBI taxonomy): domain Eukaryota; kingdom Viridiplantae; phylum Streptophyta; class Magnoliopsida; order Solanales; family Solanaceae; genus Przewalskia; species Przewalskia tangutica. Next base: position 31,966 of record JAQGDG010000259.1, read on the forward strand.
TTTCTAGCAGGAGGTTTGATGAGACGGGTTATTCAGGAGCAGGTCAGGGCTCCATGACTTCGGGGTTTCAGGGAGGCAGAGATTGTAACCGATCGAGACTGCCCCTATCTCGGTGTGTTCGATGCGGTAGATCTCACCCGGGCGAGTGTCGTACTGCTTCGGGAGCTTGTTTCTCTTGTGGCCACTAGGGTCATATGAAAAGGGATTGTCCGACCAGAGGCGGTGTGGGTGGTATGGTTCAGCCTACAGGGTCAGTTGTGTCACGACCCGACCCCGGGCCGCGACTGGTGCCCTACCTGGGCACCCTGTTCAGGTATACATCAGAGAATAGCAGCGGAACATACACAACATAAACACAGGTGTAAATAATATAACAACACAGGCTAGCCGATAAGGCCGCCTTCCATAATATAAACAAAGTCAAAAGTACAACTTTACAACTCAGTTCTTACAGCCCAACCACATATGTGAATACTGCACTTAGGAATAACAATCGTGGGACAGGCTCCCGCCATACCACGAATGTACATAATCAACAAAATCGGGAAAGATCAGACTAAAAGAAAGACAAGCCTCCGGAGAATGGAGCTTCCGACGTCTGATAAGTGATCCTAAGAGTGTGGATCCGCAACCGCCACTCTTTCTGCAGATGAACGCAGCTCGGCAGGAAGGGGGTCAGTACACAATATGTACTAAGTATGTAAAACTGGAAAGTACTGTAATTACAACATAAGTTTAAAAGAAAGCCGGAGACATGTATGATAACAAAATTACAGTACACAGTGCCTTGCTAAAAAAATGAGAGTACATCAAGAGAATACGTATAACATCACCATAGCAGTCTCCCGATCATACCATGGGTAGCGAACCCATAAAAACAGGTGGTATAACGTCTTGGGGTTCCTACCCCTCATTTATACTCTTACCCTGAAGCAGGTGGTATAACGTCTTGGGGGCTTGCCCCTCATTTATACTCTTATCATGTAGAAGATAGTAACGCAGGTGGTATAATGTCTTGGGGGCTTCCCCCTCATTTATACTCTTATCCTGGAGAAGGTGGTATAGCGTCTTGGGGGTTTGCCCCTCACTGATACTCTTACCCTATCTCAAAACCGGCCGTCATACAATAATTAAGCAAGTTAGCAATCCCCCTAACGTCTTATTAGTCTTATTCATCTACACTCTCATTTTAGTTTACATAAGGCACTTTCATGTCTTTTATAAGAATCCGGGAATTTAACCCAAAGTAGCACGTACTTCTACTCTTTAAAACAAATGACTCTTTTTAATAGAAAGCTTCCAAGACACTATTTAACCATAGTATCAAGTCCAAAGTACATTTCAAGGCAAGTCACAATACCTTTAGAATTAAAGTAGGTTTCTAAATCAAACGACTCCTTTTCTTATTAAACCTTGGGCAATTGATACCTTAAAATCAATTTGCCTTTCATTAACACAAGCCATTTGCCTTTGCATAAAGTCAATATAACCAACTCCCCATAAAGTCGTTATATTCACTTTATACCTTAGTCAAGTAGATTTTCCTATCCAAGGGACTTATACGATTAAAACGACACAAGTATCACATACTTTAAATCTCTTCAAGTCCCTTAACTTTACTAAGACTTAAGACATCCTTAATATTTCAAAGGAGTGAGTTAACTTCCTAACTCACCCGACTTGGCATTTTATAAGGCTAGTAAAGAATGTCAAAGGCTCAGACGCCTACTGCACTATATACGCGAAATTAGTCATGCTCAAAAGATAGGAAAAAGTTCTACATACCTCGTCGGGTCAAACCACTTGCCAAGTACAAAGTCCCGCCCGTAGTATGTCAACCTATAATATTCACAAGGTCTATTAAAGCCTTACTTCAATCGTAGAATATCATAAGTGTTAAGTCTCTATATTCTACGGAAAATCGGACAGCACCTCCTTTGTTTTTACTCACTTGCCACCTTTTTCAAGGCCGAAAATACAATAACCAAACAGCCCCAATTGGCTCACAATTATATAGAAGGTAGTCCAATACAAATGACTAACTAAACAGCCCCAATTGGCTCACAATTATATAGAAGGTAGTCCAATACAAATGACTAACTAAACAGCCCCAATTGGCTTACAATTATATAGAAGGTAGTCCAATACAAATGACTAACTAAACAGCCCCAATTGGCTCACAATTATATTTCAAACCAAATTTGTAGCATAACATGATATCAAGTCGCATTTGATTATAATAACCATAATCCTTAAGTCAATGACATGCGACGGTTCTAACAACGATTAAATTGTAATTCAACTTAGTCATGGCTTACATTACATTTCGGATTTCCAAGGCTATAATCAATCCATAATCCTTAACCTCAAGATAACAACTCCATGCTTGCAACATACAAAGCTAACAACAACAAAATAAATAATCTTGTAATACTTTCAAAGAACAAGATTATACCTCAATGATTCTTAATCCAACTCCAATCCGAAGTCGCTCCTTAGTAGTTTATAGCCTCTTCAAGACACTTCAATCCGCTTGTTGAGACCCTTAGAACAACACCAACAATTATCCTTCACAACTCCAAACAAAACCTAGAAAGACCCTTAGGTTTTCGTTTGCGACTAACCCGAAAACAATCTTTTTCCACGATTTTTCTATTGAGATGTGTTTACAATACACCTAAGAACCTTGGTTTAAAGTGGGGAATTAAAAGAACAAGGAACAAAGATTTTCCTTTTTTTTTTGAAGATAAGCCGAGAGCTCAAGCTCTATGTTCTTCAATTTGTGCAATTTTTTCTAAGTGTTGGCTCTCTCTAGCACTACTAGTAGTAATATATAGCACCTTGGAGGGTTATGATAATAACACATGGGTGGTTTAGATGTAGTCTTGCTAAATATCAAGACCAAGGTGGGACCTTTGACTTTAGTCAATAAACTCATGCTACAAGTTGCAAGACTTAGCCTTAGAAGACTTATGGCAAATGACCATATTGGCCATGCCATTTCGTCCAAGGCATAGCTAAGGGGGGGGGGGGGGTGACACGTGTCGCCCTCCCATTCGACACAACACAATGTTTTCCGACAATTTCATAATTTCCGATAAATTTTTACAAGTCTCAAATCCTTAACATTTGTGAGTTCTTACTTATGTTCCTAAAACATGTCCTGAAATTACGGGGTGTAACATTCTTCCCCCCTCAGAAACATTCGTCCCCGAATGTTCTTTCGGAGTCAAACTTAATTAGCGACATAGTTTCCTTTCACAACCCCGACATACCAAAAATAAATGCTACACATGGCCACATAATATCATTTAGGCAAAAGAGATACTTCAATTTAAAACTTGACAAGTAAGGGAAGATGAATTACCTGAAGGTATAGGAAATAAGTGAGGATACTTCCTCAACATGTCCTCCTCCGCCTCCCAAGTCATCTCTCTCTGCTATCATTCCTCCACAGACTTTGACGGAAGCTACATCCTGGTCCGCCGCCGACTGGCGACGAGTATCGCTATGGGACTCTCCTCATACGATAACCCCTCTCACACTGGACCTCACTAGTAGGAAAACTCGCCGATCACCGATACACTTCCGCAACATAGAGACATGGAAGACCGGATGTACCGCTCTAACTCGATGGCGCATCCAACTCGTAGGCAACCTTGCCCACCCGATTTAACGATCCGGTAGGGCCCAATGTACCTTGGGCCAGCTTCTTCTTACCGAATCTCATCACACCTTCATGGGTGACACCTTCAAGAAGACCCAATCGCTTCACCAAACTCCAAATGTCGACGCCGATTATCCGCATATGACTTCGCCGACTCGAAGCCGCATCGCCTCCCGATAAGCTTCACCTTATCCATACCGCCGTACCAAGTCCGCCAACTAACTGCACCTCGCCATGTCGAACCACCCAATCGGGCGATCTACATTTCCGCCATATAAAGCCTCAGATGGCGCCATCTCAGATACCGGAATGGTAGTTATTATAAGCAAACTCTACAAGAGGCAAATGATCCTCCCAATACCATCGAAATCAATCACGCAGCTCGCAGATATCCTCGTGTTCGATAGTACGCTCGCCGTCCACCGAGGATGAAATGTCAGACCGAGACTCACCTGTGTCCCCAAACCCTTCGGAAGGACCTCCAGTTAGCCAGAACCGGGCTCCCTATCCGAAATAATCGACACCGGGACACCGTGGCCTCACAATCTCCCTCGATGTACATCGACATAGTCTCACCAAAACGCCGCCCCGACCGAAGGAAATGGGCTGATTTCACACTGTCAACAATCACCCAAATGGAGTCGCATTTCCTCCGAGTACGAGGTAACCTCAGAACAAAGTCCATGTTGATCATCTCCCACTTCCAAGTCGGAATCTCAATAGATCGCAATAATCCATCGGGCCTCTCGTGCTCGACCTTAACTCGCCGCAATTAGGACATCAGGCAACGAAACTCGCCACGCCCCTCTTCGTGCCATCCCACCAATACAAACATCCGAGGTTATGGTACATCTTGGTCGACCGATGAATAGAATAACGAGCACCGCAGGCCTTCCCCGAGAATCTGGCCGTCGAGTCCTCGCCACATCGGGAACACACAACCGCCTCAAATCTCAAGACTTATCAGCGCTACTCGAATAGACTCTTCTCTCCCGAAGAGTCGCATCTCGATACCGCATCAACATCGGGTCTCAAACCGTCGCCGATCTTCACCTCATCAATGATGGAAGACTCGGCAACCTCACGAACTCGCACTTCACTATCGCTTGTGATCGATCAATCGAACCCCAAGGCTTGCTAATCGGTGGATCTCGACGACCATGTCCCGCCTCTCTCCGCACCTCGATAGGCTCCCCATCGACCTACGACTCAAGGCATCAAGAACTACGCTGGCCTTCCCGGATGGTATAGAATATCAACATCATAATCTTTCAAAGAACTCTAACCACCGCCTCTGCCTCAAGTTCAGCTCCTCTCGCTCGAAGATATATCTGAGGCTCTGTGGTCTGTATAAATATCCACATGAACCCCATACAAATAATGTCTCCAAATCTTCAAGGCATGTATAATCACGCCAACTCTAAGTCATGGGTAGGGTAATTCCTCTCATGCTTCCGTGAATCGCCGAAGCATAGGCTATTACCTTGCCGTGGCCGCATCAAAACACACCCTAGCCCGATACCCGAGGCATCACAATAGATCACGCATCTATCTAACCTCCTAAGAGTAAGAACCGAGTCAGAGTCAACCTTTCCTTCAAGAATCGGAAACCCTTCTCGCAAGCCTCGCCCACCGGAACTTGGCCGCCTCGAGTCACCCTAGTCAACGGTGCTGAAATCAAGCAAACCGCTTCCACAAACTCGCGATAATAACTCGCCACCCTAAGAAATCTGCGCACTTGGCCGGAGTAGAGGTCTCGCCAAGACTTGATCGCCTCACCTTTGCCGATCTACCCAACACCGTCAGCCCCAATAATATGCCCCAGGAATGCCACTGAGGCCAACCAAAACTCACACTTGGAGAACTTGGCGAATAACTGCCGGCTCCGGAGAATCCCAAGTACAGTCCTCAAGTGATCTGCATGCTCCCGCTCTGTCCGTGAATACACCAGGATGTCATCAATGAATACAATCACAAACGTATCCAAAAATGGCTTGAACACCCGGTTCATCAAATCCATAAATACCGCTGGAGCGTTGGTCGCCGAAAGACATAACTCAACTCATAGTGCCCATACCGGTTCTCAATGCGCTTTGGGATATCTCGCTCTCGAACTCGAACTCGATGATAACTGCACGCAGTGTCTATCTTTGAGAAACACTCGCACTCCTACAACCGGTCAAACAAATCATCAATCACGGGAGGGTACTGTTCTTAATGGTTACTTTATTCAGCCGTCGTAGTCAACACACATACGCAGGCCCCATCCTTCTTCTTCACAAACAACACCGCGCCCCTGTGGAGATACACTAGGCCCGGATAAAGCCTTTTTCCAAAGAAATCTTTCACCTGGTCCTTCACTCCTCAACTCAGAAAGCCATCCTCAGATGGCGGAATGGAAATAGGTCGAGTGTCCGCAACGTGTCAATACAAAACTCGATCTCCTCTCGTGAGGATACCCAAGATCATCCGGGAACACATCCGAAACTCCCTAACCATCGGCATCGATCAAGAACGGCACTCGGCCTCAGACGAATACCCGAACTGGATGATAGATGTACCCTTCTCGTACCATCTTCCTAGCCTTGAGGTAAGAAATAAACCTACCCTCGGCGATGCTATGTTCCTCCACTGATAATCGGCTCGCCAGAAATCGAACCAACCATCTTGTCTCATACCAACGTTGGCATAACAAGAAGCCAACCACCATACCCATAATGACATCAAAATCGTCATCTCCAAATTTATCAAGTCTGCAAGAGTCCGACGATCAGAAATAAATACCTGACAACCTCTATACACCCGCCGCCTAACATCGAATCACCCATCGGCGTAGCTACCTCAAACGGCTCTATCGACACCGGCCTATCCCGATTCTACCCGCACAAGAGGACACATAGGACAAGGTAGAACTCGGATCTATCAATGCATAAACATCACACCAAATCGCGAATGTACCGTGATGACGTCGTGGAAGCCTCCCGATCCCGGGCGGCCGCTAGAGAATATATGCGGTTCGGGACCGCTAGAATCGAACCACCACCACGACCTCTACCGCGGCCCGTCGTGAGTACCGCCCTCCGGGCGCATAACCACGTAGGAGAAGAAGACCAAAGAATCGATCCGTCGCTTGTCTTTGCACTACCACGCCGCTTCTAGACGGACAATCCTTTTCAAATGGCCCCGCCGCCACACGAGTAACAAGCTCCCGGCTCGCGACACTCGCCTGGTGGAACCTACCGACGAGCACACCGAGGTATGGGTGGTCCCGACGGTGACGGTTCGCCTCCTCAAATCTCAGAGTCCCCGAGCCCCGACCGCTCTCGATCGACTGGCTGGTCGACCTCTGCCGAAAACCGTGACGGAGCACTCTGTGCTGGCTGGAAAGTGGACCTACTCTATTGCTGAGGTTGTCCGCCTCGAAAACTGCCCTGAGACCCCGATGTCCTGGCCCTCTTGGGCCGGCTCGCCAACTGGTCCTCCTCTCTATCCTCTATCCTCGAGCATAGGCTCGCATCCTAACAATGTCCATACCGGGTCAAGAGCCACCCCAAGCATGTCAGAATCATATGACGGCCTAGCCCCATCACGTAACGATGAACTCTATCCGCCATGCTAGCTACAATAGTATGCGCTGCACGCCAAGGAGTCAAACTCAGCTATACTCCCGACAGCCTCCCGCTCGCCTCAAGGTCAAGAATCTGCTCACCCGGCTCTCCTCATCTCGTGAGGCAAAAGTGATCCATGAAGGCCTCTCAGAACTCCTCCCAAACCGCCGGAAGAGCAAAGATCACCTCTCGAAAGCAACCACGACTCAAACCAGTTCAACGCAATATCGCGCAACCGTAAGAGGCTAGTGTAATGCACTCGCCTCAAGCCCTAAGGACTGCATGGTCCGTCAGAGTCGCCGAACGAACTCCCGCGGATCCTCATCGACTCGAACCATAAAACTCGCGTGGATGACATCCCGTAAAAATCCCTAATCCGCAAACCGTCGGCTTGGCCGCGTCGCTCCTGCCGGCGCTGCCGCTACTATACCGTCAACAACCGAATTTGCTCCTCGTAGTCTCTATACTCGCACCGGCCGGGAACCGAGGGTCCGCATCGGAACCTGGAGTTACCGCCGCTCGCCTTCTAAAATCGCAGCGTGGCTGAACTCGCCGACCGCCTACTACCTCGTGCATAGTCCGCGCTCGAGCCCGTGTAACCTTCGAGTACCGCTAGCAGCCTCGCCGCCGCTTTGCCCTTCGGGCTCGTCGCCTTCGTGGAGGCATAGCTGTTTACAAGAAGAGGTCATAGAGGATTCAACCTAATAAGACAACTCTAATGCACGACTCGCAGAGAGAAGAATGGAAACCAATCCTAAATGTCCCGCAACCTCCCGATTATAGATGTGGTGCACAACACGCCGATAATCAAGACTCTACTAGACACGGCCTCAGACACTTTCCGAGGACTAATCGCTCGATACCACTTTTGTCACGACCCGACCGGCCGCGATCGTACCCTACCGGGCACCCTGCCTGTGCATACATCGTAGAATAGCAAATAAACATACACAACATAAACACATGTGTAAATAATATAACAATACAAAGCTAGCCGATAAGGCCGCTTCCATAATATACACAAAGTCAAAAGTACAACTTTACAACTCAGTTCTTACCGCCCAACCACATAGGTGAATACAGCACTCTAGAATAACAATAATCGTATGACAGTGGCCTCGCCATACCCCCGAATGTACATAATCAACAACATCGTGGAAAGATCAGACTAAAAGAAAGACAAGCCTCCGAGAATGGAGCTTCCGACGCCCGATAAGTGATCCTAAGAGCGTGGATCCGCAACCGCTTACCCTTTCTCGCGCAGATGAACGCAACCCCCGAGAAGGGGGTCGACACAATATGTACTAAGTATGTAAACTGAAAGTATCAGAATGACAACATAAGTTTAAAAGAAAGCCGAGACATGTATGATAATAAAATTACACATGCGCTCGCTAAAAATGAGAGTACATCAAGAGAATACGTATAACATCACCATAGCAGCCTTCCCGATCATACCATGGGTAGCGAACCCATAAAACAGTGTGGTATAACGCCTTGGGGTTCCTACCTCATTTATACTCTTACCTCAAGCATGTGGTATAACGCCTTGGGGCTTGCCCTCATTTATACTCTTATCCTCGTAGAAGATAGTAACGCAGTGGCATAACGCCTCGGGGCTTCCTCATTTATACTCTTATCCTGGAGAAGGTGGTATAGCGTCTTGGGGGTTTGCCCCTCACTGATACTCTTACCCTATCTCAAAACCGGCCGTCATACAATAATTAAGCAAGTTAGCAATCCCCCTAACGTCTTATTAGTCTTATTCATCTACACTCTCATTTTAGTTTACATAAGGCACTTTCATGTCTTTTATAAGAATCCGGGAATTTAACCCAAAGTAGCACGTACTTCTACTCTTTAAAACAAATGACTCTTTTTAGTAGAAAGCTTCCAAGACACTATTTAACCATAGTATCAAGTCCAAAGTACATTTCAAGGCAAGTCACAATACCTTTAGAATTAAAGTAGGTTTCTAAATCAAACGACTCCTTTTCTTATTAAACCTTGGGCAATTGATACCTTAAAATCAATTTGCCTTTCATTAACACAAGCCATTTGCCTTTGCATAAAGTCAATATAACCAACTCCCCATAAAGTCGTTATATTCACTTTATACCTTAGTCAAGTACATTTTCCTATCCAAGGGACTTATACGATTTAAAACGACACAAGTATCACATACTTTAAATCTCTTCAAGTCCCTTAACTTTACTAAGACTTAAGACATCCTTAATATTTCAAAGGAGTGAGTTAACTTCCTAACTCACCCGACTTGGCATTTTATAAGGCTAGTAAAGAATGTCAAAGGCTTGTACGTCTACCGAAGTATATATGCGAAACTAGTCATGCTCAAAAGATAGGAAAAAGTTCTACATACCTCGTCGGGTCAAACCACTTGCCAAGTACAAAGTCTCGCCCGTAGTATGTCAACCTATAATATTCACAAGGTCTATTAAAGCCTTACTTCAATCGTAGAATATCATAAGTGTTAAGTCTCTATATTCTACGGAAAATCGGACAGCACCTCCTTTGTTTTTACTCACTTGCCACCGTTTTCAAGGCCGAAAATACAATAACCAAACAGCCCCAATTGGCTCACAATTATATAGAAGGTAGTCCAATACAAATGACTAACTAAACAGCCCCAATTGGCTCACAATTATATTTCAAACCAAATTTGTAGCATAACATGATATCAAGTCGCATTTGATTATAATAACCATAATCCTTAAGTCAATGACATGCGACGGTTCTAACAACGATTAAATTGTAATTCAACTTAGTCATGGCTTACATTACATTTCGGATTTCCAAAGCTATAATCAATCCATAATCCTTAACCTCAAGATAACAACTCCATGCTTGCAACATACAAAGCTAACAACAACAAAATAAATAATCTTGTAATACTTTCAAAGAACAAGATTATACCTCAATGATTCTTAATCCAACTCCAATCCGAAGTCGCTCCTTAGTAGTTTATAGCCTCTTCAAGACACTTCAATCCGCTTGTTGAGACCCTTAGAACAACACCAACAATTATCCTTCACAACTCCAAACAAAACCAAGAAAGACCCTTAGGTTTTCGTTTGCGACTAACCCGAAAACAATCTTTTTCCATGATTTTTCTATTGAGATATGTTAACAATACACCTAAGAACCTTGGTTTAAAGTGGGGAATTAAAAGAACAACGAACAAAGATTTTCCTTTTTTTTTGAAGAGAAGCCGAGAGCTCAAGCTCTATGTTCTTCAATTTGTGCAATTTTTTCTAAGTGTTGGCTCTCTCTAATACTACTAGTAGTAATATATAGCACCTTGGAGGGTTATGATAATAACACATGGGTGGTTTAGATGTAGTCTTGCTAAATATCAAGACCAAGGTGGGACCTTTGACTTTAGTCAATAAACTCATGCTACAAGTTGCAAGACTTAGCCTTAGAAGACTTATGGCAAATGACCATATTAGCCATGCCATTTCGTCCAAGGCATAGCTAAGGGGGGGGGGGGTGGTGACACGTGTCACCCTCCCATTCGACACAACACAATGTTTTCCGACAATTTCATAATTTCCGATAAATTTTTACAAGTCTCAAATCCTTAACATTTGTGAGTTCTTACTTATGTTCCTAAAATATGTCCTGAAATTACGGGGTGTAACAAGTTGTTGGGTCTTCTACTTCTGTGGTTATGCGCCCCGGAGGGCAGGGTGTTCACGGACCGGCAGGCCGCTGCAGAGGTCATGGTGGAGGTCCTAGTTCTAGCGGTCCACAGAACCGCCTATATTCCTTAGCCAGCCGGCAGGATCAGGAGGCTTCCCCGGATGTCGTCACAGGTACATTATTGATTTCATGTTGTGACGTTTTTGCTGTGATAGATCCAGGTTCTACCTTGTCCTATGTGTCCCCTCTTATTGCTGGTAGAATAGGGATAGAGCTGATGTCGATAGAGCCTTTTGAGGTAGCTAAACTAGTGGGTGATTCGGTGTTGGCTGAGCGGGTGTACAAAGATTGTCCGGTGTTTATATACAGTCGTCAGACCCTAGCAGACTTGATAGAGTTGGAGATGACATATTTTGACGTCATTATGGGTATTGACTGGTTGGCTTCTTGTTATGCCAACGTTGATCAGAGAGAGTTGGTCCAATTCCGCTGGCCGGTTATCGAGTGGAAGGGCAATACAATGCCGGAGGGTAGGTTTATTTCTTACCTCGGCTAGGAAGATGGTGCATAAAGGGTACATCTATCATCTGGTTCGTATTCGATACGCAGGCCGAGGTGCCGCTTCTTCACCGGCCCGTGGTTAGAGAGTTTCCGGATGTATTCCCAGATGATCTCCCAAGTATCCCTCCAGAGAGGGAGATTGAGTTTTGATATGTTGCCAGACACTCGGCCTATATCTATTCCGCCGTACCGGATGGCACCTACTGAGTTGAGGGAGTTGAAGGACCAACTGAAAGATTTGCTGGAAAAAGGCTTTATTAGGCCTAGTATGTTACACCTCATAATCCAGGACATGTGTTTAAGAGAATGTACGTGAGAAGATACGACTTTAAGTTTGATACGAAAGAAGGATTGCTTTTTCCTACGGAAAACGATTTCGAGCCTCGGGAAAGATTAATGTTTGTAAATTAAGACTCGTAAAATTTATCGGAATTATGGAAATGTCGTGAAACGACGTGTATGGATGAATGGGAGGGCGACACGTGGCACCCACTACAATAGGCTTGGACGAAATGGTCATGAGAATTGGTCAAGTCTTGAACAAGCCAAGGCTTGACATTATTGACTTAGTCAACTTGCCAACTTGACATTAGATCTTTTAACCCCAATGAATCTAGGCCACACAAGTGTTCTAATCTTGACCATTGGAAGTAGTATATCATCACACTAGTAGCAAGACATTCTACACTTAGAAAAATTAGCCAAGAACTTGTTGTTCTTTTATGAAGCTCTCGGGTTTGAGCAATAAGGAACGAGAAATTTTTTCAATTGTTGTACATAATTCACAAGACTTTAACCCAAGGTTTCCTAGGGGTACTGTAAGGATATCTCAATAGAAAGATCCCGGAAAAACGACGTTTTCACGTTAGTCGCAAGGCGAAAACCTAAGGTGTTCTTCAACTTTGAAGATGGAACTTGAAGAGGAGTTCTTCATGAGCTTCTAAGGAGTGCTTGGAGCGGATTGGAACATAAGAAGAGGAGCTAAAAGTTGCTAAGGATCGACTTTTACGCTTTGACATTATTAGGGCTTATTGAGGTAAAATCTTCATCTTCTTAATGTAATTAAAGATTACATGTTATAGTAGTTAAGAAATGAGCATGTGGTATATAGAATGAAGCTTGAAAAGATTTGGATCATGTCGACATGTTAAAACCGAAAATGGACAAGTTAGCCATTTATGTTGTAATCAATTTGGTCGATAGTTACAATCGTCGCATGTTAAGGAAGAAAGGATTTATAGTTGTTGTAATTGTTATTATGTATATAACATGTTGGAATAACAACTTGGATTGAAAAAGTAAATTGAAAGACAATTGATATTGTTATGGATAGTGTTATTGCCGAGAATGTGCCTTAAGTAATGGACAGTTTTATATTGATTGTGGGGCAGAATTTTACACGTCCTATTAGGCGTGTAATCCCCTTTGTATTTGCTGAATTTTTGGGCCTTAAATGTGGCGTTTGGTTATTGAATTCGGGCCTTGAAAAAGGTGGAAAAGTACGTAGAAACAAAGGAAGTGCTGTCCGATTTTTCGTAGAATTTGGTGACTTTACACTTAGTATGATTCTACGTTAAGAAGTGAGGAGTTGATAGACATGTTATGATTAATATAGGTTGAAGTACTACGAATAGCATATTCTACTTAAAGGATGGAATAGCTATCAAGGTTGAAGTACTTTGGAGCATTTTGCTACTTGTCGATAATTGTCGCGAGGTATGTGAACCTCTTCCTCCTTTTGGCATGGTTCTATGTATGAAGTATACATGTGGTGTTATTTCATGGTTCCTTCTACTCTTAGAAGTTAAGAGGTATGTATGTATGATTTACTCTATGTAAAAGTCATGTCTAAGTTATCCTAAGTTCTTACCAAGTCTTATGGGGGATGTTGGTAAGAGTCGTTAGGAAGTATTTGGAGTCGAGTTGACTTTGCTAATTTACTGCACGAATGAGAATAAGTATCGAACAAGCCATTGCAGCGTTAATAAAATAAAATGTATCGACAATCAATTATATTAAAATGAGTAGAATTCTCCATCTGCATAGAAACTAAGATAAGACAAAATTGTATTACATTTTCTAGATCATGACTGCTTTAATAAGATCGTTATAAACAAGTATAATCTATTCACAACGCATAAAAGTATATGTTACTTAATTTAAAGAGTTTACGTTATGAAGTTTTAAGACTATGAACCTTGAATTCTTAAAAAGTTAAGAGACTTTATTTTTCAAGTTATTGGACTTGATTCTTAAAGGAATGAATGACTTGATTTAAAAGTATAGAATACTTGATTTGGGAAAAGCATTGATAACTTGATATTCTAAGTTAAGAAACTTGATTTCTTAAAAGTTAAGAGACTTGAAGTATTTTGAAAGCTATGTAACTTGGTTTGAAAGTATATGTTATACCCCGTATTTCCCAAGTATGTACGTAAGGACGTACGTAGAAAATTTGAAACTTGTAATTAAGGCTTGGCCGAATTAATTTTGTTCACAACACCCGTTTAGAGTCGTTGACTAAACGTTTTCACAGCCTTCGTAGGGAATTTCCGCTATGTCATTTTTAATTTTTCTGATTTTTCCGAGAGAATATACATTTTGGACCAACGGGTGGTCGAGACTTGTCACCCTCCAATTGATGGATGTGAGGCGTTATTGTGGCCGATTGGAATGGCTTTAGTTGGTAGGATATTTGTGTGTTAGTTGGTCAAGGGGCACTTGGCAAGATCTTGGCCATTGGTTGGCCATTGGTTGGCCTATAAATACCACCCTATGTTGAAGACTTTCTTCATCCTAAAATCTTCTAAGTGTTAAAATCCCTCTCCCTTCTTGTGGTTCTCGTCCAAAAGCCTTCCTCCCCTCGTCGAGTTCCCCTTAGTGGGGTAGGCCGAGGGGTATACACCCTCCTGGGTGGCACCGGGTACCCCCTAGCCTAGTTGTTTTCGTATAATACCCCCCTCTTGGTAGAAATACTCTCAAAAGTATTGTTATAATGCCCAAATTACCTTAGCCATATACCTTGTTGTATTCTAAGGCTATACCTATACGAAAAGCCCAGAAATACTATTATACTTACCGTCAGTCACCAAACCGAAACCCTAAGGAAAATCTCCATGGTTAGTTGGAGTAGTATGAAGAAGTTGGTTAGAACTTCTAAGGGTAGTTTGGAGCGGGTTGAGCGCGGAGTCGAGCTAAACGATTGCCCAGGATCGACTTTATACTTGGATAATTATGGGCTTATCGAGGTAAATATCTTGTCCCTCTATTGTAATTGGAAATTACATGTTGTTAGAATATATAGTTGAAGTATACTATATATAGAACTGAACGTAGTTATCGGCAATGTCTTTTGACTTAAGCCTGAATAATACTTACGGCAATGTCTTGCGACTTAAGCCTGAATTTAAAGAAGAATATTGAATCAGTAATTACATAGGTTGTATTACGGACTTGTGTAGTAGTACCGTGGAGTAGAATTGTACCCGTTAGGGTTAGACGTATAACCCCCCCCTGGTTGGCTTGGTAGCCGGCCCCGATAGAGGAGGAGGAGATTTACGCCTGCGGGGAGGCCGCCAATTTTCTCAGAATGTTCTCGGCGGATCTAAATGTTAATAAGCCTTGTGGCCTTATAGGTTGAAGTACTACGCAGGTGCGATCTACGTGGCTTAAGGAGTAGCCGACATTGGAAGTACTGAGCGTTTTGCTATTAGTCGATACTGCGCGAGGTATGTGAACCTCTTCCTATTTCTTCTAGCATGATATGTGTGAACTATGTAGCGGTAGACGCATACGTAAA
The DNA here is from genome assembly GCA_029844215.1 of Przewalskia tangutica. Classification (NCBI taxonomy): domain Eukaryota; kingdom Viridiplantae; phylum Streptophyta; class Magnoliopsida; order Solanales; family Solanaceae; genus Przewalskia; species Przewalskia tangutica. Next base: position 47,264 of record JAQGDG010000259.1, read on the forward strand.
ATGTATTTGATTGGTGTAAAACATAAAGTGTTATAACGGCTTTATGGGAAGTTGGTTATAACAGCTTTATGTTGGTTAGAAAATACATGTGGTTTTTAAAAGGTAACTGATTTGAACTATAACTGGCTTGTTATGTGTTAATAAAGAACTTGAAGTATTTCAAGAGATTTTTGAATCATTTTGAAAGAAGAAGTAATACTTGGTTTTTGAAAAACTTAAGAGTTATACTAGCTTTATGGGAAGTTAGGTATAACGGCTTAAGAATGTTTTACTGATTTCGGAAATCAGAATGTGTATCGACAAACCACTGCAGCGTTAATAAAAGGAAATGTTTTGACTAATTAAGTACTAATAAAACCAGTAGAAACCTCCATCTGCATAGAAGCTAAGATGAGACAAAATGATATTTCCTAGATCATGGCTGCCGTAATAAGATTGTAATAAACAAGAATATCCTACTCACATATAAGGCTTAGGTTTCTCAGATTGTTTAAAGGAGAATTATATTCTTAAATGAATAAGACTATGAACTACGAAACTTTTCTAAAATGAGAAACTTGAACATTGGAAATTAGGCAAACTTGAACATTGGAAAAGAATGTTGCTACTTGATTTTACAAGGAGAAGTAATTGATTTACTTTAAAAAGATAATCACTCTATTTTCATATACTATGGGTATTGCGAAGTAACGTATCTTTTAAAGAGTTAATGTATGAAGTACTTTGGGGATAAAAACCCGATTTTGTTAATCATATAGTAGAAAGTACCTTGTGTGAACAACTTGATTGTATTGGTTTGTGATAGCCTTGTGATACTTTCTTGATTGCTTTGATAAGTAAACGTGTTAGGATGCTACGTGTTAGTATCTTGTGATGTTTGTGTAAAGGGGTTTCTGATTGTGCTTATTAACTATCATCGTTATGATAGTATTGTGGCATTCATCTCGAGATGATTCCGGGTTAAGCCGCTCCGACGCGGGTAGACTCAGCGGTCGATGGACCTATGATTCGAGAATACCTCACGCAGTCCCGTGGGCCTATGCGCGAGCTACGAGAGTTCCGTGTTAGCGCGCCCTTACGGGCACGCGTCCACGCGCCATGCGGATCGCGAAGTCCGTGACGATGCCGGGAGTAGCTACCGATGCAGGAATACCTCACGCGGCCGACGAGATTGGCCTACGCGAGTCGCGGAAGTTCCGGTGACTAGACGCGACATTAGATATCGCGCAAGTGGCCGCCTTTGATCATGTGACGGTTCAGACAGATCTTATGATACGCTTCATGACCTTGTTGGTACCGGGTGTTAGTAGCTCGCCATGCCTTCGCATTACCCCGCACGGTGTTATTATGGCACAGTGGGACCCGTGTTCATGTGTTCCTTGGTGCTTTTATATCATAAATCCGCCAGCTGGCGGCGTATTCCACGGGCATGATTGATGTTGTGGGCGAGACCCATTGTTATATTTGAGTGATGACTGAGGGCGCGAGTCCCCGACTTGATATGATCGCTTGTTTATCAGGAATCGTAGTTTTGTTATCATACATGTCTCCCGCTTTATATAGACTTCTATGATTCCATTTACGATTTATTTTCGCCACATACTCTGCACTGTTAGATCGACCTCCTTCGGGGCCGTTCATGCCGCAGTAAAGGTACACCGCCATCGATCCTCGCCTAGGGTCACAGCAAAGATTGGGAAAGCTCCGCTTTCTCGAGGCTTATCAGCCGTATAGTCCTCGTTGTAGGTGTTTACATTCGTGGTATGGCGGGCCCCGCCCCGCCATTGTTGTCGTATCATTTCTTGAGGTCCAGAGTATCGCAGGCGTGGTTTTGTAAAAAGGATTAAACTGCTCATGTTGAAAAAGTTGTTGTTTATATATATGCCGGGCGTAACCGCTTTGGTTAGCCTGCTTTTTCTTATTTCATTGTTTATACTGTCATTTCATGTGTTGTCTTTATGTTCGCTGATTTACTCTGATGTTGGATCACTGGGGTGCCCGGGGTAAGGCACCAGTCACGGGCCCCGGAATCGGTCGTGACAAAAGTGGTATCGAGCGATTAATCCTGAAAGTGTCTACGCATCGATCCGCAGTTCGATTATCGGTGTTGTGCACCACACCAATAATCGTGAGGCTATAGGATATTTTAGGATTGGTTTCTATTCTTCTCACTCCGAGATCGTGCCTTAGAGTCGTGTTGTAAGTTGGACCTCTAACGTATTTCTTTCCCGCACCGCTATGCCTCCGCGCAGGCAACCCGCCCGTGAGGCAAGGCACGGCGGAGTCGCGAGTAGAGCAGAGGTTACGTGGGCACAGCCCAAACATCACCCGGGTGGTGCTTCATTCGGGAGTTTTGCGACGTCACTAGCCCCAAGCAGAGTTTAGCACGCGCGCAGCTCCTATCGCGCCATGACATTTGAACCTTCGCCCACGACCGAACAGAGAATTTAGATTGCAAAGAGGCGACCACATTAGCTATAGATTTGGCTACCGAGAGTATACCGATGTACCGCGAGTCTTGAGGACTATCTAAAAGAGGTTGTGCAAGAGTAATTCTTTAGTTGGGCTTCGAGCATGGCCTGTATCGCTTATGCGCAGCAGCCGGAAGTAGAGATCGACGGTTAAACGGCGACGCAGAGGAGGCCGTGAGCAAAGAAGGTCCTTTGGTAACTTTCGAGGCGAGTCGCCTCACCGAGATTTGATATGCACCTCCGCCAGCAGAGTGGTCTTCCACGGATATCGATGTTCGAGTATGCAGGAGTTGGTCGAACCTGTGGCTTCCTGCTCACACAGGATGCACGCCATCCCGGAATGTCGCCTTTAGTTAGTACTTGTTGTACCTACGACCGCCGTGGTCCGATGTCGATAGAGTGTCCTCAGGAGGACTTAGCCTTCAGATCGCGGGTAGTTCGTCATCTTCCCTAGCTATGCTCTACGGCGTGTTTGATTAGAACGACTAAGGAGTGAAGGAAGAGATATAGATATATCTTTAACCCTCTAGAGATCAAGATGTGTGATAAGTGAGTATACCTTAAGTGCTATGTTCTGATACGGTGTGTTAGTTGTGTTTAGAAATCATGGTGGGTTAACCGAGTAAGATTTTGGGGATAGATAAGGTGTGAGCCTTAGAATGTTTTACGTAAAGACCTTAGAGGTAAGGCCATCTCGAGTAAAGGTGTAGTGTTATGTTTGATCCTTATAGGAGTGCATAGTGCACGTGAGCTATGTTTGTGGGATAAGTCCCTGAGTAGTGTGGAATGAAAGAGGGTAGTTGAACTAAGAAGACCGCTAGGTTTTCGTAACGTGATTAGTGAGAGTTTTCCTTCGGGGAGCTAGTATTGTGCGCGCCGCGTCAACCCGCGGTAGGTTTGGTGGTGGGGTCAGGTTGTGGTGGTCCCGCCTTGTGTTAGGGTTGTGAGGGTGTTAGGCCCAAGTTTAGTTAACCAGCGTACGAACTCGTGGATGCGTTCGACCAGTGGTCGGGCCGATGGGGGCAGCCCATCGTGTTCTTCGGTCAGGACCGTTTACTCGGCTGTGTTGAGTTATCAGAAAGGTTGTAAGGCTGCACGGGGTGCCTACCTTCACCTTATGTCGCATGAAGCCCGTGTTGTGGCTATTTTCGCTTTCTAAAAGTTTTACCAGCAGGTTAAGAACTCGATGAGTCTCGACCGCATTCGCCTCGCCGCGTGGATTTCGGGGTAGTCGGGGATTGTTGTCTCCGTGGAGGAGTGTTTAAGCTACCATTTCGTGTTCGGATGTTGCCTTTTGAAGCCTTGTAGGCGGAAGTGTAAATTGCCGGTCGATTGGTTCGATGTTGGCAAGGTTCAGTTAGTTGGTTCAGGCTTGTTCCAGCAGACTGTGGAGAGAGTAAAGCTTGTCTAGAAGAGGTTCTGGCAGCTCAGAGAAATCGTGCGGATAATCGGCGACGACGCTTAGAGTTCGTGCCGACGGTCGGTCTTCTTGAAAGTACCACCCTGCTAGGGTGTGACGAGTTTTGGAAAGCAGAGGAAAACTTAGCCCGAGTTACTTGGGCCCTTGAGTTCATGTGAAGAATAGGCCGTTGCCTATATGTTAGCAATTGCCGTCCGACTTAGGAGGCGAGACGTCCGGCCTTTCGTATTGATATGATCGGAAAGTATCGAGATCCATCCAGAGTGTTCCCGCTAATGATGACCACGTTAGGGATAGTAACCCCGAGTTTTGGAAACCGGCCGACGTAACGTAGTAAGAGTTCGAGTGTACGACCTCCTCCGGATCGCACGCAGCCCGGCACCATTCGTTGGTCGCCGGAGTGACACCGTAACCTCGCGCAAAGTGACAAAAGTGGTATCGCGGTATCGCGAGCATAGATGTGATCATTTTCTTTTGTGTAAAGTAGCGGGCGAAGTATATTTTAGACCCGGTGAGAGGTGTTATGGTGATGTTAGAGGTGTTTCTCGTGGACTTGGATGTAAGCTTTTTGCGCAAGTTGTTTCGTGGCCACGTGGCAAGGATTGTTCTCGTAAGTATAGTAGTGAAGACTATACCGCGCCGCGTTGTTTTGAGACTTAGAAAGAACATTCGGGACGAATGTTTCTAAGGAGGGGAGAATGTTATACCCCGTATTTCCCAAGTATGTACGTAAGGACGTACGTAGAAAATTTGAAACTTGTAATTAAGGCTTGGCCGAATTAATTTTGTTCACAACACCCGTTTAGAGTCGCTTTCGACTAAACGCTTTCACTTCGTAGGGGAATTTCCGGCTATGTCATTTTTAATTTTTGCGGATTTTTCCGAGAGACGAAACATTTTGGACCAACGGGAGGGCGACACTTGTCACCCTCCAATTGATGGATGTGAGGCGTTATTGTGGCCGATTGGAATGGCTTTAGTTGGTAGGATATTTGTGTGTTAGTTGGTCAAGGGGCACTTGGCAAGATCTTGGCCCTACACTTGCCTTGCACTTGGCAAGATCTTGGCCATTGGTCGCCATTGGTTGGCCTATAAATACCACCCTATGTCAAGACTTTCTTCATCCTAAAATCTTCTAAGTGTTAAAATCCTCTCCTTCTTGTGGTTCTCGCCCAAAAGCCTTCCTCCCCTTGGCCGAGTTCCCCTAGTGGTAGGCCGTGGTATACACCCCCTCTGGTGCTAACTGGGGTACCCCTAGCCTAGTTGTTTTCAGATAATACCCCTCTCGTAGAAATACTCTCAAAAGTATTGTTATAATGCCCAAATTACCTTAGCCATATACCTTGTTGTATTCTAAGGCTATACCTATACGAAAAGCCCAGAAATACTATTATACTTACCATCAGTCACCAAACCGAAACCCTAAGGAAAATCTCCATGGTTAGTCGAGTAGTATGAAGAAGTTGGTTAGAACTTCTAAGGGTAGTTTGGAGCGGGTTGAGCGCGGAGTCGAGCTAAACGATTGCCCAGATCGACTTTATACTTGGATAATTATGGGCTTATCGAGGTAAATATCTTGTCCTCTATTGTAATTGGAAATTACATGTTGTTAGAATATATAGTTGAAGTATACTATATATAGAATCAACGTAGTTATCGCAATGTCTTTTGACTTAAGCCCGAATAATACTTACGCAATGTCTCATGACTTAAGCCTCAATTTAAAGAAGAATACCGAATCAGTAATTACATAGGTCAGACATAAAGAGACTTGTGTAGTAGTACCGTGGAGTAGAATTGTACCCGTTAGGGTTAGACGATAACCCCCGTTGGCTTGCGGCCTCGATAGAGAGGAGATTTACGCTGCGGGTTGGGGAGGTGCCGAATTTTCTGTAGAATGTTCTCCGGCGGATCTAAATGTTAATAAGCGCCAGGCCTTATAGGTTGAAGTACTACGCAGGCGCGATCTACGTGGCTTAGGAGTAGCCGACACTGGAAGTACTTGAGCGCTTGCTATTAGTCGATACTGCCGCGAGGTATGTGAACCTCTTCCTATTTCTTCTAGCATGATACGTGTGAACTATGTAGTACGGTAGACGCATACGTGCTAAATGTATTTGATTGGTGTAAAACATAAAGTGTTATAACGGCTTTATGGGAAGTTGGTTATAACAAACTTTACGTTGGTTAGAAAATACATGTGGTTTTTAAAAGGTAATCGATTTGAACTATAATCGCTTGTTATGTGTTAATAAAGAACTTGAAGTATTTCAAGAGATTTTTGAATCATTTTGAAAGAAGAAGTAATACTTGGTTTTTGAAAACTTAAGAGTTATACTAGCTTTATGGGAAGTTAGGTATAACGGCTTAAGAATGTTTTATCGATTTCGAAATCGTAATGTATCGACAAACCACTGCAGCTAATAAAAGGAAATGTTTTGACTAATTAAGTACTAATAAAACCAAGAGAAACCTCCATCCGCATGAAGCTAAGATGAGACAAAATGATATTTCCTAGATCATGGTCGTAATAAGATTGTAATAAACAAGAATATCCTACTCACATATAAGGCTTAGGTTTCGATTGTTTAAAGGAGAATTATATTCTTAAATGAATAAGACTATGAACTACTTAAACTTTTCTAAAATGAGAAACTTGAACATTGGAAATTAGTCAAACTTGAACATTGGAAAAGAATGTTTCTACTTGATTTTACAAGTATAAGTAATTGATTTACTTTAAAAAGATAATCACTCTATTTTCATATACTACGGGTATCATAAGTAACGATCTTTTAAAGAGTTAATGTATGAAGTACTTTGGGGATAAAAACCCGATTTTGTTAATCATATAGTAGAAAGTACCTTGTGTGAACAACTTGATTGTATTGGTTTGTGATAGCCTTGTGATACTTTCTTGATTGCTTTGATAAGTAAACGTGTTAGGATGCTACGTGTGTTAGTATCTTGTGATGTTTGTGTAAAGGGTTTCTTGATTGTGCTTATTAACTATCACCGTTATGATAGTATTGTGGCATTCATCTTTGAGATGATTCCGGTTGCCGCCCGACGCGGGTAGACTCAAAGCGTCGATGGACCTATGATTCGAGAATACCCTACGCAGTCCTGGGCCTACGCGAGCTACGAGTTCCGTGTTAGCGTGGCCCTTTACGGGCATGCGTCCATGTGGCTACGCGGATCGCGAAGTCCGTGACGATGCCGGAGTAGCTACCGACGCGGGAATACCTCACGCGGCCGATGAGATTGGCCTACGCGAGTCTGCGGAAGTTCCGTGACTAGACGCGCACATTAGATATCGCGGGCAAGTGGCCGCTTTGATCATGTGACGGTTCAGACAGATCTTATGATACGCTTCATGACCTTGTTGGTACCGCGGGTGTTAGTAGTCGCTATGCCTTCGCATTTACCCCGCACGGTGTTATTATGGCACGTGGGACCCGTGTTCATATGTGTTCCTTGGTGCTTTTATATCATAAACCGCCAGCCGGCGGAAGGTATTCCACGCATGATTGATGTTGTGGCGTGAGACCCATTGTTATATTTGAGTGATGACTTGAGGGCGTGAGTCCCTGACTTGATATGACTGCTTGTTTGTGAACTGTAGTTTTGTTATCATACATGTCTCCTGCTTTATATAGACTTCTATGATTCCATTTACAGTACTTATTTTCGCCACATACTCTGCACTGGCCAGATCGACCTCCTTCGGGCCGCTCATGCCGCAGTAAAGGTACACACCGCCATCGATCCTCGCCTAGTGGTCACGCCAAAGATTCGGGAAAGCCCGCTTCTCCGAGGCTTATCACGTATAGTCCCCCGTTGTTGCAGTGTTTACATTCGTGGTATGGCGGCCCCGCCCCGCCATTGTTGTCGATCATTTCTTAGAGGTCCGTAGTAATCGCAAAGGGCGTGGTTTTGTAAAAGGATTAAACTGCTCATGTTGAAAAAGTTGTTGTTTATATATATGCCAAGGTAACCGCTTTTGGTTAGCTGCCTTCTTATTTCATTGTTTATACTTCATTTCACGTGTTGTCTTTATGTTCCGCTGATTTACTCGATGTTGATCACCGTGCCCGGTAAGGCACTACCACGCCCCGAATCGGTCGTGACAAAAGTGGTATCGAGCGCTAATCCTCTGAAAGTGTCTACGCATCGTATCCAAGCAGTCTTGATTATCGCGTGTTGTGCACCACACCAATAATCGTGAGGCTATAGGATATTTTAGGATCGTTTCTATTCTTCTCACTCGAGATCGTGCCTTAGAGTCGTGTTGTAAGTCGACCTCTAACGATTTCTTTCCTGCACTGCTATGCCTCCGCTGCAGGCAACCCGCCCAGAGGGCAAGGCAAGGAGTCGCGAGCAGAGTACAGAGGGTTATGTGGGCACAGGCCCAAACATCACCTGGGGTGGTGCTTCATTCGGTGAGTTTTGCGACGCCACTAGCCCCAGCAGAGTTTAGCACGGCGGCGGCAGCCTCATCGCGCCATGACATTTGAACCTTCGCCCAACGCATCGAACAGAGAATTTAGATCGCAAAGAGGCGACCACATTAGCTATAGATTTGGCTACCAGAGAGTATACCGATGTACCGCGAGTCTCGAGGACTATCTAAAAGAGGTTGTGCAAGAGTAATTCTTTAGTTGGGCTTGATCATGGCCTGCACGGCTTACGCGCAGCAGTCGCGAGAGATCGACGCGTTAAACGGGCGACGCAGAGAGGCCGTGAGCGAAGGTCCTTTGGTAACTTTCGAGGCGAGTCGCCTCACCAAGCAGATTTGATATGCACCTCCGCCAAGGCAGTGGTCTTCCACGGATATCGATGTTCGAGTACGCAGAGTTGGTCGTAACTCCGTGGCTTCCTGTCATTACAGATGCACGCCATCCCGGAATGTCGCCTTTTTAGTTAGTACTTGTTGTACTACGACCGCCGTGGTCCGATGTCGATAGAGTGTCCTTGTAGAGGACTTAGCCTTCAGATCGGTGGGTAGTTCGTCATCTTCCTAGTTATGCGCCTCACGGCGTGTTTGATTAGAACGACTAAGGAGTGAAGCAAAGAGATATAGATATATCTTTAACCTCTAGAGATCAAGATGTGTGATAAGGTGAGTATACCTTAAGTGCTATGTTCGATAGCGGTGTGTTAGTTGTGTTTAGAAATCACGGTGGGTTAACCGAGTAAGATTTTGGGGATAGATAAGGTGCGAGCCTTAGAATGTTTTACGAAAGACCTTAGAGGTAAGGCCATCTCGAGTAAAGGTGTAGTGTTATGTTTGATCCTTATAGGAGTGCATAGTGCACGTGAGCTATGTTTGTGGGATAAGTCCCTGAGTAGTGTGGAATGAAAGAGGGTATTTGAACTAAGAAGACCGCTAGGTTTTCGTAACGTGATTAGTGAGAGTTTTCCTTCGAGCTAGTATTGCAGCTGCCGCGTCAACCCGCGTAGGTTCAGGTGGGGTCGCCGTGGTGGTCCCGCCAGGTTAGGTTGCGAGGGTGTTAGGCCCAAGTTTAGTTAACCAGCGCATTTAACTCGTGGACGCGCTCGACCGCTGGTCGCCGACGGGGCAGCCCATCGTGTTCTTCGGCCGACCGCTTACTCGGCCGTGTTGAGTTATCGAAGGTTGTAAGGCTGCACGGTGCCTACCTTCACCTTATGTCGCATGAAGCCCGTGTGTGGCTATTTTCGCTTTCTAAAAGTTTTACCAGCAGGTTAAGAACTCGATGAGTCTCGACCGCATTCGCCGCCAGCGCGGATTTCGTGGTAGTCGCGGGATTGTTGTCTCCTCGTGGAGGGAGTGTTTAAGCTACCATTTCGTTGTTCTGATGTTGCCTTTTGAAGCCTTGCAGGGACGGAAGTGTAAATTGCCGGCCGATTGGTTCGATGTTGGCAAGGTTCGCTTAGTTGGTTCAGCTTGTTCCAGCAGATCGAGAGAGTAAAGCTTGTCTAGAAGAGGTTCCGCACCGTAGAAATCGTGGCGATAATCGGCGACGACGCTTAGAGTTCAGTCGACGGTCGGTCTTCTTGAAAGTACCACCCCTGCTAGGGTGTGACGAGTTTTGGAAAGCAGAGGAAAACTTAGCCCGAGTTACTGGGGCCCTTTGAGTTCATGTGAAGAATAGGCCGTTGCCTATATGTTAGCAATTGCCGTCCGACTTAGAGGCAAGACGTCCGGCCTTTCGTATTGATATGATCGGAAAGTATCGAGATCCATCCGAGTGTTCCCGCTAACGATGACCACGTTAGGGATAGTAACCCCGAGTTTTGGAAACCGGCCGTGACGTAACGTAGTAAGAGTTCGAGTGTACGACCTCCTCCGGATCGCACGCAGCCCGGCACCATTCGTTGGTCGCCGAGTGACACCGTAACCTCGCGACAAAGTGACAAAAGTGGTATCGCCGTATCGCGAGCATAGATGTGATCATTTTCTTTTGTGTAAAGTGAGCGAAGGAAGTATATTTTAGACCCGGTGAGAGGTGTTATGGTGATGTTAGAGGTGTTTCCTCGTGGACTTGGATGCAAGCTTTTTGCGCAAGTTGTTTCGTGGGCCATGTGGCAAGGATTGTTCTCGTAAGTATAGTAGTGAAGACTATACTGGCGCGCGTTTGTTTTGAGACTTAGAAAGAACATTCGGGACGAATGTTTCTAAGGAGGGGAGAATGTTATACCCCGTATTTCCCAAGTATGTACGTAAGGACGTACGTAGAAAATTTGAAACTTGTAATTAAGGCTTGGCCGAATTAATTTTGTTCACAACACCCGTTTAGAGTCGTTTTTCGACTAAACGCTTTCACGCCTTCGTAGGGAATTTCCGCTATGTCATTTTTAATTTTTGTGGATTTTTCCGAGAGACGAAACATTTTGGACCAACGGGAGGGCGACACTTGTCACCCTCCAATTGACGGATGTGAGGCGTTATTGTACGATTGGAATGGCTTTAGTTGGTAGGATATTTGTGTGTTAGTTGGTCAAGGGCACTTGGCAAGATCTCGCCCTACACTTGCCTTGCACTTGGCAAGATCTCGCCATTGGTTGGCCATTGGTTGGCCTATAAATACCACCCTATGTTGAAGACTTTCTTCATCCTAAAATCTTCTAAGTGTTAAAATCCCTCTCCCTTCTTGTGGTTCTCGTCCAAAAGCCTTCCCCCTCCCCCTTGGCCGAGAGTTCCCCCCCCCTAGTGGGGTAGGCCGAGGGGTATACACCCCCTCCTGGTGCTAGCCGTGGGTACCCCCTAGCCTAGTTGTTTTCGTATAATACCCCTCTTGGTAGAAATACTCTCAAAAGTATTGTTATAATGCCCAAATTACCTTAGCCATATACCTTGTTGTATTCTAAGGCTATACCTATACGAAAGCCCGTAAATACTATTATACTTACCATCACCACCAAACCGAAACCCTAAGGAAAATCTCCATGGTTAGTCGGAGTAGTATGAAGAAGTTGGTTAGAACTTCTAAGGGTAGTTTGGAGCGGGTTGAGCGCGAGTCGAGCTAAACGATTGCCCAGATCGACTTTATACTTGATAATTATGGGCTTATCGAGGTAAATATCTTGTCCTCTATTGTAATTGGAAATTACATGTTGTTAGAATATATAGTTGAAGTATACTATATATAGAACTGAACGTAGTTATCGCAATGTCTTTGACTTAAGCCCGATAATACTTACGGAATGTCTTGCGACTTAAGCCCAATTTAAAGAAGAATACCGAATCAGAATTACATAGGTTGTCAGACATGAGACTTGTGTAGTAGTACCGTGAGTAGAATTGTACCTAGGGTTAGACGATAACCCCTCGCTGGCTTCGTAGCCACCGATAGAGAGGAGATTTACGCCATGCGGGGAGGTGCCGAATTTTCTCAGAGAATGTTCTCCAAGGGATCTAAATGTTAATGTCGCCAGGGCCTTATAGGTCAAGACTACGTGTGCGCGATCTACGTGGCTTAAGAGTAGCCGCTGGAAGTACTGGAGCGCTTTGCTATTAGTCGATACTCGCCGCGAGGTATGAACCTCTTCCTATTTCTTCTAGCATGATATGTGTGAACTATGTAGTACGGTAGACGCATACGTGCTAAATGTATTTGATTATGTAAAACATAAAGTGTTATAACGCTTTATGGGAAGTTGGTTATAACAAATTTTTATGTTGGTTAGAAAATACATGTGGTTTTTAAAAGGTAATCGATTTGAACTATAACCGCTTGTTATGTGTTAATAAAGAACTTGAAGTATTTCAGAGATTTTTGAATCATTTTGAAAGAAGAAGTAATACTTGGTTTTTGAAAAACTTAAGAGTTATACTAGCTTTATGGGAAGTTAGGTATAACGGCTTAAGAATGTTTTACTGATTTCGGAAATCAGAATGTGTATCGACAAACCACTGCAGCGTTAATAAAAGGAAATGCTTTTGACTAATTAAGTACTAATAAAACCAAAGAGAAACCTCCATCCGCATGAAGCTAAGATGAGACAAAATGATATTTCCTAGATCATGGCTGCTGTAATAAGATTGTAATAAACAAGAATATCCTACTCACATATAAGGCTTAGGTTTCTCAGATTGTTTAAAGGAGAATTATATTCTTAAATGAATAAGACTATGAACTACGAAACTTTTCTAAAATGAGAAACTTGAACATCGAAATTAGGCAAACTTGAACATTGGAAAAGAACGTTGCTACTGATTTTACAAGGAAGTAATTGATTTACTTTAAAAGATAATCACTCTATTTTCATATACTACGGGTATCATAAGTAACGATCTTTTAAAGAGTTAATGTATGAAGTACTTTGGGGATAAAACCCGATTTTGTTAATCATATAGAAAGTACCTTGTGTGAACAACTTGATCAGATTGGTTTGTGATAGCCTTGTGATACTTTCTTGATTGCTTTGATAAGTAAACGTGTTAGATGCTACGGTGTTAGTATCTTGTGATGTTTGTGTAAAGGGTTTCTGATTGTGCTTATTAACTATCACGTTATGATAGTATTGTGGCATTCATCCGCTGAGATGATTCCGGGTTAAGCCGCTCCACGCGGGTAGACTCAAAGCGTCGATGGACCTATGATTCGAGAATACCTCATGCAGTCCTGTGGCCTATGCGGAGCTACGAGAGTTCCGTGTTAGTGCGCCCTTACGGGCACGCGTCCACGTGGCCACGCGGATCGCGAAGTCCGTGATCACGCCGGAGTAGCTACCGACGCGGGAATACCTCACGCGGCCGACGAGATTGGCCTACGCGAGTCGCGGAAGTTCCAGACTAGACGCGCACATTAGATACCGCGCAAGTGGCCGCCTTTGATCATGTGACGGCCTAGACAGATCTTATGATACGCTTCATGACCTTGTTGGTACTGGTGTTAGTAGTCGCTATGCCTTCGCATTACCCCGCACGGTGTTATTATGGCACAGTGGGACTCGTGTTCATATGTGTTCCTTGGTGCTTTTATATCATAAATCGCTGGCAGCTGGGAAGGTATTCCACGCATGATTGATGTTGTGGCGCGAGACCCATTGTTATATTTGAGTGATGACTGAGGCGCGAGTCCTCGACTTGATATGATCGCTTGTTTATCAGGAATCGTAGTTTTGTTATCATACATGTCTCCTGCTTTATATAGACTTCTATGATTCCATTTACAGTACTTATTTTCGCCACATACTGCACTGGCAGATCGACCTCCTTCGGGGCCGCTCATGCCGCAGTAAAGGTACACCGCCATCGATCCTCGCCTTAGGGTCACAACAAAGATTGGGAAAGCTCCGCTTCTCCGAGGCTTATCAGCCGTATAGTCCCCTCGTTGTTGTAGGTGTTTACATTCGTGGTATGGCGGGCCCCGCCCCGCCATTGTTGTCGATCATTTCTGAGGTCCAGAGTAATCACTGTGGCGTGGTTTTGTAAAAAGGATTAAACTGCTCATGTTGAAAAAGTTGTTGTTTATATATATGCCGGGCGTAACCGCTGTTTAGCCTGTCTTCTTATTTCATTGTTTATACTTCTTTCATTTCATGTGTTGTCTTTATGTTCCGCTGATTTACTCGATGTTGATCACCGTGCCCGGTAGGCACTACCACGCCCCTAATCGGTCGCGACAAAAGTGGTATCGAGCGCTTAATCCTCGGAAAGTGTCTACGCATCAGATCCAAGAGTCTTCATTATCGGTGTGCACTACACCAATAATCGTGAGGCTATAGGATATTTTAGGATCGTTTCTATTCTTCTCACTCGAGATCGCGCCTTAGAGCCGTTGTAAGTCGACCTCTAACGTATTTCTTTCCCGCACTGCTATGCCTCCGCGCAGGGCAACCCGCCCGTGAGGGCAAGGCGCAGGAGGAGCGAGCAGAGTACAGAGGTTACGTGGGCACAGCCCAAACATCACCCGGGCGGTGCTTCATTCGGGAGTTTTGACGCCACTAGCCCCAGCAGAGTTTAGCACGGCGGCGCAGTTCCTCTGCGCCATGACATTTGAACCTTCGCCCACGATCGAACAGAGAATTTAGATTGCAAAGAGGCGACCACATTACTAGCTATAGATTTGGCTACCAGAGTATACATGTACCGCGAGTCTTGAGGACTATCTAAAAGAGGTTGTGCAAGAGTAATTCTTTAGTTGGGCTTGAGCATGGCCCGTATCGCTTATGCGCAGCAGTCGAGAAGCGTAGAGATCGACGTTAAACGGGCGACGCAGAGGAGGCCAGAGCAGAAGCGTCCTTTGGTAACTTTCGAGGCAGTCGCCTCACCGCCAGATTTGATATGCACCTCGCCAAGGCAGAGTGGTCTTCCACGGATATCGTGATGTTCGAGTATGCAGGAGTTGGTCAACTCCGTGGCTTCCGTCATTAGTGATGCACGCCATCCCGGAATGTCGCCTTTAGTTAGTACTTGTTGCACTACGACCGCCGTGGTCCGATGTCGATAGAGTGTCCTCAGGAGGACTTAGCCTTCAGATCGGTGGGTAGTTCGTCATCTTCCTAGCTATGCGCTCTCACGGGGTGTTTGATTAGAACGACTAAGGGAGTGAAGCAGAGATATAGATATATCTTTAACCCTCTAGAGATCGTGTGTGATAAGTAGTATACCTTAAGTGCTATGTTCGATATAGCGGTGTTAGTTGTGTTTAGAAATCATGGTGGGTTAACCGAGTAAGATTTTGGGGATAGATAAGGTGAGCCTTAGAATGTTTTACGTAAAGACCTTAGAGGTAAGGCCATCTCGAGTAAAGGTGTAGTGTTATGTTTGATCCTTATAGGAGTGCATAGTGCACGTGAGCTATGTTTGTGGGATAAGTCCCCGAGCAGTGTGGAATGAAAGAGGGTAGTTGAACCAAGAAGACCGCCAGGTTTTCGTAACGTGATTAGTGAGAGTTTTCCTTCAGCTAGTATCAGGCGCGTTGCGTCAACCCGCGTAGGTTTGGGTGGGGTCAGCGTGGTGGTCCCGCCTTGTGTTAGGTTGTGAGGTGTTAGGCCCAAGTTTAGTTAACCAACAGACGAACTCGTGGACGCGTTCGACCAGCGTCGGGCCGATGGGGCAGCCCATCGTGTTCTTCGTCAGACCGCTTACTCGTGTTGAGTTATCGTAAAGGTTGTAAGGCTGCACGGGTGCCTACCTTCACCTTATGTCGCATGTGAAGCCTGTGTGGCTATTTTCGTTTTCTAAAAGTTTTACCAGGCAGGGTTAAGAACTCAGATGAGTCTCTGAATCGCATTCGCCCTCGGGCCAGTGTGTGGATTTCAGGGGTAGTCGTGGGGATTATGTGACTTTATCGCATCCCAGAATGGGTCGGGCAGTATACCTTCATGGGAAGGCTTTTGTATGACTTCGCCGTGTCCCGCAAATGGGCCGGGTTACGTTATTACGTAGGGATAATCAAAGTGAACTCCAAAATGAGGCGTCCCTCCATAAAGGGCCGGATTATGTTATGCAAGATAAGTAAGTTATATGGTTATGAACTTGATGATTTTTCCTAAGTATGTACGTAAGAATTTGATTATAACTCTTATTGAAAAAAGGGAAAAGGTAATGATGTACGATTAAGTTCATGAGTTGTAATGGCATGGTAGGATCTGGTATTTACTTTTTATACTTGCCCATGTCATTCTATTGTACAGTTATGATCTGTTTACTGTACCTTATTTTCGTTCCATATTCGTACTGCGGTAACGACTTCTCGGCGGGGCGCTCATGTCTGCAGGTTTAGGTACACAGTTGTGGATCCGCGGGCTTAGGATCCTAGTTCAGCATTTTGAAATGGCTTCAGTGTTCCGGAGCTTGTCATAATGGCTATGTATATTCAGGGGTACGGCGGGGCCTTGTCCCGTCATAGTATTTGTCCAAAATCTTAGAGGTCTGTATTCATATGTGGGCTGGACTGGCTAGAGTTGTAATTACATTATTGAATAGTGTAGGCCCTTTTGGGTGATTTATATTATGGCAGCCTTATCGGCTTTGCCCTTGTTTAAAAAAAATGTGTTACTTATCTTCCGCGGTTATTTTGTATTGTATGAATAGAAGGGTGCCCAGGTAGGGCACCAGTCGCGGGCCCGGGGTCGGGTCGTGACAAAAGTGGTATCAGAGCAGTTAGTCCTCGGAAAGTGTCTACAGACCGTGTCTAGTAGAGTCTTGATTATCGGTGTGTTGTGTACATCTATAATCGTGAGGTCGCAGGACATTTAGGATTGGTTTTCATTCTTCTCACTCTGAGATCGAGCGATAGAGCTGTGTTGTTAGGGTCGTCTCTCCCTAACGAGTTATGTTGATTGCAGCTATGAGAAAGCGCAGCGACTGTAGCGGCTATGTGGATTGCGTATCCAGGTTTGTAATAATTGTTGTACAGTTGGTATTATGACATACAGCTATACAAAGTTATGTATGAGGGTCAGACGCGTGTTGCCTAGAATAATTTTAGATTACCAGGATTTGGTAAGGACTAAATAGATACCAGAAAGGTATGAAACAGTTAATGAATTCTCGCCAAGGTCTTATGTTTTATTTTGAGATAATTGGGAAAGGATGAGTTGTCTGATAGGGTAGCGAACCCTTGAGAAGTCATGTTACAGAACTTAATGAAATGCCATGTTAATAGATTAAGCTACGTGGTAGGCTTAAGAGAATTGTATGGATGAGATCCGTATGGAGTAAGTAATGGTTGTTGTGATCAAGACAACACGATTATGGTAGTATGAGAAGTTATCATCTGCCACGGGAATGGTAAGGTAGGCTTGGAGCATGGAAATTGCGAGCCTAAGAATATTGATAACCGCCGAGACCTTAGGTATATAAGGCCTTCTCGCAATAAGATTTTATTTAGGCTAAGGGTAAGAGTTAAGTCACGACGGTGGGTCCGGTTGAGGACCTAGTACGGTCGCCCATAGCCCGAAATGGAGTGGGATCAGTTGGTAGTAGTTCCACGCGATGTGGTCACGATGGTGCAGGCCCAAGTCTAGTTAATTATTTTACTGTTCGTGGACGCTGCCCACCGAACCAGTCGCGAGAGCCGGAAATGGCCTTATATTATTCAATAGAGTGACTCCAAATATTGGAGGCCAGAATCGGTATGGAGGTTATGTAAGTATGCTAGTATAAGTTGGAGGTAGGGAAAGAATACAACCAGTAAGAAGGTGTTAAATCGCCGATTGGTTTGTTCCACGTAAGCGAGGTTCAGATAATTGGCCCAGACTTGATTCAGCGGGCTATGGATAAGGCGAAGCTTATCCAGGGAAGATTATTAGTAAGCTCAGAGTCAACAGAAACTTTATGCAGATGAACGACGTCGACATTTGGAGTTCAGGTTGACGTTTTAGTATGAGTATTGTTATGTGGTCGTGGGTGGCATACGTTGTATGAAGGGTGTAGTAAAAGGAGACTATGTCGCTATCTAATTAGATTGGACTCCGAAAGAACATTCGGGGATGAATGTTTCTAAGAGGGGAAGAATGTTACACCCCGTAATTTCAGGACATGTGTTTAAGAGAATGTACGTGATAAGATACGACTTTATGTTTGATATGAAAGAAGGATTGCGTTTTCCTACGGAAAATGATTTCGAGCCTCGGGAAAGATTAATGTTTGTAAATTGAGACTCGTAAAATTTATCGGAATTATGGAAATGTCGGGAAACGACGTGTATGGAAGAATGGGAGGGAGACACGTGGAACCCCCCTACAATAGGCTTGGACGAAATGGTCATGAGAATTGGTCAAGTCTTGAACAAGCCAAGGCTTGACATTATTGACTTAGTCAACTTGCCAACTTGACATTAGATCTTTTAACCCCAATGAATCTAGGCCACACAAGTGTTCTAATCTTGACCATTGGAAGTAGTATATCATCACTGTTACACCCCGTCAGTCCAGGACATGTTTAAGAGAATGTACGTAAGGAACACAACACTTGAAATTAGTACGAAAGGAAGAATTGTTTTTCCGACGAAAAATCTTCCGAACGTCGGAAAGGAAAAATGTTTGTTGAGGAGAATTGGATTCTCAAAATGCATTAATTGAGGATTATGGAATGTATTATCATTATGGAAATTTATTTTTACGGATTTGGTCATGTGGGGCCCACCCGAGGAATTTTACGTTTCGTGGGGACCACGAGGGTTACGGAATTTTATGGACGAATGGGAGGGCGACACGTGGCACCCCCCCCCCTACAATGGTCTTGGATGAAAATTGCAAGGGTGAAATGGTCATTTGACCAAGTCTTGCTAATTAAAGAGCTTGATATTGTTGACTAAGTCCAAGGGCCACTTGGCTTGATCTCTTCCCTCCAAACTTAACAAGTGTTATAATCTAGACCCTCCAATGTATTATATAAGCACACTAGTAGCAAGACAAGTCTTCCAACACTTAGAAAAATTTGAGAGAACTTGTGTGTGCCATTGTGAGCTCTCGGCTTTGTGCTAAGATGAACAAGGAAAATTTTAGTTTGTGGTTCTTTAGTCACAAGACTTTAACCCAAGGTCCCTAAGGGTATTGTAAGGATATCTCAATAGAAAGATTTCGGAAAAACGACGTTTTTACGTTAGTCGCAAGGCGAAAACCTAAGATGTTCTTCAACTTTGAAGATAGAACTTGAAGAGGAGTTCTTCATGAGCTTCTAAGGAGTGCTTGGAGCGTATCAGAACATAAGAAAAGGAGCTAAGAATTGCTAAGGAGCGACTTTGAATCTTGGAAATTTTAAGGGCTTGTAAAGGTATAAATCTTGTCGTTTTAGCAATTAGAGATTACTTATCATTGTAGTTATGGATATTAGCAAGCATGAGGTATTTAGTATGAAGTTTGATAAGTGTATTGGCTATTGGAACCCTAATCCGAAAACTAGCATGTTTAACCCTTAAGATTACAATTCAAGTTGATTATTAGTTTAAGTCGTCACATGTTATATAAAGAAGGAATTATAGTTGTTGAAGTTGTTTATGATTATATAACATGTTAGACCTAAGAATTTGGATTAAAAGAATTGGAAAAAGGACCTTGTGTTGTTGTATATGTTTAGCCGAGAATGGCTTTAAATATGGAACTAGTTTCAGATCAATTGTGGGCGAATTTTACACATCTTGTTAGGCGTGTAATCCCCTATTGTTAAATTAATTGTTGCGCTTAAATGTGGCGTGTTTGGTTATTGAATCGCCTGAAAAGGTGGCAAAGTATGTAGAAACAAAGGAAGTGTTGTCCGATTTTCCGTAGAATTTAGTGACTTTGCACTTAGAATATTCTACGTCGTTAGAGGTTAATGGACGTATTATGGCCATTATAGGTTGAAGTACTAAGTATAGCGTATTCTACTTGAAGGATGGAATAGCTATCAAGGTTGAAGTACTTTGGAGCATTTTGTTAGTTGTCGATAATCTTCGCGAGGTATGTGAACCTCTTCCTTCTTTTGGCATGATAATATGTATGGAATATACACGTGGTATTATTTCATGTTCCTTCTACTCTTAGAAGTTAAGAGGTATGTATGTGATTTACTCTATGTAAAGGTTATGTCTAAGTTATCCTAAGTTCTTACCAAGTCTTATGGGGGATGTTGGTAAGAGTCGTTAGGAGGTATTTGGAACCAAGTTGGCTTGGCTAATTTACAACACGAATGAGAATAAGTATCGAACAAGTCATTGCAGCGTTAATAAAGGAAAATGTAATGACAATTGATTATATTAAAATGAGTAGAATTCTCCATCTGCATAGAAACTAAGATAAGACAAAATTGTATTATATTTTCTAGATCATGGCTGCTTTAATAAGATCGTTATAAATGAGTATAACCTATTCACAACGCGTAAAGTATATGTACTTAATTTAAAAGAGTTTACATTATGAAGTTTTAAGATTATGAACCTTAAACTCTTAAAGGGTTGAGAGACATTATTTTCAAGTAGTGAAACTTGATTCTTAATGGATGAAATGACGTGATTTAAGGGAAGTAACTTGTTTTTAAAAGGTGTACGTTACTTGAGATATAAAGTTAAGAAACTTGATTTCTAAAGATAAGAGACTTGAAGTATTTTGGAAAGTTAAGAGAAATGATTTGAAAGTATATGATACTTGGTTTTAAAAGTATAAGTCTCTTGGTTATAAAAGGAATGAATTTGTCTAAAACCATAAAGGGTTATAACGGCTTTAGGGGAAGTTGGTTATAACGGCTTTATGGAAGGTTAAGAGAATGGTTTTCTCTAAATAGGTAAACAAAGAAATAACTTGAAATAAGGAAGGGCAATTTGATTTAAAGGTATCACTTGCTTAAAGTTTTAAAGTAAGGGTCACTTGATTTAGAAGCCGAGAAATGTATTTCTAAAAGTGTAGTGACTTATGTGAAATGTAAGCAAGCCTTGATACTACGGGTGTTAGTATCTTGGGGTTTTATATGAAAATGAATCTTTTGAAAAGAATGGAAGTGTCACGACCCGACCCCGGGCCACGACTGGTGCCCTACCTGGGCACCCTTCTATTCATACAACATAATAAACTGCGGAAGATAAATAACACTCTCCTTTTTTTTTATCAAAACTAAGGCCAAGCCGATAAGGCTGCCATAATATAAAAATTACCCGAAAGGGTCTACACTGTTTAACAATGTAAAAATAACTCTAGCCACCCAATTTGCAGATGAATACATGCACTCTAAGATTTGGACAAATACTATGACGACAAGGCCCCGCTGCACTTCAATATACATAACCATGACGACAAACTCCTAACATCGAGCCATCTCAAATGCTGAACCAGATCCTAAGCTCGCGGATCCACAATCGTACCTAAACTCGCGACATGAACGCAGCCTCGGCCGGGTCGATAACAAAATTTAATATGGAACGGAAAATAAGGTACAGTAAACAGATCATAACTGTACAAAAGAATGACAGGGGCAAATATAAAAAGGGTATATACCACCCTCTATCCTCAGTTATTGCATACAGGACAAGCAAGTTATTGAGGGCTCTTTATGCCAAATACTTTTACACTAAAGGCAGATCCTACCGTGTCATTACCATCTCGTGAACTTAAGCGTACCTTATTATCTTTTCCAATTTTTCAATAAGAGTATAGTCAAATTCTTACGTACATACTTAAGAAAAATCATCAAGTTCATACATAATTTATGTATCTTGCATAACCTAATCCGCCCCTTTGGAGGGACGCCTATACTGCTGGCCCAATCTGGGATGCGATAAAGTCACATAAGTCTGCCCATAAAGGTATAACGCCTTACCAACTGGGACGCGATAAAATCACATAAGTCTGCCCATAAAGGTATACTGCATAAAAATAGGAAGCTTATGATCAACTTAGGGTCACCTGCCCGTAGTATCATTTAGCAATCCTACTCCTGGGACTATTTCACCCGCAAGGGCCGTATGAGCCCGCATGAGGTATTCCTCGCATCATGGGTAGCAAATCCATGGAGTGGTATAATTTCTTGGGGGTTTACCCCGCAATCATACTCAGAAGGTGGTATAACGTCTTGGGGGTTTACCCCGCATTTATACTCTTACCCCTCAATCATACACAAAAGGTGGTATAACGTCTTGGGGATTTACCCCGCATTTATACTCTTACCCCTCAATCATACACAGAAGGTGGTATAACGATTGGGATTTACCCGCATTTATACTCTTACCCTCAATCATACACGTATGGTATAACGCCTCGGGATTTACCCCTCATTTATACTCTTACCTCTCAATCATACACAGAAGGTGGTATAACGTCTTGGGGATTTACCCCTCATTTATAATCTTACCCTGGAGAAGGTGGTATAACGTCTTGGGGATTTACCCCTCATTTATACTCTTACCCTAGCTCAACCGGCCATCATACATAAAATAAGCCCTACCGGTTTATCATACATAACATAAGCACTACCGGCTTATCATACATTATATAAGCAAGTTAAGAAATCCCTTAACTTCTTATTAGTCTTGTTCATATACACTCTCATTTTAGTTTACTTAAGGCACTAACATGTCATTATAAATCCGGGAATTTAACCCAACGTACTACGTGCCTCTACTCCTTTAAAATGATTCTCTTTCAAATAAAACTTTCAAGATACTAATAACCGTAGTATCAAGTCATATCTACTTTTCAAGAAAAGTCACAATATTTTTTTAGAAATACATTTAGACTTCTAAATCAAGTGACTTCTTTCTTTAAAACCTTAAGCAATTGGTACCTTTAAAACAATTTGCCCTTCTTTATTTCAAATCATTTATTTGCTTACATTACTGAAGAAAACCATTCTTTTAATTTTCCATAAAGTTGTTATAACCAACTTCCCATAAAGCCGTTATAACTCTTTATGTCTTAGACAAATTCATTCCTTTTATAACCAAGAGACTTATACTTTCAAATCGAATTACATAGCTTTCAAAATACTTCAAGTCTCTTAACTTTTAAGAAAACCAGTTTCTTAACTTAGAATATCAAGCTTCTTAACTTTAGAATCAAGCTTCTTGACTTTAGAAATCAAGTCTTTCCAAATCAAGTATTCTATACTTGTAAATCAATTCATTTCTTCCTTTAAGAATCAAGTCCCATAACTTGAAAAATAAAGTCTCTTAACCTTTTAAAAATTTGAGGTTCATAGTCTTAAAACTTCATACATAAATTCTTATAAATTAAGTAACATATACTTTGGTGCGTTGTGAATAAGTTATACTTATTTATAACGATCTTAATCAAGTAGCCATGATCTAGAAAATGTAATACAATTTTGTCTTATCTTAGCTTCTGTGCAGATGGCGAATTCTACTCATTTTAACTTAATTGATTGTCATTACATTTTCCTTTATTAACGCTGCAGTGGCTTGTTCGATACTTAATCATTTGTGCCGTAACTTAGCCAAGTCAACTTGGCTCCAAATACCTCCTAACGACTCTTACCAACAGCCCCCATAAGACTTGGTAAGAACTTAGGTTAACTTAGACATAACCTTTACGTAGAGTAAATCAACATACATGCCTCTTAACTTCTAAGAGTAGAAGGAATCATGAAATAGTACTACATGTATATTCCATACATAGAATCATGTCAAAAGAAGGAAGAGGTTCACATACCTCGCGACGATTATCGACAAATAGTAAAATGCTCCAAAGTACTTCAACATTGCTAGCTATTCCATCCTTCAAGTAGAATACGCTATACTTGGTACTTCAACCTAAAATGGCCATAATACGCCCATTAACCTATAGCTTCGAACGTAGAATATTCTAAGTGCAAAGTCACTAAATTCTACGGAAAATCGGACAGCACTTCCTTTGTTTCTACATACTTTGCCACCTTTTTCAAGGCCGAATTCAATAACCAAACACGCCACATTTAAGGACCAACAATTCAGCTAACCAAAGGGGATTACACGCTTTAACAGGACGTGTAAAATTCTGCCCCACAATTTAATACGAAACTAGTTTCATATTTAAAGCCATTCTCGGCTAACATAAACAACAACTCAAAGTCTTTTTCAATTCTTTTCCAATCCAAGTTCTTAGGTCTAACATGTTATATAGTCATAAACAACTTCAACAACTATAATTCCTTCTTTATATAACATGTGACGACTTAAACTAATAATCAACTTGAATTATAATCTTAAGGCTAAACGTACTAGTTTTCGGATTAGGGTTCCAATATCCATAACACTTATCAACTTCATAATATATATCTCATACTTGCTAATATTCATAGCTACAACAATAAGTAATCTTAATTACTAAAACAACAAGAATTTTACCTTTACAAGCCCTTATAATTTCCAAGATTCAATGTCGCTCCTTAGCAATTCTTAGCTCCTTTCCTTTACGCTCCAATCAACTATTTGAAGTCTTTAGAAGCTCACAACCAACTTCTCTTCCATTTCCAATCAAAACCTATGAAAATGCCTTAGGTTTTCGCCTTGCGACTAACGTGAAAACGCCGTTTTTCCGAAATATTTCTATTGAGATATCCTTACAATACCCTTAGGGACCTTGGGTTAAAGTCTTGTGGCTAATGGATCAAAACTACAAATTTTTTGTGTGGGAAAGTTGTCAAAGCCGAGAGCCTCATTCCTTGCACAATGATCTTTAAATTTCTAAGTGTTAAAAGAGTTAGTCTTGCACTAGTTGTGTATATATAATACAATGGATGTCTTAGATTGCAACACTTGAGTGGCTAGGATGAGAGTAATTAATTAATTGGCCAAGTGGACAAGTTGACTAGTCAATAAACTCAAGCTTTGAAGACTTATCTTCCTTGATGGTCAATGACCATTTTACCCTTGCTTCAATTTCGTCCAAGACCAACGTGGGGGGTTCCACGTGTCGCCCTCCCATTCGTCCATAAAATTCTGTAACCCTCGTGGGTCCCACAAAACGTAAAATTCCTCGGGTGGGCCCACATGACCAAATCCGTAAAAATAAATTTCCATAATGATAATAAGTTCAATACTCTTCAATTAATGCATTTTGAGAATCTAATTCTCACCAACGAACATCTTTCCTTTTCGACGTTCGGAAGATTTTTCAGTCGGAAAAACAATTCTTCCTTTCGTACCAATTTCAAGTCTTGTGTTCCTTACGTACATTCTATTAAACATGTTCTTGAATTACGGGGTGTAAAATTCTTCCCCCCTTAGAAACATTCGTCCCCGAATGTTCTTTCGGAGTCCAATCTAATTAGATAGCGACATAGTCTCCTTTTACTACACCCTTCATACAACATATGCCACCCATGGCCACATAATAATACTTATACTAAGATGTCAACCTTGGCACTCACTGTCACGACCCGAACCCGGGCCCGTGACTGGTGCCTTACCCCGGGCACCCTAGTGATACAACATCAGAGAAAATCAGCGGAAATAAAAACATAAACATGAATTAAGAGACATGATAAATAAACAGGCCAACCAAAAC
The DNA here is from genome assembly GCA_029844215.1 of Przewalskia tangutica. Classification (NCBI taxonomy): domain Eukaryota; kingdom Viridiplantae; phylum Streptophyta; class Magnoliopsida; order Solanales; family Solanaceae; genus Przewalskia; species Przewalskia tangutica. The sequence goes on from JAQGDG010000259.1 coordinate 72,566, forward strand.
AGTTGCCTTCAGTATATATACATAAATACCCGAACAGTTATCCTTTTTACAACCCTGCCCACAACAGTGCTACTGCACTTATGATTTTTACAATGCCTATGACGGACAGTGGCCGCCATACCCCGAATGTACAAACATCTACGCACTGTGGTAACATACCAAAAGATAAGCCTCAAGAATGGGCTTCCCGACACGAATTGTGATCCTATGAGCGAGGATCCACAACCGATGATTTCTACTGCGGCGTGAACGCAGCCCGAAGGAGGTCGACAACAGTACCAAGTATGTGAAATCAGAAACATCAGTAAATGAAATCATAATAGTCTATATAAAGGTGAGACATGTATGATAACCAAACTACGATTCACAACATAAAAGCGATATGTCAAGTCGTGGACTCACGCCTCAAGTCATCCTCACGCCCGTGGAACTCCTTCCTCACCGCCGCGCCTAGGTATAAATCGTGTGGAATACGTGTCCCGGCCCATCACGTGGGACTCGGTAAAGAATCACGTGGAATACGTGTCGCCCATCTCGTGGGACTCGAAAGAATCATGTGGAATACGTGTCCGCCCATCTCGTGGGACTCGGTAGAGAATCATGTGGGATACGTGTCCCGGCCCATCCCATGGGACTCGATAGAGAATCATATGGAATACGTGTCCCGGCCCATCTCGTGGGACTCGGTTAATAATCAGATGAAATACGTGTCCCGGCCCATCTCGTGGGACTCGGTGAATAATCAGATGAAATACGTGTCCCGCCCATCTCGGGACTCGGTGAAGAATCGTTCATAACAAATCAGCCGGCCCTCCATCGAGAGATGCGGTGGTATAGAAGTACAGTATTTGCACAACAAGGCTATCAAACACAACATGGGCAAGTTACACACAACTCAAGTTTATTTTAGGCCAAAGTCCAGGTTCTGACCCCAAAGTATTACGTACGTTAAATTCTTTTAAAAAGATCCATTTCTTTTATAAAGGTCACCCGATACCCGTAGTATTAAAATAGAGTGACTCACATTTTTTAGGTAAACCAAAACACTTTCCTTTTTAACATCAAGTAACAACATTCTTTTCCAAAAGTTCAAGTTTGCCTAATTTCAAATACTTAAGTCTCTTATTTTAGAAAGGTTTCATAGTCCATAGACTTAATCACTTAAGAATATAATCCTTTTAAACAATTTGAGAAACATATGTCTTATATGTGAGTAGGTTATTCTTGTTCATAATCAATCTTATTAAAGCAAACCATGATCTAGGAAATGTAATATCATTTTGTCTCATCTTAGCTTCTATGCAGATGGAGGTTTCTCGGTTTTAATAATACTTAATTAGTCAAAACATTTCCTTTTATTAACGCTGCAGTGGTTTGTCGATACTCATTCTGATTTCCAAAATCAGTAAAACATTATTCCTTTTAAAAACCAAGTACTCATTACTCACGAATGAGGTTTCATACTAACATCCATATTAAGTCAAGTCTCTTATCTTTTAAGATTAAGTCTCTTAACTTCTAAAAATCAGTAAACCATTCTCTTTATCTCTCTTAAGACGTTATACCTAACTTCCCATAAAGCTAGTATAACTCTTATGTTTTCAAAACCAAGTATTACTCTTCCTTCAAAAAGGTTCCTTAATTCTTTTGAAATACTTCAAGATTTTTATCATCACACATCAAGTCAGTTATCTTTTAAAAGCCACAAAGCATTTCTTACTTACATAAAACTGTTATAACCAACTTCCCATAAAGCCGTTATAACACTTTATGTTTTAAACCAATCAAATACTTTTAACACATGTACGTCTACCGTACTACATAGTTATACACATATCATGCTAGAAAAGATAGGAAGAGGTTCACATACCTCGCGACGATTATCGACTAATAGCAAAACGCTCCAAGTACCTCAAACCGTCGGCTACCCTTAAGCCAAGCAGATCACGCCACACGTAGTACTTCAACCTATAGAGGCCACAAGGCGCCTATTAACATCTAGATCTCAACGTAGAATATTCGTAGAAATTTCGCAAAGACTCTCCCGCAATCACAGAATTCTCATCCTCTATCGAGGCCCGCTAACAGGCCAACAACTCCCTAGAGGGGGGGGGGGTTGTACGTCTAATCCGGACGTGTACAATTCTACTTCACAGTAAAGCTACACAAGTCTACTGTAATACAGTCCTATGTAATTACAGTTCAGTTCTCTTCTTTAAATTCAGGCTTAAGTCAAAAGACATTGCCGCACAATTATGTTCAGTTCTATATATAGTATACTTCAACTATATAATCCTACAACATGTAATTTCCAATTACAATAGAAGGTCAAGAGTGTTTACCTCAATAAGCCCAAAATTATCCAAGTTTATATGTCGATCCTGAGCAAGGTTTAGCTCCTACTCCGTGCGCTCCAACCCGCTCCAAACAACCCTTAGAAGTTCTACGCAACTTCTACTTAACACTTCAACCGACTATGAAGGTTTTCCTTAGGGTTTCGTTTTTGTGACTGAGGGAAAGTATAATAGTATTTTCTGGGCTTTTGTATAAGTGTAACCTTGGGAATACTACAAGGTATTTGGGCCAAGGTATTTGGGCATTATAACAATACTTGGAGAGTATTTCTATACCACAAAAGGGGGGTATTTATACGAGACAACTAGGCTAGGGGGGGGGTACCCCACAGCTAGACACCACAAAGGGGGAGGGGCGGAGGCTCTCGGCCAAGGGCTCTCAAAGGGGGAGGGGGTGTGGTGGACGAAAGCTCTCACTAAGAGGGGAGGGAGGAATTTAACACTTAGAACAATTTTGGATGAAGAAGTTCATCAACATAGAGGGGTATTTATAGGTCAAGCAATGGCCAACCAATGGCCAAGATTAATCCATGTGTTAGGCAAGTGTAAGGCCAAGATCAAGCCAAGTACACCTTATCCATCTACCACCAAAACTATCCTACCAACTACTTGACAAAACAAGCCACAATTCTCGTCCACTTTGCGCTCAACCTCTTCCAATGTGAGGTGACACATGTCACCCTCCCGTTGGTCCAAAATGTTTCGCCTCTCGGAAAAATCCGCAAAAATTATAAATGACATAGCCGAATTTTCCTTCGCAAGTTTAGTAAAACGTTTCGTCGAAAAAGCGATTCTTTTCGGCACTTGTGCCCAAATTTTCGAACCTAGCCAAACCTTAAGGCTTAAATTTATATACGTACGCCCTCACGTACATACTCTGGAAATACGGGGTATAACATTCTCCCCTCCTTAGAAACATTCGTCCCGAATGTTCCTTCTCAAGACGAATAACGATAAAGTTCCTCCAAAGAAGTTGTCAACGCCACACCGCCACGAAATAACACATGCGCGCAAATACTTAAATCCGTGCCAACGAGGAACCACCGTTGATGCAAAACAAGACCAACTCTCGCTCTTGGTCCAAGGGACACTCCCTTCGCATATTCATTTCTCAAAAATGATTACTCCCATCTTTCAGCACAAGTTCACTTCATTCCTTACTCGTCGTGCCCTTCTCGAACACTCGAACTCTTCTTAGTACACGTACCACACTTCGTCAACGCTCGTTTCCCAAAACTTTGGAGTCACCACCTCCAAACTTGGTCATCTTACTAGCCTCAATCTCCTTAAGGCCATTCCCGCCTTCGCGATCCGCTCGGGTCTAACATCTCCACGAACTCATACGATGGTCATCTAAACTTGGGCCTAGCACCCTCGTGACCCTACCACTGGCGGACCACCCGAGCCGACCCACCAAACAGGCCGCGGGTTGGCCCGCAACATGGCCCCAACCCGACCTACTTAACGCATCAAGCTCTTGTTTCCCGATCCGGAACAATCTTACCTATACAGGTCATGAAAGCTACCACTTTCATTTTACACTACCCAAGGAATCTTCCCACAATTACTTCACGTAAACTTATACATTCTGACAGGGATCACCCGCAAAATCTTGTACTCAAGACGGCCTTACATCTAAAGTCTCAACTGTAATATTCTAAGGTTCATCATATCATGCATACAAATCTCTAGAGGATTAAGGATATACCTGAATCTACCGCTCCACTCTAATTATAGGCTCGCCTGCAGGCGCATAGTATGAAGGCGATGAACTCGGCTGACATCTTAGGTCGAGTCATTCTGTCGCATCCTTCCTATTAGGGCGGTTTCGTCATATGGCGACGGGCCGCGGGAAAAACAAGCACCCGAAAAAGACGACATTCCCGGGATGGCGTCGCCACATTGTGCACACCGAGGAAAACTCAACCCGATCAAGAACCTACGTATATCTGTGAACGAAGCCACGAGCTCGACCAGCTCAATACCTGACGCCCCGACGATCGTGGGGACCATTCTGCCGCGGAGGTACATAACTAGTCTGCTGAGGCGGCCGCCTCGAAAGTTACCAAAGGACCTCGCTGTTCGCCTCTTCGCGACCACTGGTCATTCCGTCGACCTCTCCGTGCCTCACATCCCAGTGCATGAGCTTGCATGCGGGCAATGTCCATGCCCGGCTGAAGAGCTACACCCGTACAAGACTGTAATACCCCGTAGTTCCAGGGTATGTATGCGAGGACGTACGTACGAGAATACGACAGAAAAATTGGAAAGGAAGAAAGAGGCGATTTTTCCACGGAAAAGTTTCCGGTTTTTGTGAAGGAAAAGGTTCGTTAATGGAATTGGATTCCAGATTTGGTATTCGGACTTCCTGGAATATTAGAGAATTATGGAATTTTATTTTCGGAAATGGTCACGTGGGGCCCACGGGAGAAATTTACGGTTTTGTGGGGCCCGCTTTGATTTTGAGATTTTGGCCGTTTTGGATATTTTCGGAAGACGAAATATTTTGGACGAATCGGGGGGCGACACGTGTCACCCCCATGTGGCACCTTTGGGCCGAAATATGTTTGTGCACAACACCCGGTTAGAGTCGTTTTTCGACGAAAAGTTTTCACAGCTTTCGTAGGGGAATTTACGGCTATGTCATTTAGTATTTTTTCGGATTTTTACGAGAGACGGAACATTTTGGACCAACGAGAGGGCGGCACTTGGCACCCTCTCATTGGTGGGCAAAGTGGGCGGCATGGACGATTTGGGGAAGGCAAGTGGGAGATATTTTTGGTAGATATTTTGTGTGCAAGTTGGCTAGGACACATGGGTGAATCTTGGCCCTACACTTGCTAGGCACTTGGCTAGATCTTGGCCATTGGTTGGCCTTGGCTTGTGCTATAAATACCCCTCTAAGGTTGATGAACTTCTTCATCCATTCCAAATATTTCCTAAGTGTTAAAGTCCCTCCCTCTCCCCTCTTGTTTGACTCTCGTCCAAGAGCCCCCCCCTCCCTAGATAGGCCTTTGTGGCCGAGAGCCTCCCCCCTCTCCCCTTTGTGGTGTGGCCGTGGGGTACCCCCCCCCCCTAGCCTAGTGTTTTCGTATAAATACCCCCCCCTCTTGGTAGAAATACTCAAAAGTATTGTTGTTATGCCCAAATTACCTTAGCCTTATACCTTGTTGTATTCTAAGGTTATACCTTTACGAAAAGCCCAGAAATACTATTATACTTCCCGTCAGTCGCAAAACCGAAACCCTAGGAAAATCTCCATAGTCCGTTGGAGTATTGTGTAGAAGTTGGTTAGAACTTCTAAGGGTGGTTTAGAGCGGGTTGGGCGCTCGGAGTCGAGCTAAACGATTGCCCAGGATCGACTTTATACTTGGATAATTATGGGCTTATCGAGGTAATTATCTTGTCCCCCTATTGTAATTGGATTTTACATGTTGTAGGAGTATATAGTTGAAGTATACTATATATGTATAATCAACATAGCTTGTGCAATGTCCTTGGACTTAAGCTGAAGAATCGAACTGTTTTACATAGGATCTGACATGAGACTTGTGTAATCTTGTGGAGTAGAATTATACCCGTGGGTTAGTTGTATAACCCCTGGTTGGCTTGATAGCGGCCCAGATAGAGGAGATTTACGCTGTCATGCGGGAGAGTCTTTGTCAATTTTCGGTAGAATGTTCTACGATAAGATCTAGATGTTAATAAAGTCGCTGTGGCCTTATAGGTTGAAGTACTACGTGGCGCTCTACTTGGCTTAAGGAGTAGCCGACGGCTTGAGGTACTCGGAGCATTTTGCTATTAGTCGATAATCGTCGCGAGGTATGTGAACCTCTTCCTATCTCTTCTAGCATGATATGTGTGCACTATGTAGTACGGTAGACGTACATGTGCTAAATGTATTCGATTGGTTTAAAACATAAAGTGTTATAACGGCTTTATGGGAAGTTGGTTATAACAGCTTTATGTAGATAAGAAAACACTTTGTGGTTTTTAAAAAGGTAAATGATTTGTTTATAACTGGCTTGATGTGTGATCATAAAGAACTTGAAGTATTTCAAAAGATTTCTGAAATCGTTTTGAAAGAGAAGTAATACTTGGTTTTTGAGAACTTAAGAGTTATACTAGCTTTATGGGAAGTTAGGTATAACGGCTTAAGAACGTTTTACTGATTTTGGAAATCAGGATGTGTATCGACAAACCATCGGCGTTAATAAAAGGAAATGTTTTGAATAATTAAGTATTATTAAAACCAGTAGAAACTTCCATCTGCATAGAAGCTAAGATGAGACAAAATGATATTTCCTAGATCATGGCTGCTGTAATAAGATTGTTATAAACAAGAATGTCCTACTCACATATAAGGCTTATGTTTCTCCGATTGTTTAAAAGAGAATTATATTCTTAATTGAATAAGACTATGAACTACGAAACCTTTCTAAAATGAGAAACTTGAACATTGGAAATTAGGCAAACTTGATCATTGGAAAAGAATGTTGCTACTTGATTTTACAAAGAGAAGTAATTGATTTACTTTAAAAGGGTAGTCACTCTATTTTATACTACGGGTATGTGGCATTGTGAAAGTAACGTATCTTTTAAAGAGTTGATGTATGAAGTACTTTGGGGATAAAACCCGATTTTGTTAATCATATAGTAGAAGGTACCTTGTGTGAACAACTTGATTGTATTGGTTTGTGATAGCCTTGTAATACTTTCTTGATTGCGTTGATAAGTAAACGTGTTGGGATGCTACGTGTGTTAGTATCTTGTGATGTTTGTGTGAAGGGTTTCCCTTGATTGTGCTTATTAACTATCGTCGTTATGATAGTATTGTGGCATTCATCTCTTGAGATGATTCCGGGTTAAGCTGCCTCCGTCGCGGGTAGACTCGGCGTCGATGGACCTATGATTCGAGAATACCTCACGCAGTCCCGGCCTATGCGCGAACTACGAGAGTTCCGGGTTAGTGTCGCCCTTTATGGGCATGCGGTCCTTGTGGCCATGCGGATCGCGAAGTCGGGGCGATGCCGGGAGTAGCTACCGATGCGGGGATGCGCCATGCGGGCCGATGAGATTGGCCTATGCGAGTCGCGGAAGTTCGGTGACTAGACGCGCACATTAGATACTGCGGGCAAGTGGCCAGCTTTGATCATGTGACGGTCTAGACAGATCTTATGATACAGTTCATGACCTTGTTGGTACTGTGGGTGTTAGTAGTCGGCTATGCCTTCGTACTTACCCCGTACGGTGTTATTATGGCACAGGTGGGACCTGGTGTTCATGTGTGTTCCTTGGAACTTTTATATCATAAATCGCCAGAATGAGGAATGTGTCCCACGGGCACGATTGATGTTGTGGGCGTGAGACCCACTGTTATGTTCTTTGGTGATGACTTGAGGGCGTGAGTCCCTGACTTGATATGACTGCTTAGTTATTGTAAAACTGTAGTTTGGTTATCATACATGTCTCCTGCTTTATAGACTATTATGATTTCATTTACAGTATTTTTAGTTTCACATACTCGGTACCTGTTGTACTGACCTCCTTCGGGGGGCTGCGTTCATGCCGCAGGTTGAGGTACATCAGTCGTTGATCCTAGCTCTCAGGGTCATTCGGCGTTTGGGAAGCTCCGTTTCTCCGGAGGCTTATCAGTGGTATAGTCCCCTGTCGTAGTAAGTATTTACATTCAGGGGTTTGGCGGGGCCCTGTCCCGCCATTGTGGTCGTATCATTCTTAGAGGTCTGTAGTACTGTTGTGGGCAGGGTTGGTAAAAAGGATTAAGCTGTTCATTTGTAAAAGAGTTGATGGTTATATATATGCCGAAAGGCAAGTTTTCACAGATTATTGTTTTATATTTCTGTTATCTCATGTTGTTGTTTTATGTTCCGCTGATTACTCTGATGTTGTGTCACTAGGGTGCCCGGTAAGGCACGATCCACGCCCGCCGGTCGTGACAAAAGTGGTATCGTGAGCGCTTAATCCTCGGAAAGTGTCTACAGACCGTATCCAGTAGAGTCTTGATTATCGGTGTGTTGTGCACCACATCAATAATCAGGAGGCTATAGGATATTTAGGATTGGTTTCTATTCTTCTCACTCTGAGATCGTGCCTTAGAGCTGTGTTGTAAGTTGAACCCTCTGACGAAATCTTTTCCCTTATCGTCATGCCTCCGCGTAGGGCAACCCGGGCCCAGGAGGGCAAGGCAGCCGAGAGAGCTGCGAGTAGAGTTCAGAGGGTGGCGAGGGCACAGGCCCAATCATTACCTAGGGTAGTGCTTCATTCGGGGATTTCTGCGACGTCACTAGCCCCAGCAGAGTTTAAGCACGGCGACGGCAGTTCCTACTGCGGCCATGATATTTGAACCTTCAGTTCCACGACCGGGAACAGAGAATATAGATTGCCAAGGGACAACCCTGTTACTAGCTATAGATTTGGCTACCAGAGAGTATACCGATGTACCGCGAGTCTGGAGGACTATCTAAAAGAGGGTTGTGCAAGAGTAATTCTTCAGTTAGGCTTGAGCATGGCCTGTGTACGGGCTTATGCGCAGCAGGCCGAGAAACGTAGAGATCGACGGGTTAACCAAGGGCAGCAGAAGAGGGCCAGAGCAGCAAGGTCCTTCGGTAACTTTCAAGGTGAGTATACCTTAAGTGCTACGCTCGATACGATAGCGGTGTGAGTTGTGATTAGGAATCATGGTGGGTTAACCGAGTAAGATTTTGGGGGATAGAGAAGGTGTGAGCCTTAGAGTGTTATACGTAAAGACCTTAGAGATAAGGCCATCTCGAGAAAGGTGTAGTGTTATGTTTGACCCTTATAGGAGTGCATAGTGCACGTGAGCTATGTTCGTGGGATAAGTCCCTGAGTAGCGTGATTTGAAAGAAGGTAGTCGAGCTAAGAAGACCGCCAGGTTTTCGTAACGTGTTTAGTAAGATTGTTTCTTCGGGAGATGGTATTTGCGCCTTGCGTCGGGGTTGAGGCTACGTGCGGTCAACCCGCCGTAGGTTTGGTGGGGTCAGTTGTGGTGATCCTCTTTGTGTTAGGGTCATGAGGCGTTAGGCCCATGTTTAGTTAGCCGTGCAAGTTCGTGGACGCGTTCGACTGGTCGGGCCGATGGGGCAGCCTATCGTGTTCTTGGTCGTGTCGTTCCTCGGCGAGTTGATGTTATCCGGAAAAGGTTGTGAGGTTGCAGGGTGCCTACCTTCACCTTATGACGGTGGAGCCCGTGGTACCGCTTTCTCTTCTGGGAGTTTGTACGAGCGGGGCTAGGAACTCGGTGAGTCTCCAGACGCATTCGCCTGCCGATGTTTTGATTTCGGGGTAGCCGTGAGGATCGTTGTCTCCGGTTGGGAGTGTTTAAGCTACCATTTCGGTGTTCGGATGTCGCCTTGTGGCGCCTTGTAGGGCAGAAATGCAAGTTGCGGCCGATTGGTTCGATGTTGGCGGGGTTCGATAGTTGGTTCGTGCTTGTTCCACAGATCGGATAGTGTGAAGCTTGTCTAGAAGGAGTTCCCGGCACCGGAGGAATTGTGCGGATAATCGGCGACGACGCTTAGAGTTCAGGTTGACGGTCGGTCTTCTTGAAAGTACCACCCCGGGCAGGGTGTGACGAGTTTTGGAAACAGAAGGAACTTAGCCCGAGTTACTTTGGGCCTTTGTGAGTTCATGTGAAGAATAGGCCAGGTTGCCTATATGTTAGCATTTGCCGTCCGACTTAGGAGGAAGGACGTCCGGTCTTTCGTATTGTTATGTTCGGGAAAGTATCGAAGATCCATCCAGAATGTTCCCAGTTAATGATGACCACGTTAGAGATAGTAACCCCGAGTTTTGGATACTAAAGCAGTATCAGAAATGTGATAAGAATCCGAGTGTACATAGCGATCGTGATCGCACGGCCCTACCATTTGTTGGGTCGTCGAGCAAGGCTCGCGACAAAGTGACAAAAGTAGTATTATTTGTGGTGATGTAGAGGTGTTTCCTCGTGGACTTAGATGTAAGTTTTGCGCAGGTGTTTCCATGGCCAGCTGTGGCAGGATTGTTTCGTAAGTATAGTAGTGAAGACTATACTGGCACGTGTTCGTTTTTGAGACTTAGAAGGAACATTCGGGACGAATGTTTCTAAGGGGGGGAGAATGTAATACCCCGTAGTTCCAGGGTATGTATGCGAGGACGTACGTACGAGAATACGACAGAAAGATTGGAAAGGAAGAAAGAGGCGATTTTTCCACGGAAAAGTTTCCGGTTTTTGTGAAGGAAAAAGGTTCGTTAATGGGAATTGGATTCCCAGATTTGGTATTCGGACTTCCTGGAATATTAGAGAATTATGGAATTTTATTTTCGGAAATGGTCACGTGGGGCCCACGGGTGAAATTTACGGTTTTGTGGGGCCCGCTTTGATTTTGAGATTTTGGCCGTTTTGGATATTTTCGGAAGACGAAATATTTTGATTTAATCGGGGCGACACGTGTCACCCCCATGTGGCACCTTTGGCGAAATATGTTTGTCACAACACGGTTTGAGTCGTTTTTTACCTAAACGTTTTCACTTCGTAGGGAATTTCCGGCTATGTCATTTAGTATTTTTGCGGATTTTTCCGAGAGACGGAACATTTTGGACCAACGAGAGGGCGGCACTTGGCACCCTCTCATTGGTGGGCAAAGTGGGCGGCATGGACGATTTGGGGAAGGCAAGTGGGAGATATTTTTGGTAGATATTTTGTGTGCAAGTTGGCTAGGACACATGGGTGAATCTTGGCCCTACACTTGCTAGGCACTTGGCTAGATCTTGGCCATTGGTTGGCCTTGGCTTGTGCTATAAATACCCCTCTAAGGTTGATGAACTTCTTCATCCATTCCAAATATTTCCTAAGTGTTAAAGTCCCTCCCTCTCCCCTCTTGTTTGACTCTCGTCCAAGAGCCCCCCCCTCCCTAGATAGGCCTTTGTGGCCGAGAGCCTCCCCCCTCTCCCCTTTGTGGTGTGGCCGTGGGGTACCCCCCCCCCCTAGCCTAGTGTTTTCGTATAAATACCCCCCCCCTCTTGGTAGAAATACTCTCAAAAGTATTGTTGTTATGCCCAAATTACCTTAGCCTTATACCTTGTTGTATTCTAAGGTTATACCTTTACGAAAAGCCCAGAAATACTATTATACTTCCCGTCAGTCACAAAACCGAAACCCTAGGAAAATCTCCATAGTCCGTTGGAGTATTGTGTAGAAGTTGGTTAGAACTTCTAAGGGTGGTTTAGAGCGGGTTGGAGCGCTCAGTCGAGCTAAACGATTGCCCAGGATCGACTTTATACTTGGATAATTATGGGCTTATCGAGGTAATTATCTTGTCCCCCTATTGTAATTGGATATTACATGTTGTAGGAGTATATAGTTGAAGTATACTATATATGTATAACTGAACATAGCTTGTGGCAATGTCCTTGGACTTAAGCCTGAAGAACTGCTTACATAGGGTCAGTATTACAGAGACTTGTGTAATCGTGGGTAGAATTATACCCGTTCGGGTTAGTTGTATAACCCCCCCCTGGTTGGCTTGGTAGCCGGCCTCGATAGAGGAGGAGATTTACGCTGTTGCGGGGGGGGGAGGTGCTGTCGAATTTTCGGTAGAATGTTCTACGATAAGATCTAGATGTTAATAAGCGCCTTGTGGCCTTATAGGTTGAAGTACTACGTGTGGCGCGTTCTACTTGGCTTAAGGAGTAGCCGACGGCTTGAGGTACTCGGAGCATTTTGCTATTAGTCGATAATCGTCACGAGGTATGTGAACCTCTTCCTATCTCTTCTAGCATGATATGTGTGCACTATGTAGTACGGTAGACGTACATGTGCTAAATGTATTCGATTGGTTTAAAACATAAAGTGTTATAACGGCTTTATGGGAAGTTGGTTATAACAGCTTTATGTAGATAAGAAAACACTTTGTGGTTTTTAAAAAGGTAAATGATTTGTTTATAACTGGCTTGATGTGTGATCATAAAGAACTTGAAGTATTTCAAAAGATTTCTGAAATCGTTTTGAAAGAGAAGTAATACTTGGTTTTTGAGAACTTAAGAGTTATACTAGCTTTATGGGAAGTTAGGTATAACGGCTTAAGAACGTTTCTTGATTTTGGAAATCGGGATGTGTATCGACAAACCATCTGCGGCGTTAATAAAAGGAAATGTTTTGAATAATTAAGTATTATTAAAACCGAGAAACTTCCATCCGCATAGAAGCTAAGATGAGACAAAATGATATTTCCTAGATCATGGTCATTGTAATAAGATTGTTATAAACAAGAATGTCCTACTCACATATAAGGCTTATGTTTCTCCGATTGTTTAAAAGAGAATTATATTCTTAATTGAATAAGACGATGAACTACGAAACCTTTCTAAAATGAGAAACTTGAACATTGGAAATTAGGCAAACTTGATCATTGGAAAAGAATGTTGCTACTTGATTTTACAAAGAGAAGTAATTGATTTACTTTAAAAGGGTAGTCACTCTATTTTATACTACGGGTATTGTGTGGCATTGTGAAAGTAACGTATCTTTTAAAGAGTTGATGTATGAAGTACTTTGGGGATAAAAACCCGATTTTGTTAATCATATAGTAGAAGGTACCTTGTGTGAACAACTTGATTGTATTGGTTTGTGATAGCCTTGTAATACTTTCTTGATTGCGTTGATAAGTAAACGTGTTGGGATGCTACGTGTGTTAGTATCTTGTGATGTTTGTGTGAAGGGTTTCTTGATTGTGCTTATTAACTATCGTCGTTATGATAGTATTGTGGCATTCATCTCTTGAGATGATTCCGGGTTAAGCTGCCCTCCGACGCGGTGACTTCAGCGGTCGATGGACCTATGATTCGAGAATACCTCATGCAGGTCCCGGCCTATCTTGCGAACTACGAGTTCGGGTTAGTGTCGTCCTTTATGGGCATGCGGTCCTTGTGGCGCGGATCGCGAAGTCCGTGACGATGCCGGAGTAGCTACCCTCGATGCGGATGCCTCATGCGGGCCGATGAGATTGGCCTATGCGAGTCGCGGAAGTTCGAGACTAGACGCGCGCATTAGATCTGCGGGCAAGTGGCGGCTTGATCATGTGACGGCAGACAGATCTTATGATACGATTCGCGACCTTGTTGGTACCGTGGGTGTTAGTAGTCGGTTATGCCTTCGTACTTACCCGCACGGTGTTATTATGGCACAGTGGGACTGGTGTTCATGTGTTCCTTGGAACTTTTATATCATAAAGCTGGCCGGTGAGGAATGTGTCCCACGCACGATTGATGTTGTGGCGTGAGACCCACTGTTATGTTCTTTGGTGATGACTTGAGGCGTGAGTCCACGACTTGATATATCGCTTAGTTATTGTAAAAGCGTAGTTTGGTTATCATACATGTCTCTGCTTTATAGACTATTATGATTTCATTTACTGATTTATTTTTAGTTTCACATACCGATTTTGTTAGATCGACCTCCTTCGGCTGCGTTCATGCCGCAGTTGAGGTACATCGATCGTTGATCCTAGCTCGTGGTCACAATTGGCGTTGGGAAGCTCCGTTTCTCCGAGGCTTATCGGTGGTATAGTCCCCGTCGTAGTAAGTATTTACATTCGGGGTTTGGCGGGGCCTGTCCGCCATTGTGGTCGATCATTCTTAGAGGTCCGTAGTACTATTGTGGCGGTGGTTGGTAAAAGGATTAAGCTGTTCATTTGTAAAAGAGTTGATGGTTATATATATGCGAAAGGCAAGTTTTCACTGATTATTGTTTTATATTTCATTTATCTCGTGTTGTTGTTTTATGTTCGTGATTACTCGATGTTGTGTCACTAGGGTGCGGGGTAAGGCACGATCCACGAGCGGCTGGTCGTGACAAAGACTCGCCAAGTAATCATCCAGCGTGGACGTAGCGGTGTACTCGCCCTCCATATCAGCTACTCACGGGAACATCTGAAGCTAATGAGTCGAACTCACATTGTACTCTCTAACCGTCGCCCGCCCCGCCTCAACGCGTCAAAAATCTGTCGGCCCGAGCCCTCTCATCTGTGGGGGCAATAAATGTGCAAGAAAAGCCCCTGAGAACTCGTCCCATACAGCTGGAAGTGCATGCTCTTCCCGACAGCTCCACGAATCAAACGACCAATCGGCAGATCACGCGGTGATGCGAACCCAATACCACCGACTCGAGACTCGATCACTCTCATGATCCGTCAGATTTGTCGGATAAACTCGAGGGTCATCTCACTAGATCCATAGAACACCGGGCTACAACTCAAAGTCACGTAGCCTCAAATCGTCGCTCGGGGTGAACTATGGGTGCTCGGCCGGAATCACGTGATCCCTATCCTCATATCTCGTCACGACCGGCGAATCGCCATCTCTTGTACCATCTCATCCGCTCAGCCGTGGGACTGGAGGCTCAGTATCAGTCTCGGCAGCCATTCTTTGCGACTCTAACTTGCCGGTCTTTGGCGGCGTTGCGTAAACTCGTCGTCAAGCACAATCTCGTCTTCGACGCTCGCGCTGCATTCCTCAGATCCCACTAGCGCCTCTCGGCTGCCTTGCCCGCTGGGCTCAGGTTGCCTTACGCGGAGGCATAATCGGTAAAACGAAATACGTCGGAGGGTCCGACTAATCACACTCTGAAGGCACGATCTCGTAATGAGAAGAAATGGAAACCAATCCTAAGTGTCCTGCAGCCTCACGATTATAGATGTGGTGCACAACACATCGATAATCAAGACTCTACTAGAACGCCGATGCAGACACTTTCCGAGGACTAAGCGCTCGATACCACTTTTGTCACGACCGAACCGGCCCGTGGATCGGGCACCCCGGGCACCCTAGTGATACAACATCAGAGAAAATCAGCGGAAATAAAAACATAAACATGAATTAAGAGACATGATAAATAAACAGGTCAACCAAAACAGTTGCCTTCAGTATATATACATAAATACCCGAACAGTTATCCTTTTTACAACCCTGCCCACAACAGTGCTACAGACCTCTAAGATTTTTACAACAGCTATGACGGGACAGGGCCCCGCCATACCCCTGAATGTACAAACATCTACAGACTCAGGGTAACATACCAAAAGATAAGCCTCCGAAGAATGGGGCTTCCCGACACGCTGAACTGTGATCCTATGAGCGAGGATCCACAACCGATGTACTTCTACCTGCGGCATGAACGCAGCCCAGAAGGTCGATAACAGTACCAAGTATGTGAAATCAGAAACACTGTAAATGAAATCATAATAGTCTATATAAAGCAGGAGACATGTATGATAACCAAACTACAGTTCACAACATAAAAGCAGTCATGTCAAGTCAGGGACTCACGCCCTCAAGTCATCCCTCATGCCCGTGGAACTCCTTCCTCACTGCCGGCAGTCTAGGAATAAATCGTGTGGAATATGTGTCCCCGCCCATCCTGTGGGACTCGGTAAAGAATCATGTGGAATACGTGTCCCGGCCCATCTCGTGGGACTCGGTAAAGAATCATGTGGAATACGTGTCCCGGCCCATCTCGTGGGACTCGGTAGAGAATCATGTGGGATACGTGTCCCGGCCCATCCCATGGGACTCGGTAGAGAATCATGTGGAATACGTGTCCCGGCCCATCTCGTGGGACTCGGTGAATAATCAGATGGAATACGTGTCCCGGCCCATCTCGTGGGACTCGGTGAATAATCAGATGGAATACGTGTCCCGGCCCATCTCGTGGGACTCGGTGAAGAATCGTTCATAACAAATCAGCCGGCCCTCCATCGAGAGACGCGGTGGTATAGAAGTACAGTATTTGCACAACAAGGCTATCAAACACAACATGGGCAAGTTACACACAACTCAAGTTTATTTTAGGCCAAAGTCCAGGTTCTGACCCCAAAGTATTACGTACGTTAAATTCTTTTAAAAAGATCCATTTCTTTTATAAAGGTCACCCGATACCCGTAGTATTAAAATAGAGTGACTCACATTTTTAGGTAAACCAAAACACTTTCCTTTTAACATCAAGTAACAACATTCTTTTCCAAAAGTTCAAGTTTGCCTAATTTCAAATACTTAAGTCTCTTATTTTAGAAAGGTTTCATAGTCCATAGACTTAATCACTTAAGAATATAATCCTCTTTTAAACAATTTGAGAAACATATGTCTTATATGTGAGTAGGTTATTCTTGTTCATAATCAATCTTATTAAAGCGATGATCTAGGAAATGTAATATCATTTTGTCTCATCTTAGCTTATGCAGATGGAGGTTTCTCGGTTTAATAATACTTAATTAGTCAAAACATTTCCTTTTATTAACTGCGGTGGTTTGTCGATACTCATTCGATTTCCAAAATCGTAAAGCATTATTCCTTTTAAAAACCAAGTACTCATTACTCACGAATGAGGTTTCATACTAACATCCATACTAAGTCAAGTCTCTTATCTTTTAAGATTAAGTCTCTTAACTTCTAAAAATCGATAAACCATTCTCTTTATCTCTCTTAAGACGTTATACCTAACTTCCCATAAAGCTAGTATAACTCTTATGTTTTCAAAACCAAGTATTACTCTTCCTTCAAAAGGTTCCTTAATTCTTTTGAAATACTTCAAGATTTTTATCATCACACATCAAGTCGATTATCTTTTAAAAGCCATAAAGCATTTCTTACTTACATAAAGCTGTATAACCAACTTCCCATAAAGCGTTATAACACTTTATGTTTTAAACCAATCAAATACTTTTAACACGTATGCGTCTACCGTACTACATAGTTATACACATATCATGCTAGAAAAGATAGGAAGAGGTTCACATACCTCGCGACGATTATCGACTAATAGCAAAGCGCTCCAGTACCTCAAACCGTCGGCTACCCCAAGCCAAGCGGATCACGCCACACGTAGTACTTCAACCTATAGAGGCCACAAGGCGCCTATTAACATCTAGATCTCAACGTAGAATATTCTCGAGAAATTTGGCAAAGACCTCCCCGCAATCGCGTGAATCTCCTCCTCTATCGAGGCCGCTAACGAGCCAACAACTCCACAGAGGGGGTCATGCGCCTAATCGGGCGTGTACAATTCTACTTCACGGTAAAGCTACACAAGTCTCTTTATGTCAGATCTATGTAATTACATTCGATTCTCTTCTTTAAATTCGGGCTTAAGTCAAAGACATTTGCCGCACAATTATGTTCGATTCTATATATAGTATACTTCAACTATATAATCCTACAACATGTAATTTCCAATTACAATAGAAGGTCAAGAGTGTTTACCTCAATAAGCCCAAAATTATCCAAGTTTATATGTCGATCTGAGCAAGGTTTAGCTCCTACTCGCGGCGCCCAACCCGCTCCAAACAACCCTTAGAAGTTCTACGCAACTTCTACTTAACACTTCAACCTACTATGAAGGTTTTCCTTAGGGTTTCGTTTTTGTGACTGAGGGAAGTATAATAGTATTTTCTGGGCTTTTGTATAAGTGTAACCTTGGGAATACTACAAGGTATTTGGGCATTATAACAATACTTGGAGAGTATTTCTATACCACAAAAGGGGGGTATTTATACGAGACAACTAGGCTAGGGGTACCACGGCTAGACACCACAAGGGAGGGAGGCTCTCGGCCAGGGCTCTCAAAGGGGAGGGGTATGGTGGTGAAAGTTCTACTAAGAGGGGAGGAGGAATTTAACACTTAGAACAATTTTGGATGAATAAGTTCATCAACATAGAGTATTTATAGGTCAAGCAATGGCCAACCAATGGCAAGATTAATCCATGTGTTAGGCAAGTGTAAGGCCAAGATCGCCAAGTACACCTTATCCATCTACCACCAAAATATCCTACCAACTACTTGACAAAACAAGCCACAATTCGCCCACTTTGCGCCCAACCTCTTCCAATGTGAGGTGACACATGTCACCCTCCCGTTGGTCCAAAATGTTTAGATCTCTCGGAAAAATCCATAAAATTATAAATGACATAGCCGGAATTTTCCGCCCTTCGCAAGTTTAGTAAAGCGTTTCGTCGAAAACGATTCTTTTAGACTTGTGCCCAAATTTTCGAACCTAGCCAAACCTTAAGGCTTAAATTTATATACGTACGCCCTCACGTACATACTCTGGAAATACGAGGTATAACATTCTCCCTTCCTTAGAAACATTCGTCCCGAATGTTCCTTCTCAAGACGGATAACGATAAAGTTCCTCCAGCAAGTTGTCAACGCCACACCGCCCACGAAATAACACATGCGGCGCAAATACTTAAATCCGGCCAACGAGGAACCACCTCGATGATGCAAAACAATACCAACTCTCGCTCTTGGTCAAGGGACACTCCGCCGCATATTCATTTCTCAAAAATGATTACTCCCATCTTTCAAAGACAAGTTCACTTCCTTCCTTACTCGCGTGCCGCTTCTCGAACACTCGAACTCTTCTTAGTACACGTACCAAACTTCAGTCAACGCTTCTGTTCCCAAAACTTTGGAGTCACCACCTCCAAACTTGGTCATCTTACTAGCCTCAATCTCCCTTAAGGCCATTCCCGGCCTTCGCGATCCGCTTCTGGTCGAACATCTCCACGAACTCATACGATGGTCATCTAAACTTGGGCCTAGCACCCTCGTGACCCTACCACCTGGCGGGACCACCCAGAGCTGACCCAGCGCCGAAAACAGCCGCGGGTTGGCGCAACGCCCCAACCCGACCTACTTAACGCATCAAGCTCTTGTTTCCCGATCCGGAACAATCTTACCTATACAGGTCATGAAAGCTACCACTTCCATTTTACACTACCCAAGGAATCTTCCCACAATTACTCCACGTAAACTTATACATTCTGACAAGGATCACCCGCAAAATCTTGTACTCAAGACGGCCTTACATCTAAGGTCTCAACTGTAATATTCTAAGGTTCATCATATCATGCATACAAATCTCTAGAGGGTTAAGGATATACCTGAATCTACCGCTCCACTCTAATTATAGGCACGCCTGCAGGTATGCAGTATGTAAGCGATGAACCACGCCACGGCCGTGGGTGAGTCATTCTGCGCATCCTTCCTATTAGGGACAGTTTCGTCATATGGCCTCGGCGACGCGAGAAAAACAAGCACCAGTAAAAAGACGACATTCCCCGGGATGACGTCTGCCACATTGTGCACACTGAGGAAAACCTGAACCCGACTGGCTAGAACCCATGTATATCTGTGAACCAGAAGCCCTGGACGAAAGCTCTCACTAAGAGGGGAGGGAGGAATTTAACACTTAGAACAATTTTGGATGAAGAAGTTCATCAACATAGAGGGGTATTTATAGGTCAAGCAATGGCCAACCAATGGCCAAGATTAATCCATGTGTTAGGCAAGTGTAAGGCCAAGATCAAGCCAAGTACACCTTATCCATCTACCACCAAATATATCCTACCAACTACTTGACAAAACAAGCCACAATTCTCGTCCACTTTGCCGCCCAACCTCTTCCAATGTGAGGGTGACACATGTCACCCTCCCGTTGGTCCAAAATGTTTCGTCTCTCGGAAAAATCCGCAAAAATTATAAATGACATAGCCGGAATTTTCCCTTCGCAAGTTTAGTAAAACGTTTCGTCGAAAAACGATTATTTTCGGCACTTGTGCCCAAATTTTCGAACCTAGACAAACCTTAAGGCTTAAATTTATATACGTACGCCCTTACGTACATACTCTGGAAATACGGGGTATAACACTCACGAAGACAACTAGTCCATACTCATAATGGCCTCAAAGTCTGTCGTAATCATCTTTACTAGGTCTACTAGGTTCTGATGACTTTATCATCACCGGGAAAATCTCATATACCTGCTCATCTACTACCCCAAACACTCACGGGTATAGTTACCACGAAAGGTTCTTAGGGATTCAGGCATTCCTTTACACTTGTTGTTATCTTTCTTACTGGTCGTACTCCTTCCATATTTCCAACTCATACTAGTATACATACATAACTTCCATACCGATTCTGGCCCCCAATCTTTTGGAGTCACTCTTTTAAACAACATAAGGCCATTTCCGGCTCTCACAACCTGGTTTCGGTGGAACGCGTCCACGAACCCGTAAAACAATTAGCTAGACTTGGGCCTTGCACCTTCGTGACCCTGTCACGTAGCAGAACTACTATCAACTGATCCCACTCTATTTCAGGCTATATGGCGACCCGTAACAGGTCCTCACCCCGACCCACCGTCGCACTTAACTCTTACTCTTAGTCTGAATAAAATCTTATTGCCCGAGAAGGCCTTATATACCTAAGGTCTCGGCGGTTATCAATATTCTTAGGCTCGCATTTTTCATGCACCAAGCCTACCTTATCCGTACCCCCGTAAACGGGTACAATAACATCTCATAATACCATAACCATGTTGTCTTGATCACAACGACCATTACTTACTCCATACGGACCTCATCCGTACAATTCTCTTTAAGCCTACTACGCAGCTTAATCTATTAACATGACATTCCGTTAAGTTCCTTAACATGACTTCTTAAGGGTTCACTACCCTATCAGACAGCTCATCATTTCCCAATTATCTCAAAATAAAACATAAGACCTTGGCGAGAATTCATTAACTGTTCCATACCTACCCGGTATCTAGTTAGTCCTTACCAACTCTTGGTAATCTAAAACCATTCTAGGCAACA
This sequence comes from Przewalskia tangutica, assembly GCA_029844215.1. Taxonomy (NCBI): domain Eukaryota; kingdom Viridiplantae; phylum Streptophyta; class Magnoliopsida; order Solanales; family Solanaceae; genus Przewalskia; species Przewalskia tangutica. Next base: position 93,592 of record JAQGDG010000259.1, read on the forward strand.
CGCGTCTGACCCTCATACATAACTCCGTATAGCTGTATGTCACAATACCAACTATACTACAATCATTACCAACCTGGATACGCAATCCACATAGTCCTTCCCTGGTCATCGCTTTCTCGTAGCTGCAATCAACATAACTCGTTAGGGAGAGACGACCCTAACGACACAGCTCTATCGCACGATCTCAGAGTGAGAAGAATGGAAACCAATCCTAAATGTCCTGCAGCCTCCTGGTTATAGATGTGGTGCACAACACACCGATAACCAAGACTCTACTAGACACGGTCTGTAGACACTTTCCGAGGACTAACTGCTCTGATACCACTTTTGTCACGACCCTACCCCGGGCCGCGACTGGTGCCCTACCTGGGCACCCTTCTATTCATACAACATAAAAACTGCGGATGATAAATAACACTCTCATTTTTTTTTATCAAAACTAAGGCCAAGCCGATAAGGCTGCCATAATATAAAAATTACCCGTAAGGGTATTGTTATACCCCATATTTCCAGAGTATGTATGTGAGGACGTACGTACAATTATGTAAGCCCTAATTATGATTAAGGACGAAATTGTGCACATCCACGAGAAAGATTTGTTTTTCCGACGGAAAATTTTCCGAACCTTGTAAGAGAATTTTACGTGTTCAATAATTTATTTAATTTGGATTTTTCCGGGAGATAAAATATTTTGGACCAACGAGAGGGCGACATGTGTCACCCTCAAGTGGATGGTTGGTGGACGAATTGGAAGGCTCATTTTACACGTTTTTTTCATTATAAAGGCCTTAAACATTTGGTCAATGTTTTGTAGATATTTTGTGTGGTAGATGGATAAGGTGGGACCCACACACACTTGTCCAAATCTTCACCCTCCATTTGCCCTCCACTTGCCCTCCACTTGCCTTAATCTTGGCCATTGATTGGCCTATAAATACCCCTCAAGTGCAAGACTTATTCTTCATCCCTTAAACACTTTCCAAGTCTTGAAATCCTCCCCCTCCCTCTTGAAGCTCTCGTCCAAACCACCTCCCCTCGAGAAGGCCCTCGGCCAAGTCCCCCTCTTGATAGTTCTCGTGAAATACCCCTCCCCTTGGTAGAAAAGTATTCTCCAAGTATTATTCTGATTCAAAATACCTTAGCCCAAATACCTTGTAGTATTCCAAAGTTATTTCAATACTAAGAGCCCGGAAATACTACTATACTTTCTTTAGTCACAAAACGAAACCCTAGGGAAAAATCTTCATAGTGGTTGAAGTATTAAGTAGAAGTTGTGTAGAACTTCTAAGGGTTTCTTGGAGCGAATTGGAGCGCACGGATTAGGAGCTAAACGTTGTTCAGGATCGATATTTAAACTTGGATAATTTTGGGCTTATCGAGGTAAATATCTTATCCTTCTATTGTAATTGGAGATTACATATTGTAGAAGTTTAGAATTGAGTATAAGATATATAGAAGGATGGTATAAAAGAAGAGAATTGAACAGAATTACATAGGACTCGTATGAGTAGACTTGTGTAGTTGTGGTAGGGAAGTCTTTGCCCGATTTTCCGTAGCAATAAGAACCTTCGCTAGAATATTCTGAGTAGTTCAGACGTTGATAGACGATCGACTATTATAGGTTGATACTCTGCGCGACATATTCGACTTGGCGGTGGATTTCGAGGAGGTATGTGATTCTTCCTATCCTCTTGAGCATGATATTTTAAAAGAATATATATAGTACGGTGACGTCGTGTGTTAAGCTGAACGTGGTTTTACTTGATGTCTTTTGACTTGAGTTTTAAATAATAAGAATCTTGAAGTATTTCAAAAGAATTAAGAATCGCTTTGAAAGAAGAGTAATACTTGGTTTTAAAAGCTTAAGTGTTATACTAGCTTTATGGGAAGTTAGTTATAACGACTTAAGAGAGATAAAAGGCAGTTTACTTAATTGTTTATGAAAGCCTTATATTGATTTCGAAATGAGAATAAGTATCGAACAAACCATCATAGCGCTAATAAAGGAAAATGTATTGACTAATTAAGTATTATTAAAACCAGTAGAAATCTCCATCTGCATAGAAGCTAAGATAAGACAAAATTGTATTACATTTCCTAGATCATGGCTGCTGTAATAAGATTGTTATAAACAAGATATCCTACTCACACATAAGGCATGTATTCAAATTGTTTTAAAAATGAGATTACGTTGTTAAGTGTTTAAAACTATGATCTATGAATCTTTTGAAAATAAGAGACTTGAGTATTTGAAATTATGCAACTTGAACTTTTGGAAAAGAATGGGTTATTGATTTTAGAAGTTAAGAGACTTGATCTTAAAAGATAAGAGACTTGACTTAATTGACTTGATATGAATTTTGTTAAAAAGTGTGAAACCTCATTCGTGAGCAATGAGTACTTGGTTTTTAAAGAGTTAATGTATGAAGTACTTTGGGGATAAAAACCCGAACTTGTTGACATAAAGTAGAAAGTACCTTGTGTGAATAACTTGACTATGTTGGTTTGTGATAGCCTTGTAATGCTTTCTTGTTGGTTTGATAAGTAAACATGTTATGATGCTACGTGTGTTAGTATCTTGTAACGTTTGTGTAAAGAGGTTGTTCTTATTGTGCTTATGTTGTTTAACGATAAACTGTTATGTTAGTGTTGTATCACTCACCTCTTGACATGATATACCGGGGGTTAAGCTGCCCCCCGATGCGAGGGATGCCTCATGCGGGTCCAGGGGACCTATGCGGAGCTACGAGAGTTCCAGGTTAGTGTGCGGTCTATGTGGCCATGCGGTCTATGTGGCCATGCAGACTACGAGAGTCCAGGATGATGCCGAGGAGTAGCTACCCTCGATGCGGGGAATACCTCATGTGGGCCTAGGTGGCCTACGCGAGTCGCGGTGAGTTCAGTGGATTTGACGCGCATTGATACCGAGGGCGAATGGCCACTTCGATCATGTGGCGCGGTCTAGAAAGACCGTGTCTGCTTTTATAGCATTGTTGTACTGTGGTTTTAGTAGTCGGCTATGCCTTACTCCGCATAGCTTTTATTATGACACATTGGGACTGGTGTTCATGTGTATTCCTTGGTGCTTTTATATCATGGACTGCCGGCAGTGAGGAAGAAATTCCACGGGCATGATTGATATTGTGGGCATGAGACCCATGGTTATATTTGAGTGATGACTTTAAGGGCGTGAGTCCCTGACTTGACATGACCACATATTGTGTATCGTAAATTGGTTATCATATATGTCTTCTTTATATAGACTATTATGATTTCATTTACGATATTTTGCCACATACTTGGTACTGTATTGACCTCCTTGGGGCTGCGTTTATGCCGCAGTAGAGGTACACCGATTGTTGATCCTCGCTCATAGGGTCACAATTAGCGTTTTGGGAAGCTCCGTGTCTCGGAGGCTTATCTTTCGTATAGTCCTCTCGTTGTAGGTACTTACATTCAGGGGTATGGCGGGGCCCTGTCCCGTCATTGTTATAACATTCTTAGAGGTCTGTAGTACTGTTGTGGGCAGAGTTTGTAAAAGGGATGTAACTGTTCGGGTTCAAGTTTTTATATATATATATGCCGAAAGGCAACTTTTCTCAGATAAATTGTTTCTCACTTCATATTATTTCATTTCTTGTTTTATATTCCGCTGGTTACTCTGATGTATGTCTACTTGGGTCCCCGGGTAAGGCACGATCGGGCCGGTTGTCGTCGTGAGTATACACTGCTTAACAATGTAAAAATAACTCTGCTTGATCCAGCCCACGATGAATACAGACTCTAAGATTGGGACAAATACTATGACGGGACAAGGCCCCGCCGTACCCCTGAATATACATAACCATGACGACAAGCTCCGGAACATTGGAGCCATCTCAAATGCTGAACCAGGATCCTAAGCTCGCGGATCCACAATCATACCTAAACTGCGGACATGAACGCATTTCGAAGGGGTCGATAACAAAATTTAATATGGAACGGAAAATAAGGTACAATAAACAAATCATAACTGTACAAAAGAATGACAGGGGCAAGTATAAAAAAGGTAAATACCAGATCCTACCGTGTCATTACCATCTCGTGAACTTAAGCGTACATTATTATCTTTTCCAATTTTTCAATAAGAGTATAGTCAAATTCTTACATACATACTTAAGAAAAATCATCAAGTTCATACATAACTTACGTATCTTGCATAACCTAATCCGCCCCTTTGGAGGGACGCCTATACTGCTGGCCCAATCTGGGACGCGATAAAGTCACATAAGTCTGCCCATAAAGGTATACTGCCCGGCCCAATCTGGGACGCGATAAAATCACATAAGTCTGCCCATAAAGGTATACTGCATAAAAATAAGAAGCTTATGATCAACTTAGGGTCACCTGCCCGTAGTATCATTTAGCAATCCTACTCCTGGGACTATTTCACCCGCAAGGGCCGTATGGGCCCGCATAAGGTATTCCTCGCATCATGGGTAGCAAATCCATGGAGTAGTATAATGTCTTGGGGGTTTACCCCGCAATCATACTCAGAAGGTGGTATAACGTCTTGGGGGTTTACCCCGCATTTATACTCTTACCCCTCAATCATACACAGAAGGTGGTATAACGTCTTGGGGATTTACCCGCGTTTATACTCTTACCCTCAATCATACCTGTAGGTGGTATAACGTATTGGGATTTACCCCGCGTTTATACTCTTACCCGCCGATCATACACAGAAGGTGGTATAACGTCTTGGGGATTTACCCCTCATTTATACTCTTACCCCTCAATCATACACAGAAGGTGGTATAACGTCTTGGGGATTTACCCCTCATTTATACTCTTACCCTGGAGAAGGTGGTATAACGTCTTGGGGATTTACCCCTCATTTATACTCTTACCCTAGCTCAACCGGCCATCATACATAACATAAGCCCTACCGGCTTATCATACATAACATAAGCACCACCGGCTTATCATACAATATATAAGAAAGTTAAGAAATCCCCTAACTTCTTATTAGTCTTGTTCATATACACTCTCATTTTAGTTTACTTAAGGCACTAACATGTCATTATAAAATCCGGGAATTTAACCCAACGTACTACGTGCCTCTACTCCTTTAAAATGATTCTCTTTCAAATAAAACTTTCAAGATACTAATAACCGTAGTATCAAGTCATATCTACTTTTCAAAACAAGTCACAATATTTTTTTAGAAATACATTTAGGCTTCTAAATCAAGTGACTTCTTTCTTTAAAACCTTAAGCAATTGGTACTTTTAAAACAATTTGCCCTTCTTTATTTCAAATCATTTCTTTGCTTACATTACTGAATAAAACCATTCTTTTAATCTTCCATAAAGTTGTTATAACCAACTTCCCATAAAGCCGTTATAACTCTTTATGTCTTAGACAAATTCATTCCTTTTATAACCAAGAGACTTATACTTTCAAATCGAATTACATAGCTTTCAAAATTGTCACGACCCGAACCCGGGCCCGTGACTGGTGCCTTACCCCGGGCACCCTAGTAGACATACATCAGAGTAATCAGCGGAACATAAACAAGACATGAAATATCAAGAAGTGTAAAACAATTATCTGAGAAAATTCGCCTTTCGGCATAATATATAAAACTTAAATCCGAACAGTTACATCCCATTACAACTCTGCCCACAACAGCACTACAGACCTCTAAGAATGACATGACAACAATGGCGGGACAGGGCCCCGCCATACCCCTGAATGTAAGCACCTACCACGACAGGGGACTATACCACTGATAAGCCTCCGGAGAAACGGAGCTTCCCAAACGCTGAACTGTGACCCTGAGAACTAGGATCAACGACTGGTGTACCTCAACCTGCGGCATGGCGTAACGGCCGAAAGGTCGGTAACAGTACCAAGTATGTGAAACTGAAAATATCAGAATGAAATCATAGCGCATATAAAACAGGAGACATGTATGATAACCAAACTACGATTCACAATAAATAAGCGATGTCAAGTCGTGACTCACGCTCAAAGTCATCACTCAATTTCAACTATGGGTCTCACGCCCACAACATCAATCATGCCCGTGGAATGCCTTCCTCACTGCCGGCAGTCTATGATATATGAAAGCACCAAGGAATACACATGAACACCAGGTCCCACATGTGTCATCATAAAACTGCATTTGGTAAGTGCGAAGGCATAGCCGACTACTAAAACCCAGATTAATCAGATCATGAGATCTGTCTAGGCGTCACATGATCAAAGCCGCCACTCGCCCGCAAGATATCTAATGTGCGCGTCTAGCCACGGAACTTCCGCATTCGCGATAGGCCAACCTCGTAGGCCCGCATGAGGCATTCCCGCATCGAGGTAGCTACTCCCGGCAACGTCCCGACTCGCAGTCCACGTACACATTGCACCGCATGACCATAAAGGCCGCACACTAACCTGGAACTCTCGTAGCTCCGCATGGGTCACACAGACCCGCATGAGGTATCCTCGCATCATAGTCACACAGACTGCCTGAGGTATACCCCGCATCGGAGGGCAGCTTAACCCCCGATATCTTGACTAACATAACAGCTTATCGTTAAACAACATAAGCACATCAAGGGAAAACCCCTTTACACAAACATCACAAGATACCAACACACGTAGCATCCTAACATGTTTACTTATCAAATCAACAAGAAAGTATTACAAGACTATCATAAATCAACTCAATCAAGTTATTCACCCAAAGTACTTCATACATTAATTCTTTAAAAGATACGTTACTTTCACAAAAGTCACACAATACCCGTAGTATATAAGAAAATAGAGTGATTATCTCTTGAAGTAAATCAAGACACTTCTCTTCGTAAAATCAAGTAACAACATTCTTTTCCAAATGTTTCAAGTTTTCCTAATTTCAATTACTCAAGTTTCTCATTTTTGAAAGGTTTCGTAGTTCATGGTTTTAATCCTTTAAAACAATTGGAGAAACATAAACCTTATGTGTGAGTAGGTTATTCTTGTTCATAACAATCTTATTACAGCAGCCATGATCTAGGAAATGTAATATCATTTTGTCTCATCTTAGTTTCTATGCAGATGGAGGTTTCTACTGGTTTTAATAACAATTAGTCAGTACATTTCTTATTAACGCTGCATGGTTTGTTCGATACTTATTCTCGATTTCAAATCAAGAAACATTATTCTTTTAAAACCAAGTACTCATTACTCATGAATGAGGTTTTACAACATTTTAACAAAATGTTAATTACCAAGTAAAACAAGTTAAGTCTCTTATCTTTTAAGATTAAGTCTCTTAACTTTTAAAATCAGTAAGCCATTCTCTTTACCTCTCTTAAGACGTTATACCTAACTTCCCATAAAGCTAGTATAACTCTTATGTTTTCAAACCAAGTATTACTCTTCTTTTGAAATACCTAAAGTTCTTTATTATCACACATCAAGTCAGTTATAAGTCAACCGTTTACCTTTTAAAACCACAAAGCATTTTCTTACCTACATAAAGTCGTTATAACCAACTTCCCATAAAGCCGTTATAACACTTTATGTTTTAAACCAATCAAATACATTTAACACATGTATGCTCACTGCACTACATAGTTATACACATATCATGCTAGGAAAGATAGGAAGAGGTTCACATACCTCAGACGATTATCGACTAATAGAAAAACGCTCCAAGTACCTCAAACCGACGGCTACTCCTTAAGCCAGGTAGATCACGCCATACGTAGTACTTCAACCTATAGAGGCCACAAGGCGCCTATTAACATCTAGATCTCAACGTAGAATATTCTACAGAAAATTCGGCAGACTCTTCCCGCAATCAATCGTAAATCTCCTCTCTATCGAGGCCGGCCATCAAGCCAACCAGGGTTTATACGCCTAACGGACGTGTACAATTTTACTTCACGTTAAGGTTTTCACATAAGCTCATGTAATACGATCTATGTAATTCTGATTCGCTTCTCTTTCTTTATATTCGAGCTTAAGTCAAAAGACATTGCCGCAAGGCTAGGTTCATTCTATATATAGTATACTTCAACTATATATTCACAACATGTAATTTCCAATTACAATAGGGGACAAGATATTTACCTCGATAAGCCCAAAATTATCCAAGTTTAATGCCGCTCCCGAGCAACGCCTAGCTCCAACTCCGCGCTCAACCCGCCTCCAAACCACCCTTAGAAGTTTCTAACCAACTTCTACTTAATACTCCAACTAACTATGGAGATTTTCCTTAGGTTTCGTTTTTGGACCGACGGGAAGTATAATAGTATTTCGCTTTCAGAAAGTGTAACCTTGAATACTAAGGTATAAGGGCCAAGGTATTTTGGGTATAGTAACAATACTATGGAGAGTATTTTTACCAAGAGGGGGGGTATTTATACGAGACAACACCACAAGGGAGGGGGTGTATACCCCTCGGCCAACCCCACTAGGAGGGGGGTACTCTCGGCCAAGGGGGGAAGGGGTGCTCTCGGCCAAAAGGCCTTCTCAAAGGAAGAGGGGAGGGACGAAACACTACAAGGAGAGGGGGGAGGATTTTACACTTAGAAATTATTTTAGGATGAATAAGTCTTCAAAGGGGAGGGGTATTTATAGGTCAAGCAAAGGCCAACCAATAGCCAAGATCATGCCAAGTGCTAAGCAAGTGTAGGGCCAAGATTCATCCATGTGCACCTTATCCATCTACCACAAAATATCCTACCAACTACTTGACAAAAAGCCAAGACCAATCGGCCACTTTACCGCCCCACACTCCACCAATGAGAGGGTGACAAGTGTCGCCCTCTCGTTGGTCCAAAATGTTTCGTCTCTCGGAAAAATCCGCAAAAATTAGAAATGACATAGCCGGAATTTACCCTACGCGAGTTGTGTAAAACGTTTCGTCGAAAAACGACTCTAATCGGGTGTTGTGAACAAATAATTTTCGGCCCTTGCACTTTAAGGCACAAACTTTTCACGCACGCCCCACGCATACCGGAAATACGGGGTATAACATTCTCCCCTCCTTAGAAACATTCGTCCCGAATGTTCCTTCTAAGTCTCAAAACAAACGTGCGCCAGTATAGTCTTCACTACTATACTTTGTAACGCCCCATTTTCGACCGGAGCCGGAAACGGGATTACCGCTACGCATGGTTTGATTCCTGAAATGCTTTTTAAAGGAGTCGCCACCTAATTATTATAGTGAATTAGGACACTGAAAATGTAGCATAAAATACTACGAATGATCTCCATTTTAAAGGTCTGCGAAAGCTATGCGAGATTCTAGGTAAGGGTTCTTTATTATCCTAAAGGGAAGGGGTTAGGCATCCTAAAGGATCCGCTAACTTGCGGTTGTCCGTTCAAACTTAGGTTTAAAATTATTGTGCTAACATGCAATCTATAATTCTAAAAGTGTTCTAATTATTAAACTAACCAAGAGATATTTAAACTAGGCATGCAAATATTTAAAATAGATATATTTTAACAAGATAGTAATAAAAGCAAATAATCATAAAAAAGGATGTAATTAAGAGAAATTAGCGATATTTTGCTTTTATTTTATTTTATGCGAATGATTTAACTTTGGGCGCATTTCAACTGCAAAAGACACTTAGTAGAAGAGTTAGTAAATGATAAATAAATTACCCAACAAACAACAATATATGTATATATATAGATATATATGTAAAATATATTGTAAAAGATATATTTTTATATAGTGTGGGCTCAGCTAGTGTTATGCCAAGAATACTAAGACACGAAGCCAATATCGCTACGGCACGGTCGACTCGCCTCTGGTGAACGATACTATGCATTCTCGCCCAATCTTTTTCACTTTCCTCCTCGCCCACATATTCCGCCTCGCTACCACTGGGCCTCGCATCGACGGATAAATCCTTCTGGCGATGTAGTATCAAATTCAAAATCGTAAAATACCAAGTTGTAGTAGCTTGTTCAAAAATCGAGAAATACCAAGTGTGGTAACTTGTTCAAAAATCAGTCAATAAAATAAAATACCAAGTGATCACATTGGAGCCTGTGAAAATTAACGGCTTGTTAGCCTCGACCAATGAGAAAGCATTAGGGCGACCAATGATAAGCGAACACAAGTGATGTCCAATCCAAAGGTAGAACACTTAATGCCCGATCACTATTGAAGAAACATGATCGGCCGCCGGAGTTGGACTCCGGCCGGAAGCCAAAAATAGTTAAAAGTCAAACAACGTAACATACCGTTCATTTACCGCGATGCGTAGTGTAGACGAAGTTCGCACGATAAATGAGTAGTGAAGCGGTTCCGGCTAAATTACTAAATGCACTAAAAATCGAGGTCCCCGTAACCACGATGCAGAAGATCCAGCCAGAGTTCTTATGGGTTCAAAACGCGTGATTGAACTAGGGTTTTAAGCGACCGATGTTCGGCTTATTCACAGACACGAAGAAGCGAGAATGACCGAGCGGTGATGGGATGTGTGTGTGTGTGAGGATGTTCGCGGAGTTGTAGGGAGTGGCAGGTGTTTTTGGCGTCGTTCGAGAGCGAGAAGTGCGAGAGTGGGGTAGGGCTAAAAAGGGGTTAGCCCGGAGTTCTAAAACTCAGTGAAAAATGGTGCATGAGAGGCGAAGGCGTGGCAAAGAGCGTGAAGGGAAAATTCTTGAGGTCCCTTTTTGAAAATGAAAAATAGTTCTGTTGCCTTTATATTTAAAATGGGGAAAATAAAAAGGTGTTTGGATGATATAAAAATGGTGTTGGATTGGAATGATTTGGATTGGATTCGTATTTGGTTTGACAAAATGCAACGAGTTAATTATTTTAAAAGAAAGATTATTTAAAAATATGCAAAATTATAAAAATGCAAATGCCTGCCATAAAATGCAATATTTAAGACATGTTTAATGTCCATTAAAATTAAAGCGAGGATGTCAATTAATTATTTAAAGAGATGCAAAATATTATTATAATAGAAATATAATATTAACTTGAAAACATGATGCTTAAATAAAAATAAAAGATGCAATGTCATTTGTGAATAAATAAACATAGACTATTATATAAAATATGCAAAATAACGATTAAAATGTGGTGTGCAAAGTTAAAATACTTAAAATCGCGAAATATACAAAAAGCGGCAAAATTGATCAGCGAGATGTCCCTCTTTGTCTGGGAGATGATGGAAGAGTCTTCGGACAAAAACTTGTGTTGACTCATGCTAATTTTGTCTGTTTATAAACTAGAACTCAAAAGTGGGGTGATCTGACTTAGAATTGTCGATGTCGAATTGCGACGACACTGGTCGTTGCGATGCTAAAGTAAAAGTAAAACGCAGATTTTAAATGTCGATGTCGAATTATGATGGCCTTTGGGTTGTTGCGATGCTAAAGTAAAAGTAAAGGCGTCACAGATTGAAAAATGTCGGTGTCGAATTATGATGATCACGGGTTACGTAGTGAAAAATTAAAACCAAAGCGGGGCAGATTTAAAAATTGTCCGGTGTCGAATTATGATGACGGGGTCATTCGCGTTGCGACACAGGGATCTTTGAGGAGGCGGATCGACATTCGAGGTACAAATCGCCTTGGTTACTGAAGAGGTAGTTCCACGTTGTACTCCTGCTCCTCGTATGCTAAGACTTAAACAAGCGGTTAGTGCATAGCTATTAAGCGAGAATGATAACGCATGAATTTATAAGCGATATGCTTTGTTTGAGTATAAAATGCTATCCTCGCGAAAATGATACGCTGCGCAAATGTTGTGATTTCGCTCGCTGATGCGTTGCGGTGTAAATGCGGATATATTGTCATTGCGCCGTGAATCAGTAGACTAAAGCTCAAGAAAGAGTTAGTGATAAGCTGCTAAGACGGAGTAATAAAGCGTGAATAAGAAATGCAATTTTGAGAGTAGATTAATTGTCCTCGCGTAGATGTGATATGTTGATGGCGCCGTTTTTGGATGAGTCGTTTCGGTTCAGTCGTTTTCGGACTGGGCGTCGTTTTCGGACGTGGCGTCGTTTTCGGACGTGGCGTCGTTTTCGGACGCGGAGTCGTTTTCGGACTCGGAGTCGTTTTCGGACCGGGCGTCGTTTTCGGACGTGGCGTCGTTTTCGGACGTGGTCGTTTCGGACCGAGTCGTTTCGGACTTGGCGTCGTTTTCGGACGTGTTGCTGCTGCTCCTGTAGACTAAAGCTCAAGAAAGAGTTAGTGCATAACTGCTAAGACAGAATAATATTGTAAATGCGGATATATTGTCGCTTACTTGAATCGCCCGTAGCGGGCGCTAAAGCTCGAAAGAGTTAGTGCATAAGCTGCTTGCACAGGGAAGGCAGCACGAGTAATAAAGCGTGAATAAGAAATGCAATTTTGAGAGTAGATTAATTGTCCTTGCGTAGATGTGATATGTTGATAGCGTCGCTTTGATGTGGAGTCGTTTTGACTGAGTCGTTTCGGACTTGGCGCCGCGACGTGGCGTCGTTTTCGACGTGGCGTCGTTTTGGCCGGAGTCGTTCCGGACTTCACTCCTGAGGTCGTTTTTGGACTCGGCGTCGTTTGGATGGCGTCGTTTGGGCGTGGCGTCGTTTCGGACGCGGAGTCGTTCGGTTCGAGTCGTTTCGGACTGGTCGTTTTGGACGTACGTGTTCGCTGCTCTGCTCGTAGACTAAAGCTCAAGAAAGAGTTAGTGCATAATCGCTAAGGCGAATAATAAAGCGTAGAATGAGAAAAATGCAATTTGAGAATAGAGAAAGCGTCCTCGTAGATGTGATATGATGATAGCGTCGTTTTGGGCTTGTTGTCTTGATAAGCGTCAGGCTTGGGCGTGTTCGCCGCGTGGCGTCGTTCGTGGGCGTCTTTGTCTTGATAACGTCGTTGCGGGCGTATTCTTCTTGGCGTCGTTGTAGACTTGTTGTCAGTAACGCCGTTGCTCGACGGTTGTTCTTTGGCGTCGTTGCGTAGACTTGTTGTCGATAACGCCGTTGCTGGAGCGATGTTCTTTGCCTGGCGTCGTTGCGTGGCTTGCTGATCACGCCGTTGTCTAGACGATGTTGTTCTTTGGCGTCGTTCGCGTGGACTTGCGATCACGTCGTTGTTCGCGATGTTCTTCTTTGGCGTCGTTGCGTGGATTCTTACGATCACGCGTTGTTGTCTGAAACGATGTTCTTGATGGCGTCGTTGCGTGGACTTGCCGTGGCCGATAACGCGTCGTTACTGGACCGATATGCTTCTTGGCGTCGTTGCGTACTTGCTGTGGCGATAACGTCGTTGCTGGACGATGTTCTTTGCTGGCGTCGTTGCGTGAAGCGCATTCTTCGCCGGGCGCCGCTTGCGTGGACTTCTTTGCCGATAACGTCGTTACCGGGCGACGCTGCTTTGGCGTCGTTCGCCGACTTGATGTCTTGATAACGCCGCCGTTGCACGGGCGTGTTCCGGGCGTCGTTACAAAGCGTAGACTTGTTGTCGCGATAACGCCGTTGCTCGGGCGTGTTGATACGCATCGTTGCGTGGGCTGCGTCTTGATCGCGTCGTTGCACCGGACGTGTTCTTTCGGCGTCGTTGCGTAGGCAGCATTCTTTGCTGTAACGTCGTTACTGGACGTGCAAGGTTGCCGCTTCCTTTAGAATAAATGCTCCTGCAAGCTGCTGAGAAAACGTTAGTGTATACCGCTTAAACAAAATGATAAATATATGAGAAGTGCAATTTTATGGATAGAGATGTCGCCCCGGATATGCACATTTAATACCGAGATGTCACTTGCTTGCGTGATGCATGCTAAATCTCGTTGTGAATCGTCGCTGATGCCTTTCTTTGTGTCGCGATGCGCGGGTTGCCAATTTGACTTTATGCCCGAGTTGATGCGCTAGGTTTTGTTGCGGAACTCTGAACTTTGATTGCCGATTGTTGATGCCGGCTTCTGCTGCCGCTTTCTTTTGTGGACTTTGAATTGTTGTCATCCTCTCGCTGCTTCCCGCCGCGAAGAGACTTTGTCGTATTTTACGCTTACCGTTGCACTTTCGCTTCGTTAATATGAAAAGACCGCGCCAAAGAAAATTTGTGAGTTTTCGGGGGTCGATTCATATTTGACTTCGCCTTGTCCTTGATATCCGTGTGCACGCCTGTTTGGACTTGCAACCCTCAGTTTCCTACATGGTCCCGCTTTTGAAAAGGGTGTCCGGCCCAGTGGGTCTCAATGTAGTTGTTTGTATGTAGTGATGTTTCGCCTTCGATTTCGCCCGTAGGTTGCCATTTCCGCGTAATCGGGCGAGTGCTTGACGGATCTATCTTGCTTTTCTTTTCTCGCACCGCTGCCTATAGGAACTAAGACGAGTTCACTGCTCCGCCAAATGCCCTTGAATGGGTCATGTCGCTGGACCGTGTCTTTGATCTTGAAAAATATTGATGCTCTGTCATTGCTTAGTCAAATACAAATCGACCTTTGGGGAGATGATAAATCCTTTAGAAAATGCAACAAACGGTGTTAGCATAAAACACATAATTTGTACGTAGCGTATATATTGCACATAGCACATTCAAACGCTTCCTAACACGCAGGGACCTCTTATGTCGAGGTAAGCTCAAACGTCACTTATGCGAGATTATGACGGATTTGTCCAAGTCGTCCAACTATAATGCCTTTGTTGGAAATGGCGACCAAATGACGGTGCACTTTTCCCAATTTCGGCATGTCATGATTAGGCTTGGATTTGTCTGTCGTTGCCACGCTACACATAATATGCTGGTTGGTCGTTGGGTTGAGAAACCCGTCGACAAGTTTGGTGTCTTCCTAATTGTGGCATCGATACCAAGGACCGACCCACCTAAGGTAAATGCATGCATGCCTTAATATAAAAGGGTGGTATAGCTCTATCTTAAGTTTTTCTAAGATTTTGGCTTACTGGACGCAAGGTTCCCGAGTGGACAACTCGAGTGAGAAGGCTACGCGGCCACCGGTTAGACCGGACACTCCACGTATATTACCAACTCTCCTAAATTTGGGTTTCGAAGAAAGAATTTTGCTGATGCACCAAGCGCACCTCGCATGTAGTGTGTGATTGTGTGAATTTTCCAGAGTGGAAGAAATATGAGCGGAATGTCAATTTAAGGAAAGCGGTAACAAATAGCAATTAATACAATATTTATATGTAAAGTAGAATAATTTAGACAAAACATAAAAGCAAATGAATGTAAAACACAGAAGAAACAATTTTAAGCAGATAAAACAAATAAAGCACAGTAATTAACCTATGTTTGTTATGGTTAAGAACCTAAATATCCCCGATTAGTCGCCATGTCGTGACACCTATTTTCAATCGTAGCGGAACGGATTACGCTTACGCATGGTTGGATTCCTAAAATGCAATTTAAAGAAGAGTCGCCACCTAATTATTATAGTGAATTAGGACACTAAAATGTAGCATAAAATACTACGAATGATCTCCATTTTAAGGTCTGCGAAAGCTATGCGAGATTCTAGGTAAGGGTTCTTTATTATCCTAAAGGGAAGGGGTTAGGCATCCTAAAGGATCCGCTAACTTGCGGTTGTCCGTTCAAACTTAGGTTTAAAATTATTGTGCTAACATGCAATCTATAATTCTAAAAGTGTTCTAATTATTAAACTAACCAAGAGATATTTAAACTAGGCATGCAAATATTTAAAATAGATATATTTTAACAAGATAGTAATAAAAGCAAATAATCATAAAAAATGATGTAATTAAGAGAAATTAGCGATATTTTGCTTTTATTTTATTTTATGCGAATGATTTAACTTTGGGGCGCGCCTCCGGGTACCTGCAAAAGACACTTAGTAGAAGAGTTAGTAAATGATAAATAAATTACCAAACAAACAACAATATATGTATATATATAGATATATATGTAAAATATATTGTAAAAGATATATTTTGATATAGTGTAGACTTAGTGTTATGCTGAGAATACTAAGACATGAGAAGCCAATATCGCTACTTACGGTGGTCGACTCGGGCCTCCTGGTGAACGATACTATGCATTCTCGTCCAATCTTTTCCACTTTCCTCCTCGCCCACATATTCCGTCTCGCTTACCACGGGGGCCTCCAGATCGACGGATAAATCCTTCTTTGGCCAGTGTAGTATCAAATTCAAAATCAGTAAAATACCAAGTGTAGTAGCTTGTTCAAAAATCAGTAAATACCAAGTGTGGTAACTTGTTCAAAAATCAGTCAATAAAATAAAATACCAAGTGATCTGTGGGACAATGGAAAATAACGAAACAGTAGCCCATGAACCGCCGAAAACAAGAGCGGCCACTGAGCAATACCCAAAATCCAAATAAACGACAACAACGATAAAATGAAGCCAACAAGGTCATCGGAAATGTTAAAATCCGACAACGAAACAAAATCAGTAAACCGCGACCAGTTCGCCGGAGTTTTTAACTCCGGCTAAATTACTAAAAATAAATAAAAATCAGTCCCAACAACACAGTGCAAAACAGATCCAACAGAACGTCGAAAAACCAACGTCGCCGGAGTTTTAAATACGACAATGTTCAACATTACCGACAGAGAGAGGGCAGCAGCGGCGTCGCTTCCACGGCGAGGTCGCCGGAGCGACGCCACCGCAGTGGTGAGATTCGTCGGTGAGCAGTGGCGGCGACGGGTGTGTGGCGACGAGTTGGTGAGGAGTTGAGGTGGGTCGGTGATGGCAGTGAGGTAGGTGTTTAAAAAAAGAGGGTTCGCCGGAGCTTGGAGCTCCGGCGGAGGGCGACGAAGTGCGGCGAAGGGCGGCGGCCAGAGAGGGAGTGGAGAGGATTTTCTTTTCTCTCAAAATCAAAAATGGGCTCAGCCCCTTTATTTTTTTATTATCTGAATGCTCCCTGTCCTCTCTGTCTTTTGTGCTGCTTATGGGTTGCCCCCTTTGTCTTTTTTTTTTGTTGTGTCAAGCTGGCCGCTCTGCTGTTGCTCGATTCGTAGCCTCTCTTTTAATAAGGGGGGTAAGGTGTTTAGGGGGGAATGAAAAGTGGTTTGAAATTTAAAAATGGGGGGGAAATAAAAGGGTGTTTGGAATTTAAAATGGGGAAAATAAAAAGGGGTGTTTGGATGATATAAAAATGGTGTTGATCGAATGATTTGGATTGATTCCATCGGACTGGTTTGACAAAATGCAACGCGGGTTAATTATTTTAAAAGAAAGATTATTTAAAAATATGCAAAATTATTAAAATGCAAATGCCGACGCAAAAATGCAATATTTAAGACATGTTTAATGTCTGATTAAAATTAAAGCAGGATGTCAATTAATTATTTAAAGAGATGCAAAATATTATTATAATAGAAATATAATATTAACGAAAACATGATGCTTAAATAAAAATAAAAAGATGCAATGTCATTTTGTGAATAAATAAACATAGACTATTATATAAAATATGCAAAAATAACGATTAAAATGCGGTGTGCTAAAATACTTAAAATCGCACGAAATATACAAAAAAACGGGTCAAAATTGACTGTCAACATACTTACGAGAACAATCAAGCATAACCGCCGCGAAACACTCAGAAATACTTATGTCACGACCCATTCGGTCCGGATCGTGCCTTACCCGCACCCAAGTAGTCATACATCGTAGAAAATCGTGGAATATAAAACAAGACATGAAATAATTGTAAATGATACGCTTCGAGAAAAGTGGTTGCCTTTCATATATACATAAACCAAGGTTTGCGCTACATCCCAATGCATAACATGACTACAAACCTCTAAGGAAATAAACAACTATGGCGACAAGGCCGCCATACCGATCAGATAAAACTATCTACAACAGGAGATCATACCCAAAAGTAGAGCCTCCTAGAAGATGGAGCTCCTGACAGCAACGCAAAGATCCTCAGGATGTGGTTCTAGCACTGCTTACCACCGCGTAGAACGCAGCCAAGTAGGTCAAGACAACAGTACTAAGTATGTGAAACTGTAAGTACTTAAATGAAAACATATCATTTTAAAATCGGTTTACATATATGTATGAAACAACTAATGTAAACCGCACATACATCATAAACAAGAGCAACAATAGGTAAACCGTAATGTGTCTTTTCTAGGCCGCGAATGATCGCAGGCCAATTGCCCGTAGATCACCACGCAAGCTTCAATCTCGACTCTCAGAGTCCACATAGGCCACTCACGAGGCCCGCATAGGTATATAACCCGCATCGGTAGCTACTCCTCGCCATCGCCCCGACTCGTAGTCCGCATGGCCACATAGACCGCATGAGGTATAACCGCACACTAACTCCGAACTCCCGTGAGCTCGCGACAGTCCCTTTGACCCGCATTTAGGTATTCTCGAATCACGGTCCTGCATCACCGAGTCTACCGCATCGCGGCAAAGCCTTTAACCCCTAATATGTCAAGAGGTGAGTGATATTATACTAACATAACAACTTATCATTAAACAACATAAGCACAACAAGAATACTCTCTTACACAAACGTTACAAGACACTAACACACATAGCATTATATCATGTCTACTTATCAAACCATCTTATTATTCTTTTCCCAAATCAATATAAGTCTGTTATAAACACATAGGTAAACTGTTCTTTTTATTATTCTTAAGTGGTTATACCTAACTTCCCATAAAGCTAGTATAACTCTTAAGCTTCTGTTTTACAAACCAATTAGTTCTCTTCTGAAAAAAATGAGTCAGTATTCTTTTGAAATGTTTTCAGATCCTTATTATTCAGGCTTAAGTCGCGAGACATTGCCGTAAGTATTATTCAGGCTTAAGTCAAAAGACATTGCCGTAAGTATTATTCAGTTAACACATGTACGTCTACCGTACTATATTGTAAAATATCATGCTTTAGGAAGAATCACATACCTTCTCGGCGAAATCCACCTGCCAAGTTGAATATGTCGCGCGCAGAGAATCAGCCTATAATAGTCACAGACATCTATCAAAGTCTAGACTACTCTGAAGGTCATTCTAAACAGAGGGTTCACAATTCTATGGAAAGTGGCAAGATTTCCTACCCTGAGCTATATAAGTTCATCGTGAAAACAATTCTATGTAAGTACAGCTGATTATTCTTCTTTTAAACCCTTCTATCGTGATAATAGCAATTTCTATTCGCAATATTCTTCTAAGTATTTAATACTTATTTTTATACTTCACAAGATGTATTTTCTAATACAAAAGAGGGTTAGGATTATTACCTGTAAGCCCAATAATATCCTAGATAAAAGTCGCTACTCGAGCAAGGTTTAGCTCCTGTTAGACGCCCGATAGCTCCAGGAAACCCTAGAAGTTTTTCACAACTTCTACTAAGTACTAAGAGATTTGGGCTAGGTATCATGGCATTATAACAATACAAGAAGGCAACTTTTCTACCAAGGAGTGGGTAGGTTTCGCTAGGCTAGTGGAGGGGTTGCCTCGCCAAGCTTCAAAGGGAGGTGGCAGAGGCTTGACGGTGCTTTAGAGAGAGGGGGAGGGATTTTTCAAGACTTGGAAATTGATTTGTGGATGAAGAACTCTTCATCTAAAAGGGGGTATTTATAGGTCAAGAAGTGGCCAACCAATGGCCAAGATGATGCCAAGTGCAAGGCAAGTGTAGGGTGAAGATTTAGGCAAGTGTCCATTCTATCTACTACACACAAATATCCTACCTAATCCTTGACTTGTGCAAAGGCACAAAAAACGTGCTGTAACGCCCCGAACCCGGGCCCGTTACTGGTGCCTTACCCCGGGCACCCTAGTGATACAACATCAGAGAAAACCAGCGGAAAATAAAACATGAATCATGAAACAAGAGATATAATAAATAACAAAGCAACCAAAACAATGCCTTCGTGATATACATAAAACCCGAATGCTTTAATCCTTTACAACCCCCACACTTCAGCCTCTAGGCACTTAAGATTTAACGACTATGACGGACAGTGGCCCGCCATACCCCAATGTACAAGAACCTACAACTCGTGGAACACATACCAAAAGATAAGCCTCCTGAGAAACGGAGCTTCCCAAAACGCCGAACCGAGATCCTAAGAGCGAGGATCCACGATCGATGTACTCTACCGCGGCGTTAACGCAGCCCCAGAGGTCGCATAACAGTACCAAGTATGTGGAAATCACAAATCTGTAAATGAAATCATAATAGCTTAAAAAGCAGAGACATGTATGATAACCAAAATACAAGATGCAACATAAAATACCAAGTCGGGACTCACGCCTCAAAGTCACCACTCAAATATAACTATGGGTCTCACGCCATAACATCCATCATGTTCGCATCATGGCCGCATGCCCCCGAATCGCTTCGGTGTAGACATGTCCATGATGCAACACACAACAAGGCCGCATGGCCACATACCGGACATCGTGACGGTGTAGACATGCCCATGTAACCTCAATAACAATATATGGGTGGTCAACCCCGCCGCATGGCCACATGCCCCGAATCTGCGACGGTGTAGACACGCCCATGTTGCGTAATAACCATCTATCGGTAATCAACCCGCCGCACGGCGCGTACCCGAATCCGCAGACGGTGTAGACATGTCCATGTGATATCAACAACAAGACAAGAATCAAAATGGAAACATACCCGTGGAATTCTCCATCACCGCCAAAGACGCTCCAAGTAAATTATCAACAAGTCAACCGCCTCTATCGAGACGCTGTAACACGTAAAATACCACACTTGCACAAAGAAAGGCTATCATCACAAGCATAGGCAAGTTTCACAACAACAAGCACAAAAAGTTTCACAACAATTCAAAGTACTTTCATTTTATGCCAAAGTCCGGTTTTAACCCCAAAGTACTACATACGTTAAATTCTTTTAAAGAGATCTATTACTTATAAAAGTCACCCGATAATGTAGTATTAGAATGACCAACCCACATTCCCTTTTAAAAAATCAAGTAACATCATTCTTTTCCTAAGTTCCAGTTTGCCTAGTTTCAATTACTCAAGCTTCTCATTTTCAAATGGTTTCATAGGTCCCAAACTTAATCACTGGATTCCTTTTTAGAACAATTGAGTAATATATGTCTCACGTGAGAGTAGTCTATTCTTCTTTACAACATTCTCATTACAGATCATGATCTAGAAAATGTATATCATTTTGTCTCATCTTAGTTTCTATGCGAGATGGAGGTTTCTACTGGTTTTAATACAATTCATCATTTTTCAATACATTTTCCTTTATTAACGCCGTGGTCCTGGTCGATACACATTCTCGATTTCAAATCAAGAAACATTATCCCTTTAAATAAAACCAAGTACTCATTACTCACGAATGAGGTTTCACACAAACATTCACATTAAAACAAATAAGTTAAGTCTCTTATCTTATAAGATCAAGTCTCTTAACTTCTAACATCAGTAAACCATTTTCTTTACCTCTCTTAAGACATTATACCTAACTCCCCATAAAGCTAGTATAACTCTTTTTAAAACCTTTAAAACCAAGTGTTACTCTCCTTCCAAAACGATTTATAAATCTTTTGAAATACATCAAGTTCTTTATTATAACCAGCCGCTATAATTCACATCGCTACCTTTTTAAAACCACAAAGAATTTTCTTACCTACATAAAGTCGTTATAACCAACTTCCCATAAAGCCGTTATAACACTTTATGTTTTAAGAACAATCAAACACAGCTTAACACACGTACGTCACCGTACTACATAGTTCACACATATCACGCTGAAGAGATAGGAAGAGGTTCACATACCGCGACGATTGTCGACTAATAGCAAAACGCCCAAGTACCTCAAACCGCCGCTACTCCTTAAGCCGTGGATCACTCCACACGTAGTACTTCAACCCAGAAGCCCACAAGGCGCTTTATTAACATCTAGATCTCAACGCTCCATAATATACGTAAATTGAAGACTTCCCGCCACGCCAAGAAATCTCCTTCTCTATCGAGGACGGCTACCAAGCCAACCGCGGGGCTTACACGCCTAACCGGACGTGTCAAATTCTAATACAACGTAATACTACACAAGTCTACTCAGAATACAGTCCTATGTAATTACGATTCATTCTTAATTCTTCAGCTTATGTCAAAAGACATCACACAAAGATTAAGTATAGTTCTATATATAGTATACTTCAACTATATATTCAAACATGTAATTTCCAATTACAATAGAAGAAGATAGTGTTTACCTCGATAAGCCCAAAATTATCCAAGTATAAAGTCGATCCGAGCAACGCTTAGCTCTTACTCCGCGCTCCAAACAACCCTTAGAAGTTCTAACCAACTTCTACTTACAACTTCAACAACGGTGAAGATTTCCTTAGGGTTTCGTTTTTGTGGCTAAAGGAAGTATAATCGTATTTTCTGGGCTTTGTATAAGTGTAACCTTGGGAATACTACAAGGTATTTGGGCGAGTATTTGGACATAATAATAATATTAGAGAGTATTTCTATACCACAACAAGGGTATTATATGAAAACAACTAGGCTAGGGGTACCCACTGGCCAAGGCACCACAAAGGGAGGGTGGCCTCTACCAAAGCCAAACTTTAAGGGGAAAGGGGCTCTTGGACGAGAGTCAACAAGAGGAGGAGGGTTTCCAAGACTTGGAAGATTTTTGGATGAATGAAGTCTTCAAAGAGAGGGGGGTATTTATAGCAAAACCAAAAGCCAACCAATGGCCAAGATCCTTCCAAGTGTATAGCAAGTGTAAGGCCAAGAT
Organism: Przewalskia tangutica; assembly: GCA_029844215.1. Classification (NCBI taxonomy): domain Eukaryota; kingdom Viridiplantae; phylum Streptophyta; class Magnoliopsida; order Solanales; family Solanaceae; genus Przewalskia; species Przewalskia tangutica. Next base: position 116,277 of record JAQGDG010000259.1, read on the forward strand.
CAAGCCAAGTGCACCCTAACCCCTACTCCACAAAACATGGCACAAAACAAGCCACAAAACAAGGCACAAAACCATGAACCAATCGGCCAAGGCCAAGCCTCCTCTTTGCCGTCCAATGAGGGGTGTCACCCTCCCTTTGGTCAAAAAATGTTCCGTCGCTCGTAAAAATCCCCAAAAATACTAAATCACATAGCCGTAATTTTCCAAACGTAAGCTGTGGAAACTTTTCGTCACAAAACGACTCTATTCGGCACTTGTGCCCAAATTTCGAACCAAAGCCAATTCTTAAGGCAAAAAATTTAATACGTACGCCCTCACGTACATACTCTGGAAATACGGGGTATAACACGTGCCATCCAAGTCCAATTCGTCCAATGGACGATTCAAGTCCATCAATTGGAGGGTGACAAGTGTCGCCCTCCCGTTGGTCCAAAATGTTTCGTCTCTCGGAAAAATCCGCAAAAATTAGAAATGGCATAGCCGGAATTTACCCTACGAAAGCTGTGGAAATGTTTCGTCGGAAAACGATTCTTTTAGCGAGTTGTGCACAATTTTCGAACTTGGCCTAACTTTACTAAACTTTGCGACGCACGCATCACGCAATACCCGAAATACGGGGTATAACAACTTACATCTAAGTCCACGAGGAAACACCTCTAACATCACAAAACGCACTCACCCGAGGTCTAAAATATACTTCCTTCGCACCTTCTTCATACAAAATAAATGATCATATCGATGCTCGCAATACGTGCTCGTTTCTTACCTTACGCGTCGTACCCTTCTCGTACACTCGAACTCTTTCTCTTAACTTACCACCTTCCTGTTACTTCTTCCGTTCCCGAAATCTCTGGGTTACTATCTCCAACTTGGTCATTATTAACTGGGAACACTCTGGATGGATCTCCGATACTTTCCCGAACATAGCAATCTGAAAAGACCGGACATATCGCTTCCCAAGTCGGACGACAAAAGCTAACATATAGGCAACCCGCCTACTCTTCACATGATCCGAAGGCCCAAAGTAACTCGGGCTAAGTTCCTCCGCTTTCCAAAACTCATCGCACTTATCCGGTGGTACCTTCAAGAATTCGACCGTCAACCTGAAATTTAAGTGTCGACGTCGATTATCCGCACGACTTCCGTTGACTCTGAGCTGCCAATAACCTCATCTGGATAAGCTTCACCCTATCCACATTCTACTAAACAAGTATGAACCAACTATCCAACCTTGCTAACATCGAACTAATCGGATCGACAACTTATACTTCCGCTTCTACAAGGCGTAAAGCGACATCCGAATCAAATGGTAGCTAAAACACTTCCTCAACAGAGGCAACAATCCTCACCGCTACCCCCAAATCCAAACACCGCCCGAGGCGAATCGCGATTCTCGAGACTCACCGAAGTTCCTAACCTTGCTCGTAAAACCTCGAAAAGAAACAAGTGCACTGGCTCCACTGCCTGTCATAAGGTGAAAGTAGGCACCCCGTGCAGCCTTACCACCTTTCTGATATAACAACACTGCCGAGTAAACGGTCCTGACTGAAAGACACGATGGGCTGACCCCATCGGCCCGACTACTGGTTGAACGCATCCACGAACTCGTACGATGGTTAACTAAACTTGGGCCTAACACCCTCGTGACCCTACCACCTGGCGGGACCACCACAAACTGACCCCACCACCATACAGGCCGCGGGTTGACCCGCAACGTGGCCTCAACCCGACCCACTCTCGCGTAAAACACTTGCTTCCCGATCCGGAACAATCTCACTAATCCACGTTACGAAAACCTAGCGGTCTTCTTAGCTTAACTACCCTCTTCCACACTACTCAGGGACTTATCACACAACATATCTCACGTGCACTATGCACTCTGATAAGGATCAAACATAACAATATATCTTTACCCGAGATGGTCTTACCTCTAAGGTCTCTACGTATAAAGCTCTAAGCCTCACACTTCCTATCCCCCAATCTTTCCCGGGTTACTAACCATGATTTCTAATCACAACTAACATGCTGCTATCAGAACATAGCACTTATGATGCACTCATCTTATCACACAATACTAATCTCTAGAGGGTTAAGGATATACCTGTATCTACTGCTTCACTCCCCTTAGTCGTTCTAATCGAATCTACCCCGTAGGGCGCATAGCTAAGGAAGGTGACGAATCACCGATCATGAAGGCCGAGTCCTCCTACTAGGACATCCTTACGACCACATGGCCTCGGCGCGGTCAGAAACGAGCACCAACAAAAGACGACATTCCCCGGGATGACATCTGCCACACTGTGAATACTGAGGGAAAAACTGAATCCGGCTGGCTGGAACATACGTGTAGCTGTGAACCGGAAACTCTGGAGTGATGACCAACTCCCGCATACCCAAAGTCCCAACCTGCGAGGACCACTCTGACCGTGGATGTGCATAATCTAATCTGCCGTGAGTGACTCGCCTCGAAAGTTACCAAAGGACTCTTTGCTCGCCCTTCTCGCCGCCCTTCGTTAACCCGCCGATCTCACGCTTGGCTGCTGCGCATAAGCCCGCATAATGTGCCATGCTCAAGCCTAATCAAGAATTACTCTTGCACAACCTCTTAGATAGTCATCAAGACTCGCAGACATCGGTATACTCTCGTAGCCAAATCCATAGCTAGTAACAGGTCGCCTTGCAATCTATATTCTCTCGCTCCCGGCCGTGGAACCAAGGTTCATATATCATGGTCGCAGAGGCATCGCTGCCATTTGTGCTAAACTTGGGCCGTGACGAGCATAACTCCTCGAATGAAACACCACCCGGTGATGATTGGGCCTATGCCTCGTAACCTCTGAACTTGTCACGACCAACCGGCCCGTGGATCGTGTCTTACTCGCACCCTCGTGATACAACATCGAGAGAATCACGGAAATAAAAACATAAACATGAAACAAGAGACATGATAAATAAACAAAGCAACCAAACAGCTTGCCTTCAGATATATTCATAAAACCCAACAATTATCCTTTACAAACTCGCCACAACAAGCATTTCACGCACTTAAGAAGTGACAATAACTATGACGGACAGGGGCCCGACATAACCCTGAATGTACAAGAACCTGCACTGTGGTAACATACTAAAAGATAAGCCTCCGAGAAACGGGGCTTCCTAATATGTTGAATCGTGATCCTATGAGCGAGGATCCACAACCGATGTACCTCTACTACTGCAGATGAACGCAGCCCAAGGAGGTCATAACAGTACCAAGTATGTAAATCAAAATATCAGTAAATGAAATCATAATACTATATAAAACAGAGACATGTATGATAACCAAACTACATTTCATAACATAAAAGCGGCCATGTCAAGTCGTGACTCACGCCTCAAAGTCATCCTTCACGCCGTGGAACTCCTTCTCACGCTGCAGCCTAGGTACAAACCATGTGATACGTATAACATGTCTCGGCCCATCTCATGGACCCAGTATAGAAACGTGTGAAATACATTCCCGGTTCATCTCATGAACTCGGTAGTCGGATGGAATACATTCCCGGTCCATCCCATGAACGCGGTAGTCGAGTGAAATACATTTCCGGTTCATCCCATGAACCAGTAGTCGAGTAAAATACAGTACTTGCACAACAAGGCTATCACACGCAAACATAGGCAAGTTACACACAACTTAAGGTACTATCATTTTATGCCAAAATCCCTGCTTCGAATTCTAAAGTATTACATACATTAACTCTTTTAAAAAGATACGTTTCTTTCACAAAAGTCACACAATGTTCGTAGTATAAAATAGAGTGACTATCTTTTAAGTAAACCAAAACACTTCCCTTGTTAAGTAACACATTATTTTCCAAACGTTCAAGTTTGCCTAATTTCAAATGCTCAAGTTTCTCATTTTCGAAAGGTTTCGTAGTTCATAGTTTTAATCACTTAAGAATATAATTCTCCTTTAAAACAAATTTGAGAAACATATGCCTTATGTGTGAGTAGGTTGTTCTTGTCTATTACAATCTTATAAAAGCAGTCATGATCTAGGAAATGTAATATCATTTTGTCTCATCTTAGCTTCTATGCAGATGGAGGTTTCTACTGGTTTTAATAACAATTAGTCAATACATTTCCTTTATTAACGCTGCAATGGTTTGTTCGATGTCACGACCCGAACCCGGGCCCGTGACTGGTGCCTTACCCCGGGCACCCTAGTGATACAACATCAGAGTAATCAGCGGAACATAAAACAAGACATGAAAATATTATGAAGTAAGAAACGATGTCGAGAAAACTTGCCTTTTCGCATATATATAAATCAATTTAAAACCGAACAATTACATCCCATAACAACTCGCCACAACAAAGATTACGGACTTCTAAGAATGATACGACAACAATGGGCGACGGGCCGCCATACCCCGAATGTAAACACCTACAACAACAGGGACTATACCATCGATAAGCCTCCGAGAAACGGAGCTTTCCCAAACGCCGAATCGTGACCTAAGAGCGAGGATCAACGATCGTGTACCTTTACTGCGGCATGAACGCAGCCTCGGGCGAGGTCAAGACAACAGTACCAAGTATGTGAAATCGAAAATAAATCAGAATGAAATCATAGTAGTCTATACTGAGCATGAGATACGTATGATAACCAAACTACGCCATAAATAAGCAGTCATGTCAAGTCAGGGACTCACGCCCTCAAGTCATCACTCAAACATAACAATGGGTCTCACGCCCACAACATCAATCGTGCCCGTGGAACATATTCCTCACTGCCGGCAGTCTATGATATGAAAGCACAAAGGAACACACATGAACACCAGGTCCCACCTGTGTTATAATAAAACCGTACGGGGTAAGTACGAAGGCATAGCCGACTACTAAAACCTACGCACAACAAGTGTCATAAATCAGATTATGAGATCTGTCTGATCGCCACATGATCAAAGCCGCCACTCGCCCGCAGTATCTAATGTGCGCGTCTAGCCCTGGAACTTCCCGCAGCTCCGCATAGGCCAATCTCATAGGCCCGCATGAGGTATAACCCCGCATCGAGGGTAGCTACTCCCCGGCATCCGCCTGGACTTCGCAGTCCGCATGGCCACATGGACCGCATGCCCATAAAGGACGCACACTAACCTGGAACTCTCGTAGCTCCGCATAGATCACCTGGACCCGCATGAGGTATTCTCGAATCATAGGTCACTAGACCCGCCTGAGTCTACCCCGCATCGGAGGGCAGCTTAACCTCCGGAAATAAGTAAAGGTGAGTGGTACAATACCAACATAACGGCTGATAGTCAAACAACTTTTAGCGCAGTCGAGGGGAAAACCCCTTTACACTAACATCACAAGATACTAACACACGTAGCATCCTAGCATGTTTACTTATCAATCAACAAGAAAGTATTACAAGGCTATCACAAACCAACACAATCAAGTTATACACACAAGGTACTTTCTACTATATGTCAACAAGTTCGGGTTTTTATACCCAAAGTACTTCATACATTAACTCTTTAAAAGATACGTTACTTTCACAAAAGTCACACAATACCCGTAGTATATGAAAATAGGGTGATTATCTTTTGAAGTAAATCAAAACACTTACCTTTGTAAAATCAAGTAACAACATTATTTTCCAAACGTCCAAGTTTGCCTAATTTCAAATGTTCACGTTTCTTATTTTAGAAAGGTTTCGTAGTTCATAGTCTTATTCATTTAAGAATATAATTCTCTTTTGAACCATCTGATAAACATAAGCCTTATATGTGAGTAGGATATTATTGTTTATAACAATCTTATTACAGCAGCCATGATCTAGGAAATATCATTTTGTCTCATCTTAGCTTCTATGCAGATGGAAGTTTCTACTGGTTTTAATAATACTTAATCTGTCAAAACATTTCCTTTTATTAACGCTGCAGTGGTTTGTCGATACACATTCGATTTCCAAATCAAGAAACATTCTTAAGCCGTTATACCTAACTTCCCATAAAGCTAGTATAACTCTTAAGTTTTCAAAACCAAGTATTACTTCTTCTTTCAAAATGATTCAAAATCTTTTGAAATACTTCAAGTTCTTTATTATCACATAACCAGCCGCTTATAGTTCAAATCGCTACCTTTTAAAACCACAAGTATTTTCTTACATACATAAAGTCGTTATAACTGACTTCCCATAAAGCCGTTATAAGACTTTATGTTTTAGACCAATCAAATACATTTAACACACGTACGCCTACCGTACTACATAGTTACACACATATCATGCTAGAAGAGATAGGAAGAGGTTCACATACCTCGCGACGAGTATCGACTAATAGCAAAACGCTCAAGTACTTCCAACCGCTCGCTACTCCTAAGCCAAGTAGATCGCGCCACACGTAGTACTTCAACCTATAAGGCCACAAGGCGCTTATTAACATTTAGATCTCTTCGTAGAACATTCTACGTAAAATTAAAGAACTCCCCGCAACAGTAAATCTCCTCCTCTATCTGGCCGCTACCAAGCCAACCGTGGGGTTATACGCCTAATCCGACGCACAATTCTACCTCACGTAAAAGCTACACAAGTCTATCAGAATACACCCTATGTAATTACAGTCAAGACTCTTCTTTCGAAAAGGTTTCTTATTATTCGTGCTTAAGTCCAAAGACATTGCCGATAACAACGTTCAGTTCTATATATAGTATACTTCAACTATATAGTCTAACAACATGTAATTTCCAATTACAATAGGGGGAAAAGATAATTACCTCAATAAGCCCATAATTATCCAAGTATAAAGTCGATCCCGCAACGTTTAGCCCAACTCCGCGCTCCAACCCGCTCTAAACCACCCTTGAAGTTCTAACCAACTTCTACATACTACTCCAACTAACTACGGAGATTTCCTTAGGTTTCGGTTTGGTGACTGACGGGAAGTATAATAGTATAACTGGGCTTTTTGTAAAGGTATAACCTTAGAATACTACAAGGTATACGGCTAAGGTAATTTGGGCATTACCACAATACTTTTGAGAGTATTTCTACCAAGAGGGGGGTATTTATACGAGACAACACCACAAGGGGGGTGTATACCCTCTACCACCCCACTGTGGGGTACTTCGCCAAGTGGAGGGCTCTCGCCAAGACACTACACTAAGGGGGGAGGAAGAAGCTTTCAAGACTTAGAGATTTTTGGATGAAGAAGTTCATCAAAGGGGAGGGGTATTTATAGGTCAAGTAAAGGCCAACCAATGACCAAGATTTAGCCAAGTGCTAGGCAAGTGTAAGGCCAAGATTAGGGCAAGTGTACCTAGCCAACTTGCACACAAAATATCCTACCAACTACTTGACAAAATAGCCAAGTAAATCGTCCATGGACGCCCACAACTTCCGCTAACGAGAGGTGCGCTGGCGCCTCTTGTTGGTCCAACACGCCTCGCCTCTAAAAATCCGCAAAAATTAGAAATGACATAGCCGTAATTTACCCTACGCGTTTTGTGTAAAACGTTTCGTCGAAAAACGACTCTAACCGGGTGTTGTGCACAAAATATTCGGCCAAGCCAACTTTAAAGTTCAAATTTTTCTACGTACGTCCTTACGTACATACTCTGGAAATACGGGGTATAACATTCTCCCCTCCTTAGAAACATTCGTCCCGAATGTTCCTTCTAAGTCTCAAAACAAACGTGCGCCAGTATAGTCTTCACTCCTATACTTACGAGAACAATCCTGCCACACATGGCCACGTAAACACCGCAAATACCTCCATCCAAGTCCACGAGGAAACACCTCTAACATCACAAACGCTCCCATCCAAGGGTCTAAAATAAAATTCCTTCGCACTTTCTCCATACAAAAGAAATGGTCACATCTCTGCTCTCAATACATGCTTGCTTCTCCCTTTACTCGTCGTGATACCACTTTTGTCACTTTGCCGCGAGGTTCTAGTGTCACTCCGGCGACCCAACAAATGGTACCGATCGCATGCGATCCCGTAAGATGTCGTAACTTCTTGTACACTCGAACTCTTACCACATTTCACATCGTCGCTTTCCAAATCTCGGTTATCATCTTCAACTCGTCATCATTAATCGAACACTGATGGATCTTCGATTTCCTTCTCGAACATAACACGAAAGATCGACGCATCGCTTCCTAAGTCGGACGCAATGCTAACATATAGGCAACCCGCCTATCCTCACATGAACTCAAAAGGCCCTCGAACTCGCTAAGTTTCTCTGCTTTCCAAAACTCGTCACACCCAACCCGTGGTACTTTCAAGACCGACCGTCAACCTCAACTCTAAGCGTCGCCGCCGATTATCCGCACGATTTCTCCGAGCCGCCGTAACCTCTTCTAGACAAGCTTTACCGCCCACACCGGAACAAGCTTGAACCAACTATCCAATCTTGCCAACATCGAACCAATCGATCGGCCGACTTACACATCCGCCTACAAGGCTTCATAAGGCGACATCCGAACACCGAAATGGTAGCCTAAACACTCCTCCACAGAGACAACAATCCCACAACTACCCTCAAATCACACATCGCCCGAGGGCGAATGCGATTCTGAGACTCACCTGAGTTCTTAACCCTGCTTGGTAAAACTTCCAGAAAGAAAAAGAAACAGCCGTAACCTGGGCCACACTGTCTGCCATAAGGTGAAGGTAGGCACCCCGTGCAGCCTTACAACCTTTCTGATATATCAACACTGCTGAGTACACGGTCCTGACCGAAAAACACGACGGGCTGCCCCCATCAGCCCGACTACTGGTTGAACGCATCCACGAACTAGTACGTTGGTTAACTAAACTTGGGCCTAACACCCTCGTGACCCTACCACAAAGTGGGACCACCACAAACTGACCCCACCACCAAACAGGCCGCGGGTTTACCCGCAACGTGGCCTCAATCCGACCCGCCAATGAGCACAACACTAGTTCCCCGATCCGGAACAGTCTCACTAATCATGTTATGAAAACCTAGCGGGCTTCTTAGTTCAACTTCCCTTTTTCATTTCACACTACTCAGGGACTTATCCCACAAACATAACTCACGTGCACTATGCACTCCTATAAGGGTCAAACATAAACAATACATCTTTACACGAGATGGCCTTACCTCTAAGGTCTCCACGTAAAAAGCTCTAAGGCTTACACCTTCTCTATCCCCCAAATCTTTCCCGGTTACTAACCATGATTTCTAATCACAACTTACACACTGCTATCAGAACATAGCACTTATGATATACCCATCTTATCATACATACTGATCTCTAGAGGGTTAAGGATAAACATGTATCTACTACTTCACTCCCTTAAGTCGTTCTAATCAAATCTGCCCCGTAGGGCGCATAGCTAGGGAAGATGACGAACTACCCACCGATCCTGAAGGCTAAGTCCTCCTACGAGGACACTCTCTCGACATCAGACCCTGACGGCCGTAGGTACAACAAGTACCAACTAAAAGACGACATTCCCCGGGATGACGCTCGGCACACCGGAACCGAAGCCCCGAGTTCTCGACCAACTCCTCGCACACCCCGAACGCCCCGAACCCCGCGGAGGACCATTCTGCACCGCGGAGGTGCATATCTAATCGCCGCGAGGCGACTCGCCAAAGTTACTAAAGGACCTTGCTGCTCGCCCTCTCGCCGCCTCGTTAACCCGCCGATCTCTACGCTTTCGACCGCCGCGCATAAGCCCGCATACGTGCCATGCTCAAGCTTCAATCAAGAATTACTCGCACAACCTCTCTTAGATAGTCATCAAGACTCGCAGACATCGGTATATTCTCTCCGTAGCCAAATCCATAGCTAGTAAATGTGGTCGCCTTTGAAATCTCTCTATTCTCTGCTCCTGGCCGTGGAACTGGGTTCAAATATCATGGCCGCAGAGGAACCGCCGCCGTGCTAAACTCATTGGGCCTTAGTGACGCCGCAGAACTCCCAAAAGAAGCACCACCTCAGTGATGATTGACCTGCGCCTCGTAACCCTCTCAGATTTACTCGCAGCCTCTCACGCTTTGCCCTCCCGGGCTCGGATTTGCCCTACGCGAGGCATAACGTAGGAAAAGAAATACGTTAGAGGGTCCAACTTATCACACGGCTCTAAGGCACGATCTCGTAATGAGAAGAATGGAAACTAATCCTAAATATCCTATAGCCTCCGACATCGTGGTGCACAACACATCGATAATCAAGACTTCATCGATACGGTCAGACACTTTCCGAGGATTAATCGCTCGATACCACTTTTGTCACGACTCCAACCCGCCCGTGATCGTGCCTTACCCTGACACCCTAGTGATACAACATCGAGTAATCACGAGCATAAACAAGACATGAAAATATTATGAAGTAAGAAACAAGATTGAGAAAACTTGCCTTTTCGATATATATAAATCAATTTAAACCGAACGCTACATCCTATAACAACTCGCCCACAACAAGATTTCATGCACTTCTAAGAATGATACGACAACAATGGCGGACAGTGGCCCGCCATACCCCGAATGTAAACACCTACAACAACAGGGACTATACCACCGATAAGCCTCCGAGAAACGGAGCTTTCCAAACGCTGAATCGCGACTCCTAAGAGCGAGGATCAACGATCGTGTACCTTTACCGCAGATGAACGCAGCCTCGGCGAGGTCGACAACAGTACCAAGTATGTGAAATCAAAATAAATATCAGAATGAAATCATAGTAGTCTATACAGAGCAGTGAGACATGTATGATAACCAAACTACGGCCACAATAAATAAGCCATGTCAAGTCGTGACTCACGCCTCAAGTCATTACTCAAACATAACAACGGGTCTCACGCCCACAACATCAATCGTGCGTGGAACACATTCTCACCGCCGGCTTATGATATGAAAGCACCAAGGAACACACATGAACACCAGGTCCCACCTGTGTTATAATAAAACCATACGGGGTAAGTACGAAGGCATAGCCGACTACTAAAACCCACAGTACCAACAAGTTCATAAACTGTATCATGAGATCTGTCTGACGCCACATGATCAAAGCCGTCACTCGCGCAGATCTAATGTGCGCTTTAGCCCTGGAACTTCCCGCAGCTCCGCATAGGCCAATCTCATCGGCCCGCATGAGGTATAACCCCGCATCGAGGGTAGCTACTCCCCGGCATCCGCCTGGACTTCGCAGTCCGCATGGCCACATGGACCGCATGCCCATAAAGGACGCACACTAACCTGGAACTCTCGTAGCTCGCATAGATCACCCGACCCGCATTGAGGTATTCTCGAATCATAGGTCACTAGACCCGCCTGAGTCTACCCCAGACGGAGGGCCTAACCTCCTAAATAAGTAAAGGTGAGTGGTACAATACCAACATAACGACTGATAGTCAAACAACTTTTAGCGCAGTCGAGGGGAAAACCCCTTTACACTAACATCACAAGATACTAACACACGTAGCATCCTAGCATGTTTACTTATCAATCAACAAGAAAGTATTACAAGGCTATCACAAACCAACACAATCAAGTTATACACACAAGGTACTTTCTACTATATGTCAACAAGTTCGGGTTTTTATACCCAAAGTACTTCATACATTAACTCTTTAAAAGATACGTTACTTTCACAAAAGTCACACAATACCCGTAGTATATGAAAATAGGGTGATTATCTTTTGAAGTAAATCAAAACACTTACCTTTGTAAAATCAAGTAACAACATTATTTTCCAAACGTCCAAGTTTGCCTAATTTCAAATGTTCACGTTTCTTATTTTAGAAAGGTTTCGTAGTTCATAGTCTTATTCATTTAAGAATATAATTCTCTTTTGAACCATCTGAGAAACATAAGCCTTATATGCCTTATATGTGAGTAGGATATTCTTGTTTATAACAATCTTATTACAGCAGCCATGATCTAGGAAATATCATTTTGTCTCATCTTAGCTTCTATGCAGATGGAGGTTTCTACTGGTTTTATTAGTACTTAATTAGTCAAAACATTTCCTTTTATTAACGCTGCAGTGGTTTGTCGATACACATTCTGATTTCCGAAATCAGTAAAACATTCTTAAGCCGTTATACCTAACTTCCCATAAAGCTAGTATAACTCTTAAGTTTTCAAAAAGCCAAGTATTACTTCTTCTTTCAAAATGATTCAAAAATCTTTTGAAATACTTCAAGTTCTTTATTATCACATAACCAAATTATAGTTCAAATCGCTACCTTTTAAAACCACAAGTATTTTCTTACATACATAAAGTCGTTATAACCAACTTCCCATAAAGCCGTTATAACACTTTATGTTTTAGACCAATCAAATACATTTAACACACGTACGCCTACCGCATTACATAGTTACACACATATCATGCTAGAAGAGATAGGAAGAGGTTCACATACCTCGCGACGAGTATCGACTAATAGCAAACGCCCAAGTACTTCCAACCGCTTGCTACTCCTAAGCCAAGTAGATCGCGCCACACGTAGTACTTCAACCTATAAGGCCACAAGGCGCTTATTAACATTTAGATCTCTTCGTAGAACATTCTACAGAAAATTAGGCAAGACTCTCCCCGCAACAGAAATCTCCTCTCTATCTGGCCGCTACCAAGCCAACCAGGGGGTTATACGCCTAATCCGGACGTGCACAATTCTACCTCACGTAAAAGCTACACAAGTCTATCAGAATACACTATGTAATTACAACAAGATTTCTTCTTTCAAAAGGTTTCTTATTATTCAGCTTAAGTCCAAAGACATCACGATAACAACGTTCAGTTATATATATAGTATACTTCAACTATATAGTCTAACAACATGTAATTTCCAATTACAATAGGGGGACAAGATAATTACCTCGATAAGCCCATAATTATCCAAGTATAAAGTCGATCCTGGGCAACGTTTAGCTCCAACTCCGTGCGCTCCAACCCGCTCTAAACCACCCTTAGAAGTTCTAACCAACTTCTACATACTACTCCAACTAACTATGGAGATTTCCTTAGGGTTTCGGTTTGGTGACTGACGGGAAGTATAATAGTATAACTGGGCTTTTTGTAAAGGTATAACCTTAGAATACTACAAGGTATACGGCTAAGGTAATTTGGGCATTACAACAATACTTTTGAGAGTATTTCTACCAAGAGGGGGGTATTTATACGAGACAACACCACAAGTGGTGTATACCTCGCCTACCCCATCTGGGGGTACTCTCGGCCAAGGGGGGGAGGGGCTCTCGGCCAAGACACTACACTAAGGGGGGATGAAGAAGCTTTCAAGACTTAGAGATTTTTGGATGAAGAAGTTCATCAAAGGGGAGGGGTATTTATAGGTCAAGTAAAGGCCAACCAATGGCCAAGATTTAGCCAAGTGCTAGGCAAGTGTAAGGCCAAGATTAGGGCAAGTGTACCTAGCCAACTTGCACACAAAATATCCTACCAACTACTTGACAAAATAGCCAAGTAAATCGTCCAAGGGACGCCCACAACTTCCGCCAATGAGAGGGTGCCAAGTGGCGCCCTCTTGTTGGTCCAACACGTCTCGTCTCTCGGAAAAATCCGCAAAAATTAGAAATGACATAGCCGTAATTTACCCTACGCGAGTTGTGTAAAACGTTTCGTCGAAAAACGACTCTAACCGGGTGTTGTGCACAAAATATTCGGCCAAGCCAACTTTAAAGTTCAAATTTTTCTACGCACGCCCCACGCATATACTCGGAAATACGGGGTATAACATTCTCCCCTCCTTAGAAACATTCGTCCCGAATGTTCCTTCTAAGTCTCAAAACAAACGTGCGCCAGTATAGTCTTCACTACTATGCTTACGAGAACAATCCTGCCACACATGGCCACAGAAACACCCGCGCAAATACCTCCATCCAAGTCCACGAGGAAACACCTCTAACATCACAAACGCTCCCATCCAAGGGTCTAAAATAAAATTCCTTCGCACTTTCTCCATACAAAAGAAATGGTCACATCTCTGCTCTCAATACATGCTTGCTTCTCCCTTTACTCGTCGTGATACCACTTTTTTCACTTTGCCGCGAGGTTCTAGTGTCACCCGCACCCAACAAATGGTACCGATCGCATGCGATCCTGCAGGATGTCGACACTTCTTGTACACTCGAACTCTTACCACATTTCACATCGCTTCGCTTCCAAATCCGGTTATCATCTTAAACTTGGTCATCATTAACTGGGAAAACTCTTGATGGATCTCCGATTTCCTTCTCGAACATAACACGAAGATCGACGACCGCTTCCTAAGTCGGACGGCAAATGCTAACATATAGGCAACCCGCCTATCCTCACATGAACTCAAGGCCCTCGAACTCGGGCTAAGTTTCTCTGTTTTCCAAAACTCGTCACACCCAACCCGTGGTACTTTTAAGAAGACCGATCGTCAACTCAACTCTAAGCGTCGCCGATTATCCGCACGATTTCTCCGAGCCGCCGTAACCTCTTCTAGACAAGCTTTACCTCGCCCACGGTCTGGAACAAGCTTGAACCAACTATCTGAATCTTGCCAACATCGAACCAATCGACCGGCGACTTACACATCCGCCCCTACAAGGCTTCATAAGGCGACATCCGAACACTGAAATGGTAGCCTAAACACTCCCTCCACAGGAGACAACAATCCCCACAACTACCCCTGAAATCCACACACTGGCCCGAGGGCGAATGCGATTCTGAGACTCACCTGAGTTCTTAACCCTGCTTGGTAAAACTTCCAGAAAGAAAAAGAAACAGCCGTAACCTGGGCCCCACTGTCTGCCATAAGGTGAAGGTAGGCACCCCGTGCAGCCTTACAACCTTTCTGATATATCAACACTGCTGAGTACACGGTCCTGACCGAAAAATACGACGGGCTGCCCCCATCGCCCGACCATCGTTGAACGCATCCACGAACTCAGACTGGTTTACTAAACTTGGGCCTAACACCCTCGTGACCCTACCACAAAGTGGGACCACCACAAACTGACCCCACCACCAAACAGGCCGCGGGTTGACCCGCAACGTGGCCTCAATCCGACCCGTCAACGAGCACAACACTAGTTCCCCGATCCGGAACAGTCTCACTAATCATGTTATGAAAACCTAGCGGTCTTCTTAGTTCAACTACCCTTTTTCATTTCACACTACTCAGGGACTTATCCCACAAACATAACTCACGTGCACTATGCACTCCTATCAGGGTCAAACATAAACAATCCATCTTTCCCCGAGATGGCCTTACCTCTAAGGTCTCCACGTAAAAAGCTCTAAGGCTTACACCTTCTCTATCCCCCAAATCTTTCCCGGTTACTAACCATGATTTCTAATCACAACTTACACACTGCTATCAGAACATAGCACTTATGATATACCCATCTTATCATACATACTGATCTCTAGAGGGTTAAGGATAAACTCATTCATCGCTTCACTCCCTTAAGTCGTTTAATCAAATCGCCTGTAGGCGATAGCTAGGAAGATGACGAACTACCCACCGATCCTGAAGGCTAAGTCCTCCTACGAGGACACTCTCTCGACATCAGACCCTGACGGCCGTAGGTACAACAAGTACCAACTAAAAGACGACATTCCCCGGGATGACGTCTGTCACACTGTGAACCGGAAGCCCTGGAGTTCTGACCAACTCCTGCACACCCCGAACGTCCTGAACCCCGTGGAGGACCATTCTGCACTGGTGGAGGTGCATATCTAATCTGCTGGTGAGGCGACTCGCCTCGAAAGTTACTAAAGGACCTTGCTGTTCTGGCCCTCTCCTGCTGTCCTTGGTTAACCCGTCGATCTCTACGTTTCTCGGCCTGCTGCGCATAAGCCCGTACACAGGCCATGCTCAAGCCTAACTGAAGAATTACTCTCGCACAACCCTCTCTTAGATAGTCATCAAGACTCGCGGTACATCGGTATATTCTCTGGTAGCCAAATCCATAGCTAGTAACAGGGTCGCCTCTTTGAAATCTCTATTCTCTGTTCCCGGTCGTGGAACTGAAGGTTCAAATATCATGGCCGCAGTAGGAACTGCCGCCGCCGTGCTAAACTCTGCTGGGGCTTAGTGACGTCGCAGAACTCCCCAAAAGAAGCACCACCCCAGGTGATGATTGGACCTGTGCCCTCGTAACCCTCTGTACTCTACTCGCAGCTCCCTCGGCTGCCTTGCCCTCCTGGGCTCGGATTTGCCCTACGTGGAGGCATAACGGTAAGGGAAAGAAATACGTTAGAGGGGTCCAACTTATCACACAGCTCTAAGGCACGATCTCAGAATGAGAAGAATGGAAACCAATCCTAAATATCCTATAGCCTCCTGATTATTGGTGTGGTGCACAACACACCGATAATCAAGACTCTACTGGATACGGTCTGTAGACACTTTCCGAGGATCAAGTCGTGTATAAGTCAAGTCTCTTATCTTTCTACAATCAATAAACCATTCTTTTACCTACATAAAGTCGTTATAACTAACTTCCCATAAAGCTATTATAACACCCTATGTTTTAAACCAACCAAATCACTTAGCACGTATGCGTCACCGCATTATATAGTTCACAACAATCATGCTAGAAAAGATAGGAAGAGGTTCGCATACCTCGCGACGATTATCGACAAATAGCAAAACGCTCCAAGTACTTCAACCCGTCGGCTACTCCTTAAGCCAAGTAGATCACGCCACACGTAGTACTCCACTCCTAAAATGGTCATAGTACTTCTATCAAACCTTTCTTACCATTGAAGACTTATACCAATAAAAAGCCCTCTAATTCTACGAAAAATTCGCAAAGACTTCCCGTTTTACTCACTTTTCCATCTTTCTCCAAGGCGAATAACCGTAATATATATACCATATATACATAAGGCGTAATAATTAAACAACATAAAGAAGGGGATTACACGCCCAAACAGAACGCGGATTACTATCACGCCACCATAATACCAACAACTAAACGAAGGCGATCACGCGCCCAAACGGGAACGCGGTTTACTATCACGCCTTCATAACAATACAATAATTAACAAGGGGATCACACGCCCAAACGGAACGCGATTGAACAATCTTCCCCTTAACAGAAATGTAAATACAGTCCAAAGTAAATACAGTCCAAAGTAAATCTACAAAAGTTGGGGTCCTGGCCAACTTTGTCCTTTTTACTTATGCAATTACTTCATTAGTCATCCTACTTATATTCCATCTTAATATAAGTTATAGTTACTTTGTTAATTACTTCTTCACAAGTAAGATACGTTTTTACCATTTTAATGGCAAACGGCCAATCCTTTCTTTTAACAAGTTAACAAGATCCAACTTTTCCAAACTTTACTCCATATTTTATATACTCCATAATATACTTATAATATATGTATAATGACCAATTCACAAAGAGGTTAAGGTTTACTACCTCAAATAGCCCAAAATTATCCAAGAACTTAATGTCGCTCCAAGCAAGTCTTAGCTCCAAATCTTTCCGCTCCAATCCTACAAGCAACCCATAGAAGCTCCTAACCAACTTCTCTTCAAGAACTAACTCCAAAAAGTGAAGAACACTTAGGGTTTCCAACTAGTAAGTTTCGCCAAGGCATGAACAATAGGTTGTGGTGTGAAATCTTTTCCAACTCTTGGTACACAATCTTCCTAACACCTTAGGGAAGAACACTTGAGAGTTTAAGAATTGTTGGACAAATTTAGGTCAAGAAATGGGCTCAAAAACGAGAGCAAGGTCAAGGGAGAAGTGAGGGAATTTCTTGTCTTAAAATGGTTAAGTGTGGAAGTTTTCATCAACTAAGGGTGCATATAGGACAACCAAGGGCTAGGATGAAGGCAAGTGTGTGGTTGAGATTGGGGACAAGTGTGTGTGGGTCCCACAAGCCACTTGTCCACACAAAATATCTAGCAAGACTTGGCCACTTGTCCACAAAATATCTAGCAAGACAAGTGCCACTTGTCTTGCCACTTGTTAGCAAATTTCGGCCATGAGGCCACTAGGGGTGACACGTGTCACCCTCCTACTGCCTAAAATATTTCATCTTCCGAAAATATCCATAAAGGCAAAAATCTCAAAACAAAGTGGGCCCCAAAACCGTAAATTTCTCCGTGGGCCCACGTGACCAATTCCTAAATAAAATTCCATAATTCTAATATAATTCAAGAAGCCCAAATACCAAATCTGGGAATCAATTCCCATCAACGAACCTTTTTCCTTCACAAAACCCTAAACTTTTCCGCGAAAAATCACATCTTTCTTTCTTTCCAAAATTTCGCCGTATTCTCGCACGCATATCCTCACCTATATACCCTGGAACTACGGGTATAACATTCTTCCCCTTAGAAACATTCGTCCGAATGTTCCTTCTAAGTCTCCAAACGTACTTGCGCCGGTATAGTCACCGCTACTACACTTACAAACCGATCATGCCACCACTGGCCAGAATATAACATGTGCGCAAAACTCAAATCCAAGCCAACGAGGAATCATTTCTAATCTCACAACAGCTCCACTAGCTTCAATTTACTCTAAGGCCATTCGGCCTTCACGATCCGATTCGGTCGAACGCGTCCAAGAACCCGTCGATGGTTACCTAAACTCGCCTAGCACCCTCGTGACCTACCACCGGCGGGACCACCTCGAATCGACCGGCCCCAAACCGGGCTGCGGGTTGACACGCAACTTTGCCTCGGCGACCCATTTGCGCGCCAAACTCTTGTTCCCGATCCTAACAATCTCACTAATCAAGTTACGCAAACCTGGTGGTATTCTTATCATAACTATCCTTATATAATTCACACCACTCTGGGACTTATCACACAATTTTTTTACCCTCGTATACTATGCACTCAGACAAAGGTCAATCGTAAACAAATCTTTTACTCAAGACGGCCTCGCATCTAAGGTCTCCACTTATAATATTCTAAGGTTCACACCTTCCATGACCCCAAACTTACCTCTTCAACTAGTCATGTTCTCTAAGTTATACTTAACACAATGCTATCTGCATAGCACAATAATAAGATCATCATATCGCGCAAACAAAACTCTAGAGGTTAAGGATATACTGTATCTACCGCTTCACTCTAATCATAGGCACGCAGGCGTAGCGTGTAGAAGGCGATGAACACGCCACCGATCCGTAGGCTGCGCCATACCGCGGTACCCATCCTATAAGCACATTCTCTCGCCACATGGCCCCGACGGCGCAGTGAAACAAGCACGATAAAAAGACGACATTCCCGATGACGCCGCCACATCGTGCACCGAGGGGACATGAATCCTGGCCGCTAGAACTCACGATATCTGCGGAACTAAGCCCGGAGCCCTCGACCAGCTCCGAATACCGAACGCCACGAAGGCGCGGAGGACCACTGCATCTTGGCGGGTGCATAACTAGCTCGCCACGAGGCGGTCCGCCTCAAGTTACCAAGGACCTGCTGTTCGCCTTTCTGCGATCCGGCCATTCCGTCGACCTCTCGTGCCTCACATCCGTGCATGAGCTGCATGCGGGCAATGTCCATGCCCGGTGAAGAGCTACACCAACAAGCCTCGCCAAGTAATCATCGAGCGGTGGCGTAGCGGTGCACTCTGCCCTCCATATCGGTCACTAAGGCGGGGACATACCGAGCCAACGAGTCAAACTCCACGTTGTACTCACTAGCAAACGCGCCGTGCGCTTTAACGCCAAAAATCTGCCGGCCGAGCCCTCATCTGTGGAGGCAAGAAATGTGCAAGAAATGCCTCGAGAACTCGCCCCAAACCGCTGGGAGCGCATGTTCTCGGGACGCTTCCCATGAATCAAACGATCATTGCAGATCACGCACTGATCGCGAACTCAATACCACCGACTGCCTCTAAGACTCGATCACTCTCATGATCCAGAATCGCTTGATAAACTCCCGAGGTCATCCTCGCTCGATCCATGTAACGCGGCGCAACTCGTAAAGTCCGTAGTCTCAAATGCGCTCGGGGTGAACTACGGGTGCTACTGGACTGGCTGCTGCGTCCGGCCTTCCTCATATTCGCCACGACCACGCCGATCGGGCCATCTCAGCTTGTACCCATCTCATCTGCTCCGGTGCGGGACCGAGGCTCAGTATCAGAGTCTAAGCGCCCATCGCTGCGGCTCTAAACTCTGCCTGGCGGCGCCGCAAAAACTCGCCGTCGGAAGCACTATCTCGTAACGATCGGGCCTCTGCCCAGTAACCTCCGTGCTCTACTCACAGCTCCCTCGGCAGCCTTGCCCTTCTGGGCCCCGATTGCCTTGCGTGGAGGCATAACTGGCACATAAGAATACGTCAGAGGGAGTCCAACTTATAACACAACTCTAAGGCACGATCTCAGAGTGAGAAGAATAGAAACCAATCCTAAATGTCTTGCAGCCTCCCGATTATAGATGTGGTGCACAACACACCGATAATCAAGACTACTAGACACGGTGCGTAGACACTTTCCGAGGACTAATCGCTCGATACCACTTTTGTCACGACCGAACCGGCCGTGGATCGTGCCTTACCGGAACCTCGTGATACAACATCGAGAGAATCACGAAATAAAAACATAAACATGAAACAAGAGACATGATAAATAAACAGGCCAACCAAAACAGTTGCCTTCTGTATATATTCATAAAACCCGAACAATTATCCTTTTTACAAACTCTGCCCACAACAGTACTACAGACCTCTAAGAAGTGACAATAACTATGACGGACGGGGCCGCCATAACCTCGAATGTACAAGAACCCTACGCACTCGTGGTAACATACCAAAAGATAAGCCTCCGAGAAACGGGGCTTCCCAATACGCTGAACTGTGATCCTATGAGCGAGGATCCACAACCGATGTACTCTACCTGCGGCATGAACGCAGCCCCCCGAAGGAGGTCAGTACAACAGGTACCAAGTATGTGAAACTGAAAATACTGTAAATGAAATCATAATACTATATAAAGCAGGAGACATGTATGATAACCAAACTACAGCTCATAACATAAGCGCCATGTCAAGTCGGTGACTCACGCCTCAAAGTCATCCTTCACGTGGAACTCCTTCCTCACCGCGATCTAGGTACAAACCATGTGATACGTATAACATGTCTCGGCCCATCTCATGGACCCAGATAGAAACGTGTGAAATACATTTCCGGCTCATCTCATGAACTCGGTAGTCGGATGGAATACATTCGGCCCATCCGTGGGACGCGAGTCGAGTGAAATACATTCCTGCTCATCATGAACGCGGTAGTCGAGTGAAATACATTCTGTTCATCCCATGAACCGTAGTCGAGTAAAATACAAGATTTGCACAACAAGGCTATCACACGCAAACATAGGCAAGTTACACACAACTTAAGGTACTATCATTTTATGCCAAAATCCTGTTCGACCACTAAAGTATTACATACATTAACTCTTTTAAAAGATACGTTTCTTTAACAAAAGTCACACAATGTTCGTAGTATAAAATAGAGTGACTATCTTTTAAGTAAACTAAAACACTTCCCTTGTAAAATCAAGTAACACATTATTTTCCAAACGCTCAAGTTTGCCTAATTTCAAATACTCAAGTTTCTCATTTTCAAAGGTTTCAGTAGTTCATAGTTTTAATCACTTAAGAATATAATTCTCCTTTAAAACAAATTTGAGAAACATATGCCTTATGTGTGAGTAGGTTGTTCTTGTCTATTACAATCTTATAAAAGCAGCCATGATCTAGGAAATGTAATATCATTTTGTCTCATCTTAGCTTCTATGCAGATGGAGATTTCTACTGGTTTTAATAACAATTAGTCAATACATTTCCTTTATTAACGCTGCAATGGTTTGTTCGATACTTAATCTCATTTCAAATCAAGAAACATTATTCTTTTAAAACCAACTACTCATTACTCGCGAATGAGGTTTTACAACATTTTAACAAAATTCATAACAAGTCAAACTAATTCAAGTCTCTTATCTTTCAAGATCAAGTCTCTTAACTTTCAAAATCAAGTCGTGTATAAGTCAAGTCTCTTATCTTTCAAGATCAAGTCTCTTAACTTTCAAAATCAAGTCGTGTATAAGTCAAGTCTCTTATCTTTCTACAATCAATAAACCATTCTTTACCTACATAAAGTCGTTATAACTAACTTCCCATAAAGCTATTATAACACCCTATGTTTTAAACCAACCAAATCACTTAGCACGTATGCTCACCGCATTACATAGTTCACAACAATCATGCTAGAAAAGATAGGAAGAGGTTCGCATACCTCGCGACGATTATCGACAAATAGCAAAACGCCCAAGTACTTCAACCCGTCGGCTACTCCTTAAGCCAAGTAGATCACGCCACACGTAGTACTCACTCCTAAAATGGTCATAGTACTTCTATCAAACCTTTCTTACCATTGAAGACTTATACCAATAAAAAGCCCTCTAATTCTACGAAAAATTCTAAGAAGACTTCCCCGTTTTACTCACTTTTCCATCTTTCTCCAAGGCGAATAACGTAATATATATACCATATATATATATAAGGCGTAATAATTAAACAAGATAAAGAAGGATTACACGCCCAAACGGTAACCGGTTTACTATCACGCCCATAATAACAACAAGTAAAAGAAGGGATTACGCGCCAAACAAGAACGCGGTTTACTATCACGCCTTCATAACAATACAATAATTAAAAAGGGGATCACACGCCCAAACTAACGCGATTGAACAATCTTCCCTTAACAAAAATGTAAATCTGATCCAAAGTAAATATTGTCCAAAGTAAATACAGTCCAAAGTAAATACAGTCCAAAGTAAATACAGTCCAAAGTAAATACAGTCCTTAAGTTGGGGTCCTTGGCCAACTTTGTCCATTTTACTTATCCAATTACTTCATTAGTCATCCAACTTATATTCCATCTTAATATAAGTTATAGTTACTTTGTTAATTACTTCTTCACAAGTAAGATACGTTTTACCATTTTAATGGCAACGACCAATCCTTTCTTTTAACAAGTTAACAAGATCCAACTTTTCCAAACTTTACTCCATATTTTATATACTCCATAATATACTTATAATATATGTATAATGACCAATTCACAAAGAGGTTAAGGTTTACTACCTCAAATAGCCCAAAATTATCCAAGAACTTAATGTCGCTCCAAGCAAGTCTTAGCTCCAAATCTTTCCGTTCCAATCCGCTACAAGCAACCCATAGAAGCTCCTAACCAACTTCTCTTCAAGAACCAACTCCAAAAAATGAAGAAAACTTAGGGTTTCCAACTAGTAAGTTTCGGCCAAGGCATGAACAATAGGTTAGGGGTGTGAAATCTTTTCCAACTCTTGGTACACAATCTTCCTAACACCTTAGGGAAGAACACTTGAGAGTTTAAGAATTGTTGGACAAATTTAGGTCAAGAAATGGGCTCAAAAACGAGAGCAAGGTCAAGGGAGAAGGGAGGGAATTTCTTGTCTTGAAATGGTTAAGTGTGGAAGTTTTCATCAACTAAGGGTGCATATATAGGACAACCAAGGGCTAGGATGAAGGCAAGTGTGTGGTTGAGATTGGGGACAAGTGTGTGTGGGTCCCACAAGCCACTTGTCCACACAAAATATCTAGCAAGACTTGGCCACTTGTCCACACAAAATATCTAGCAAGACAAGGCCACTTGTCTTGCCACTTGTTAGCAAATTTCGTCCATGAGGCCACCTAGGGGGGTGACACGTGTCGCCCTCCTACTCGTCCAAAATATTTCATCTTCCGAAAATATCCATAAAGGCAAAAATCTCGAAAACAAAGTGGGCCCCACAAAACCGTAAATTTCTCCCGTGGGCCCACGTGACCAATTCCGGAAATAAAATTCCATAATTCTAATATAATTCAAGAAGCCCAAATACCAAATCTGGGAATCCAATTCCCATCAACGAACCTTTTTCCTTCACAAAACCCGGAAACTTTTCCGTCGAAAAATCACATCTTTCTTTCTTTCCAAAATTTCTGTCGTATTCTCGCACGTACATCCTCACCTATATACCCTGGAACTACGGGGTATAACATAACTCTATTCGCAGCTCCCTCGGCTGCCTTGCCCTCCTGGGCTCGGGTTGCCTTACACGGAGGCATAACGGTAAGGGAAAGAAATACGTTAGAGGGTCCAACTTACAACACAACTCTAATTCACGATCTCAGAGTGAGAAGAATGGAAACCAATCCTAAATATCCTATAGCCTCCTGATTATTGGTGTGGTGCACAACACACCGATAATCAAGACTTCATCGATACGGTAGACACTTTCCGAGGATTAATCGCTCGATACCACTTTTGTCACGACTAACCTGGTGATCGTGCCTTACCGGGCACCCTAGTAGACATACATCGTAGTAATCACGAACATAAACAAGACATGAAATATCAAGAAGTGTAAAACAATTATTCGAGAAAATTCGCCTTTCGGCATAATATATAAAACTTAAATCGAGCGGTTACATCCCATTACAACTCGCCCACAACACTACGCACTCTAAGAATGTCATGATAACAATGGCGGACAGGCCCCGCCATACCACGAATGTAAGAACCTACCACGGCGGACTATACCATCGATAAGCCTCCGAGAAACGGAGCTTCCCAACGCTGAATCGTGACCACGAGAGCTAGGATCAACGATCGCGGTGTACCTCTACTGGCAGATGAACGCACTTCAAGGAGGTCAAGACAAGTACCAAGTATGTGAAACTGAAATATCAGAATGAAATCATAGCGATCTATATAAAACAGAGACATGTATGATAACCAAACTACAGTTCCAATAAATAAGCAAATATGTCAAGTCGTGACTCACGCCAAAGTCATCACTCAATTACAACTATGGGTCTCACGCCCACAACATCAATCATGCCGTGGAATGCCTTCCTCACCGCCAGCCTATGATATATGAAAGCACCAAGGAATACATGAACACCGTGTCCCACTGTGTCATCATAAACCGTCACGGTAAGTACGTAAGGCATAGCCGACTACTAAAACCCACGTACAAGCGTATCAGACGAGATCTGCCTGCACTACATGATCAAAGTTGGCCACTCGCCCGCAGTATCTAATGTGCGCGTCTAGCCCTGGAACTTTCCGCAGCTCCGCATAGGCCAACCTCATAGGCCCGCATGAGGTATTCCCCGCATCGAGGGTAGCTACTCCCGGCAACGCCCCGACTCGCACCGCACGCCACACACCGCATGACCATAAAGGCCGCACACTAACCCGAACTCTCGTAGCTCGCACGGTCACATTGCACCGCATGAGGTATCCTCGCATCATAGTCACACAGACTGCCTGAGGTATACCCCGCATCGGAGGGCAGCTTAACCCCCGGTATCTTGACTAACATAACATCTTATCGTTAAACAACATAAGCACATCAAGGGAAAACCCCTTTACACAAACATCACAAGATACCAACATACGTAGCATCCTAACATGTTTACTTATCAAATCAACAAGAAAGTATTACAAGACTATCATAAATCAACTCAATCAAGTTATTCACCCAAAGTACTTCATACATTAATTCTTTAAAAGATACGTTACTTTCACAAAAGTCACACAATACCCGTATTATATAAGAAAATAGTGTTATACCCCGTATTTCCAGAGTATGTACGTAAGGACGTACGTAGAAAATTTGAACTTGAGAATTAGGCTTGGCCGAAATTTATTTGTTCACAACACCCGATTAGAGTCGTTTTTTTAAACGCTTTCACGACTTTCGTAGGGAATTTCCGCTATGTCATTTTTAATTTTTGCGGATTTTTAGAGACGAAACATTTTGGACCAACAAGAGGCGCCACTTGGCACCCTCTCATTGGTGTGATAGATTGGACGAAATGGGCTAGTAAGGCACGTTTTTGTGCCTTGGCTAAAGTCAAGGTTGGTAGGATATTTGTGTGTAATAAATCCTAGCCCTACACTTGCCTAACACTTGGTTTAATCTTGGCCTTGGGTTGGCCATCCCTTGACCTATAAATACCCCTCTCACATTGATGAATTCTTCATCCTTTCCACAAATCTCTAAGTGTAAAAATCCCCTCTCTTGTTGTGGTTCTCGTCCCTCCCCTGGCGAGAGCCCTCCCCATGTGGCCTTGTGGCCGAGACTTCACCCCACCTAGTGGTGTTATTCTCGTATAATATACCCCCTCTTGGTAGAAATACTCTCAAAGTATTGTTATAATGCCCAAATTACCTTAGTAGTATACCTTGTTGTATTCTAAGGTTATACTATCTGAAAATGCCCGAAATACTATTATACTTCCGTCTACCACAAAACCGAAACCCTAGGAAAATCTCCATAGTCCGTTGAGTATTGTGTAGAAGTTAGTTAGAACTTCTAAGGGTGGTTTAGAGTGGGTTGGGCGCTCGGAGTTGGAGCTAAACGATTGCCGTGATCGACTTTAACTAGGATAATTATGGGCTTATCGAGGTAATTATCTTGTCCTCTTTTGTAATTGGAAATTACATATTGTTAGAATATATAGTTGAAGTATACTATATATAGAACTGAACGTAGTTATCGCAATGTCTTTTGACTTAAGCTGAATAATACTTACGAATGTCTTGCGACTTAAGCTCAATTTAAAAGAAGAATCTGACTGTAATTACATGGGTCAGACATGAGACTTGTGTAGTAGTAGTGGAGTAGAATTGTACGTTAGGTTAGACGTATAACCCCGCGGTTGGCTTGGTAGCCGCCTCGATAGAGGAGGAGATTTCTGTTGCATTGTGGGGAGGTCAATTTTCGGTAGAATGTTCTACGATGAGATCTAAATGTTAATAAGCGCCTTGTGGCCTTATAGGTTGAAGTACTACGTGTGGCGCGATCTACTTGGCTTAAGGAGTAGCCGACGGTTGGAAGTACTTGGAGCGTTTTGCTATTAGTCGATACTCGTCGCGAGGTATGTGAACCTCTTCCTATCTCTTCTAGCATGATATGTGTGAACTATGTAGTACGATAGACGTACATGTGCTAAATGTATTTGATTGGTTTAAAACATAAAGTGTTATAACGGCTTTATGGGAAGTTGGTTATAACAGCTTTATGTTGGTAAGAAAATACTTGTGGTCTTTAAAAGGTAACTGATTTGAACTATACTGGCTTGTTATGTGTTAGTAAAGAACTTGAAGTATTTCAAAAGATTTTTGAATCATTTTGAAAGAAGAAGTAATACTTGGTTTTTGCAAAACTTAAGAGTTATACTAGCTTTATGGGAAGTTAGGTATAACGACTTAAGAATGTTTTACTGATTTCGGAAATCAGAATGTGTATCGACAAACCACTGCAGCGTTAATAAAAGGAAATGTTTTGACTAATTAAGTATTATTAAAACCAGTAGAAACTTCCATCTGCATAGAAGCTAAGATGAGACAAAATGATATTTCCTAGATCATGGCTGCTGTAATAAGATTGTTATAAACAAGAATATCCTACTCACATATAAGACTTATGTTTCTCAGATAGTTAAAAGAGAATTATATTCTTAACTGAATAAGACTATGAACTACGAAACCCTTCTAAAATAAGAAACTTGAACATTGGAAAAGAAGGTTGCTACTTGATTTTACAAAAAGAAGTAATTGATTTACTTTAAAAAGATAATCACTCTATTTTTCATATACTCCAGGTATTGTGTGGTTTTGTGAAGTAACGATCTTTTAAAGATTTAATGTATGAAGTACTTTGGGGATAGGTACCCAAACTTGTTAGTAGAAAGTACCTTGTGTGAATAACTTGATTGTATTGGTTTGTGATAGCCTTGTAATACTTTCTTGTTGATTTGATAAGTAAGCATGTTAGGATGCTACGTGTGTTAGTATCTTGTGATTATTGTGTAAGGGGGTCACTCTTGTTGTGCTTACGTTGTCAAACGTTAAGCCCGTTGTACTGTTATTGTATCACATACCCCCTTGACTTGTTATACCGAGGGCTTGCCACCCTTGATGCGGGTCTATACGGCTATGCACGATCCTTGTGACTATGCGGAGCGGTAGCTCGAGATTGATCATTCCGGTGTTTAGCCCGACGCGGAGGATTCCTATGCGGTCCGCCGAGACTATGCGGTCTTTTGAGACTATGCGGCCGCGGAGCCTAGGCGGATACCGAGGTTGGCCGCCTTCGATGCGGGTATACCTCAGTGATGCAGGACCATGATTCGAGGAATACCTCATGCGGGTGCGTGGGTGACCTATGCGAGTCGAGAGTTCGTGGATAGACGCGCATTGATATTGCGGGCGAAAGGCCACCGATCATGTGGTGCGGTCTAGAAAGACCTCGAGATACGATTTGTGGTATTTTGGTACTGTGGGTCTTAGTAGTCGGCTATGCCTTCGCACTTGCCGTCACGGTTTTATTGTGATAACTTTGAGCGTGAGTCCTCGACTTGACATGACCGCTATTTATTGTAATCAGATTTTGGTTATCATACATGTCTCCCCTTTATATAGACTACTATGATTTCATTTACACTATTTATTTTCGATTTCACATACTTGGTACTGTTATCGACCTCCCGGGCCGCGCTCATGCCGCAGTAAAGGTACACCGATCGTTGATCCTAGCTCTCGGTCACAGATTTATTTGGGAAGCTCCGTTTCTCCGAGGCTTATCGATGGTATAGTCCCCGCGTCGTAAGTGTTTACATTCGTGGTTTGGCGGGGCCCCGTCCGCCATTGTTGTCGTATCATTCTTAGAGGTGTAGTAATCGCTGTGGCGTGGTTTGTAAAAAGGATTAAACTGCTCATGTTGAAAGAGTTGTTATTTATATATATACCGAAGGTAACCGCTTTGGTTAGCCTGCTTTCTTATTTCAACTGCTTTATTACATCGTTTCATGTATTGTCTTTATGTTCCGATTACTCACGATGTATGGCTACTTGGGTGCCGGGGTAAGGCACTATCACGCCCGTTCGTCGTGACAAAAGTGGTATCGAGCGCTTAATCCTCTGAAAGTGTCTACGCATCGTATCGATAGAGTCTTGATTATCGGTGTGTTGTGCACCACACCAATAATCGTGAGGCTATAGGGTATTTAGGATTGGTTTCTATTCTTCTCACTCGAGATCGTGCCTTAGAGCTATGTTGTAAGTCGGACCCTCGACGTATTTCTTTCCACCGCTATGCCTCGCTGCAGGCAACCCGCCCAGAGGTCAAGGCGTACGGAGCCGCGAGTAGAGTTCAGAGGGTGGCGAGGCACAGCCCAATCATTACCTAGGCGTTGCTTCATTCGGGAGTTTTGCGACGCCACTAGCCCAGCAGAGTTTGGCACTGCGTGGCGGTTCCCATCATGCCATGATATTTGAACCTTCAATTCCACGCAGGGCGGTGAATATAGAGTGCAAAGAAGACGACCACATTACTAGCTATGGATGTGGCTACCGTAAAGTATACCGATGTACCACGTCTTGATGACTATCTAAGAGAGGTTGTGCAAGAGTAATTCTTGATTAGGCTTGAGCATGGCCTGTATGCGGGCTTATGCGCGTGAGCCAAGCGTAGAGATTTACGCGTTAAAAAGGACAGGAGAGGGCGAGCAAAGGTCCTTTAGTAACTTTCGAGGCGAGTCGCCTCACCAAGCAGATTAGATATGCACCTCCGCCAGCAGTGGTCTTCCGATTTCGTGACGCTCGGGGTGTGCAGGAGTTGGTCGTAACTCGTGGCTTCCGGTTCACGCGGTGTGCACGTCCCGGGAATGTCGCTTTTAGTTGGTACTTGTTGCACTGCGGCCGTCGAGCCATGTGTCGAGAGAGTGTCCTTGTAGGAGGACTTAGCCTTCAGATGGTGGGTAGTTCGTCATCTTCCTTATGCGCCTACGGGGCAGTTTGATTTGAACGACTAAGGGAGTGAAGCGAGAGATATAGATATATCTTTAACCCTCTGAGATCGGTATGTGTGATAAGGTGAGTATACCTTAAGTGCTATGTTCGATAACGATGTGTTAGTCGTGATTAGATCATGGTTGTTTAACCGAGTAAGATTTTGGGGATAGAGAAGGTGTGAACCTTAGAGCTTTTACGTAGAGACCTTAGAGGTGAGGCCGTCGAGAAAGGTGTAGTGTTATGTTTGACCTTATCGGAAGTGCATAGTGCACGTGAGTCATGTTTGGGATAGGTCCCTAGTAGTGTGGAATGAAGGGGGTAGTTGAGCTAAGAAGACCGCCAGGTTTTCAAACGTGATTTGTGAGATTGTTCAATCGGGAGCTAGTATTGTGCGGCGTTAGGGTCGGGTTGAGGCCACGCCGCGGTCAACCCGCGGTAGGTTTGGTGGTGGGGTCAGGTTGTGGTGGTCCCGCCTTGTGTTAGGGTTGTGAGGTGTTAGGCCCAAGTTTAGTTAACCAAATGTGCGAGTTCGTGGATGCGATTCGACCGATGGTTGGGCGAAGAGGTCACCGTGTTGTCTTCTAGCTAAGACCGCTTACTCGGCAGAGGTTATGCGAGATGATATATCGTAAAAGGTTGTAAGGCTGCAGGTGCCTACCTTCACCTTATGTCGCATAATGGAGCCCAGTTGCGTTGTTTCTTTTCCGGAGGTTTTACGTGCAAGGTTAGAACTCGAGTAAGTCCCGAATCACATTCGCCTCGGGCGTTGTTTGGATTTCGTGGATAGTTGCGAGAATTGTTGTCTCTGTTGAAGGAGTGTTTGCTACCATTTCGGTGTTCTGATGTCGCCTTTTGAAGCCTTGTAGGGCGGATGTGTGAGTCGCCGTCGATTGGTTCGATGTTGGCGTGATTCGGATAATTGGTTCAGCTTGTTCCGCAGATGTGGATAGAGTAAAGCTTGTCTAGAAGAGGTTCGCGCTCGGAGAAATCGTGCGGATAATCGGCGACGCCAGAGTTCGTGTTGACGGTCGGCCTTCTTGAAAGTACCACCCGGGGTGGGTGTGACGAGTTTTGGAAGACGGAGGAACTTAGCCCGAGTTACTTTGGGCCTTTGAGTCCATGTGAAGAATAGGCGGGTTGCCTATATGTTAGCTTTTGCCGTCCGACTTAGGAGGCAAGATGACCGATCTTCGTATTGTTATGATCGGAAAAGTATCGAGATCCATCCAGTGTTCCCGCTAATGATGACCACGTTAGAGTTAGTAACCCGAAGTTTTGGAAACTGGG
This sequence comes from Przewalskia tangutica, assembly GCA_029844215.1. NCBI lineage: Eukaryota > Viridiplantae > Streptophyta > Magnoliopsida > Solanales > Solanaceae > Przewalskia > Przewalskia tangutica. The sequence goes on from JAQGDG010000259.1 coordinate 147,386, forward strand.
CAAGATCGAAATGTGGTAAGAGTTCGAGTGAGCAGCGACCTCGTGGATCGCATGTAGTCGGCACCATTTGTTGGGTCGCCGAGTGGCACTAGAACCTCGCGCAAAGTGACAAAAGTGGTATCGGAAGAAGCGAGCATGTATGGCGAGCATTGATGTGATCATTTCTTTTGTAAAGAGAAGGTGCGAAGGAAGTATATTTTAGACCCGGAGAGAGGTGTTTGTGGTGATGTTAGAGGTGATTCCTCGTGGACTTGGATGTAAGTATTTTCGCGATTGTTTACGTGGCCATTGTGGCGTGATTGTTTCGTAAGTATGGTAGTAAAGACTATCTTGGCGCACGCTTGTTTTGAGGTTAGAAGGAACATTCGGGACGAATGTTTCTAGAGAGGAGAATGTTATACCCGTATTTCCGCAGTATGTACGTAAGGACGTCGTAGAAAATTTGAACTTGAGAATTAGGCTTGGCGAAATTTATTTGTTCACAACACCCGATTAGAGTCGTTTTTAAAACGCTTTCACGACTTCGTAGGGGAATTTCCGCTATGTCATTTTTAATTTTTGCGGATTTTTCCAGAGACGAAACATTTTGGACCAACAAGAGGCGCCACTTGGCACCCTCTCATTGGTGCGATAGATTGGACGAAATGGGCTAGTAAGGCACGTTTTTGTGCCTTGGCTAAAGTCGAGGTTGGTAGGATATTTGTGTGTAATAAATCCTAGCCCTACACTTGCCTAACACTTGGTTTAATCTTGGCCTTTGGTTGGCCATCCCGACCTATAAATACCCTCTCCCTTTGATGAATTCTTCATCCTTTCCACAAATCTCTAAGTGTAAAAATCCCCACTCTCTTGTTGTGGTTCTCGTCCTCCCCGGCGAGAGCCCTCCCCCTTGTGTGGCCTTGTGGCCGAGACTTCACCCCCCCTCCTAGTGGTGTTGTTCTCGTATAATATACCCCCCCTCTTGGTAGAAATACTCTCAAAAGTATTGTTATAATGCCCAAATTACCTTAGCCGTATACCTTGTTGTATTCTAAGGTTATACCTATACGAAAATGCCCAGAAATACTATTATACTTCCGTCAGTCACAAAACCGAAACCCTAGGAAAATCTCCATAGTCCGTTGGAGTATTGTGTAGAAGTTAGTTAGAACTTCTAAGGGTGGTTTAGAGCGGGTTGGAGCGCTCGGAGTTGGAGCTAAACGATTGCCCAGGATCGACTTTAACTAGGATAATTATGGGCTTATCGAGGTAATTATCTTGTCCCTCTTTTGTAATTGGAAATTACATATTGTTAGAATATATAGTTGAAGTATACTATATATAGAACTGAACGTAGTTATCGGCAATGTCTTTTGACTTAAGCCTGAATAATACTTACGCAATGTCTTGCGACTTAAGCTGAATTTAAAAGAAGAATCTTGAGTAATTACATAGAACATGTATTCAGATGAGACTTGTGTAGTAGTACGTGGAGTAGAATTGTACCGTTAGGGTTAGACGATAACCCCCGGTTGGCTTGGTAGCCTCGATAGAGAGGAGATTTCTGTTTGTTGCGGGGAGGTCGCCGAATGTTCGGTAGAATGTTCTACGATGAGATCTAAATGTTAATAAGCGCCTTGTGGCCTTATAGGTTGAAGTACTACGTGTGGCGCGATCTACTTGGCTTAAGGAGTAGCCGACGGTTGGAAGTACTTAGAGCGTTTTGCTATTAGTCGATACTCGTCGCGAGGTATGTGAACCTCTTCCTATCTCTTCTAGCATGATATGTGTGAACTATGTACGATAGACGTACATGTGCTAAATGTATTTGATTGGTTTAAAACATAAAGTGTTATAACGGCTTTATGGGAAGTTGGTTATAACATCTTTATGTTGGTAAGAAAATACTTGTGGTCTTTAAAAGGTAACTGATTTGAACTATAATCGCTTGTTATGTGTTAGTAAAGAACTTGAAGTATTTCAAAGATTTTTGAATCATTTTGAAAGAAGAAGTAATACTTGGTTTTGCAAAACTTAAGAGTTATACTAGCTTTATGGGAAGTTAGGTATAACGGCTTAAGAATGTTTCTCGATTTGAAATCGAATGTGTATCGACAAACCACTGCGGCGTTAATAAAAGGAAATGTTTTGACTAATTAAGTATTATTAAAACCGAGAAACTTCCATCCGCATGAAGCTAAGATGAGACAAAATGATATTTCCTAGATCATGGTCATTGTAATAAGATTGTTATAAACAAGAATATCCTACTCACATATAAGACTTATGTTTCTCGGATAGTTAAAAGAGAATTATATTCTTAATCAATAAGACTATGAACTACGAAACCTTCTAAAATAAGAAACTTGAACATTGGAAAAGAAGGTTGCTACTTGATTTTACAAAGAGAAGTAATTGATTTACTTTAAAAAGATAATCACTCTATTTTTCATATACTACGTATTGTGTGGTTTTGTGAAGTGACGATCTTTTAAAGATTTAATGTATGAAGTACTTTGGGGATAGGTACAGAACTTGTTAGTAGAAAGTACCTTGTGTGAATAACTTGATTGTATTGGTTTGTGATAGCCTTGTAATACTTTCTTGTTGATTTGATAAGTAAGCATGTTAGGATGCTACGTGTGTTAGTATCTTGTGATTATTGTGTAAGGGTCACTCTTGTTGTGCTTACGTTGTCAAACGTTAAGCCGTTGTCTTGTTATTGTATCACATACCCTTGACTTGTTATACCGAGGGCTTGCCACCCGATGCGGTCTATACGGCCTATGCAATCCTTATGACTACGCGGAGTGCGGTAGCTCGGGATTGATCATTCCGGTGTTTAGCCCGATGCGGGATTCTATGCGGTGCTGAGACTATGCGGTCTTTTGAGACTATGCGCAGCGGAGCCTAGGCGGATACCGAGGGTTGGCGCCCGATGCGGGGTATACCTCGGTGATGGGACCATGATTCGAGGAATACCTCATGCGGTCTGGGTGACCTATGCGAGTGCGAGAGTTCCAGGATAGACGCCGCATTGATATTGCGGGCGAGTGGCGCCGATCGTATGTGCGGTCTAGAAAGACCTCGAGATACGCTTTGTGGTATTTTTTGGTGCTGGTCTTAGTAGTCGGCTATGCCTTCGTACTTGCCGTCACGGTTTTATTGTGATAACTTTGAGGCGTGAGTCTCGACTTGACATGACCGCTTATTGTATCAGTATTTTGGTTATCATACATGTCTCCGCTTTATATAGACTACTATGATTTCATTTACATTATTTATTTTCGTTCACATACTTGGTACTGTTATCGACCTCCTGGGCCGCGTTCATGCCGCAGTAAAGGTACACCGCTGCTCATCCTAGCTCGTGGTCACGATTTGTTTGGGAAGCTCCGCTTCTCGGAGGCTTATCAGTGGTATAGTCCTCGTCCGTAAGTGTTTACATTCGGGGTTTGGCGGGGCCGTCCCGCCATTGTTGTCGATCATTCTTAGAGTGCAGAAATCGTTGTAGGCGTGGTTTGTAAAAAGGATTAAAGCTCATGTTGAAAGAGTTGTTATTTATATATATACCGAAGGTAACCGCTTTGGTTAGCGTCTGCTATTTCACTGTTTTATTACACTGGTTTCATGTATTGTCTTTATGTTCCGCTGATTACTCTGATGTATGGCTACTTGGGTGCCCGGGGTAAGGCACCAGTCACGGGCCCGGGTTCGGGTCGTGACAAATAGAGTGATTATCTCTTGAAGTAAATCAAGACACTTCTCTTCGTAAAATCAAGTAACAACATTCTTTTCCAAATGTTTCAAGTTTGCCTAATTTCAATTACTCAAGTTTCTCATTTTTGAAAGGTTTCGTAGTTCATGGTTTTAATCCTTTAAAACAATTGGAGAAACATGTACCTTATGTGTGAGTAGGTTATTCTTGTTCATAACAATCTTATTACAGCAGCCATGATCTAGGAAATGTAATATCATTTTGTCTCATCTTAGCTTCTATGCAGATGGAGGTTTCTACTGGTTTTAATAACAATTAGTCAGTACATTTCCCTTTATTAACGCTGCAGTGGTTTGTTCGATACTTATTCTGATTTCCGAAATCAGTAAAACATTATTCTTTTAAAAACCAAGTACTCATTACTCGCGAATGAGGTTTTACAACATTTTTAACAAAATGTTAATTACCAAGTAAAACAAGTTAAGTCTCTTATCTTTTAAGATTAAGTCTCTTAACTTTTAAAATCAGTAAGCCATTCTCTTTACCTCTCTTAAGACGTTATACCTAACTTCCCATAAAGATAGTATAACTCTTATGTTTTCAAACCAAGTATTACTCTTCTTTTGAAATACCTAAAGTTCTTTATTATCACACATCAAGTCAGTTATAAGTCAAATCAGTTACCTTTTAAAACCACAAAGCATTTTCTTACCTACATAAAGCTGTTATAACCAACTTCTCATAAGGCCGTTATAACACTTTATGTTTTAAACCAATCAAATACATTTAACACATGTACGTCTACCGTACTACATAGTTATACACATATCATGCTAGGAAATATAGGAAGAGGTTCACATACCTCGCGACGATTATCGACTAATAGCAAAACGCTCCAAGTACCTCAAACCGACGGCTACTCCTTAAGCCAAGTAGATCACGCCATACGTAGTACTTCAACCTATAGAGGCCACAAGGCGCCTATTAACATCAAGATCTCAACGTAGAATATTCTACTGAAAATTCGCAAGATTCTCCCGCAATGCAGAAATCTCTCCTCTATCGAGGCCTGCCTATCAAGACAACCGGGGGTGGTTTATACGCCTAACTGACGTGTACAATTTTACTTCACAAGAAGGCTACACAAGTCTCTACTAATACACCCTATGTAATTCTGATTCATTCTCTTTCTTTATATTCGTGCTTAAGTCAAAAGACATTGCCGCAAGACTAGGTTCGATTCTATATATAGTATACTTCTATATATTCCTACAACATGTAATTTCCAATTACAATAGGGGACAAGATATTTACCTCGATAAGCCCAAAATTATCCAAGTTTAATGTCGCTCGAGCAACGCTTAGCTCCAACTCCGCGCTCAACCCGCTCCAAACCACCCTTAGAAGTTCTAACCAACTTCTACTTAATACTCCAACTAACTATGGAGATTTTCCTTAGGTTTCGTTGTTGTGGACGGAAGTATAATAGTATTTGGCTTTTCGTAAAGTGTAACCTTGGAATACTACAAGGTATAAGGGCAAGGTATTTTGGGTATAGTAACAATACTATGGAGTATTTCTACCAAGAGGGTATTTATACGAGACAACACCACAAGGAGGGTGTATACCTCGGCCAACCCCACTCAGGAGGGGGTACTCGACCAAGGGAAGGTGCTCTCGGCAAAGGCCTTCTCAAAGGAAGAGGAGGGACGAAACACTACAAGGAGAGGGGAGGATTTTAGACTTAGAAATTATTTTAGGATGAATAAGTCTTCAAAGGAGGGTATTTATAGGTCAAAGGTCAACCAATGGCCAAGATCATGCCAAGTGCTAAGCAAGTGTAGGCCAAGATTCATCCATGTACCTTATCCATCTACCACAAAATATCCTACCAACTACTTGACAAAAAGCCAAGACCAATCGGCCACTTTTACCGCCCACACTCCACCAATGAGAGGGTGACAAGTGTCGCCTCTCGTTGGTCCAAATGTTTCGCCTCTCGGAAAATCCGTAAAAATTAGAAATGACATAGCCGGAATTTACCCTACGCGAGTTGTAAAACGTTTAAAAAAACGACTCTAATCGGGTGTTGTGAACAAATAATTTTCGCTTGCACTTTAAGGCACAAACTTTCTACGCACGCCCCACGTATACTGGAAATACGGGGTATAACAAAAATACTTCAAGTCTCTTAACTTTTAAGAAAACCAGTTTCTTAACTTAGAATATCAAGCTTCTTAACTTTAGAATCAAGCTTCTTGACTTTAGAAATCAAGTCTTTCCAAATCAAGTATTCTATACTTGTAAATCAATTCATTTTTTCCTTTAAGAATCAAGTCCCATAACTTGAAAAATAAAGTCTCTTAACCTTTTAAAAATTTGAGGTTCATAGTCTTAAAACTTCATACGTAAATTCTTATAAATTAAGTAACATATACTTTGGTGCGTTGTGAATAAGTTATACTTATTTATAACGATCCATCAAGTAGCCATGATCTAGAAAATGTAATACAATTTTGTCTTATCTTAGCTTCTGTGCAGATGGAGAATTCTACTCATTTTAACTTAATTGATTGTCATTACATTTTCCTTTATTAACGCTACAGTGGCTTGTTCGATACTTATTCTCATTTGTGCCGTAACTTAGCCAAGTCAACTTGGCTCCAAATACCTCCTAACAACTCTTACCAACATCCCCCATAAGACTTGGTAAGAACTTAGGATAACTTAGACATAACCTTTACGTAGAGTAAATCAACATACATGCCTCTTAACTTCTAAGAGTAGAAGGAATCATGAAATAGTACTACATGTATATTCCATACATAGAATCATGTCAAAAGAAGGAAGAGGTTCACATACCTCGCGACGATTATCGACAAATAGCAAAATTCTCCAAAGTACTTCAACATTGCTAGCTATTCCATCCTTCAAGTAGAATACGCTATACTTGGTACTTCAACCTAAAATGGCCATAATACGTCCATTAACCTCTAGCTTCGAACGTAGAATATTCTAAGTGCAAAGTCACTAAATTCTACGGAAAATCGGACAACACTTCCTTTGTTTCTACATACTTTGCCACCTTTTTCAAGGCCGAATTCAATAACCAAACTGTCACGACCCGACCACGGGTCCGCGACTGGTGCCTTACCCCGGGCACCCTAGTGATACAACATCAGAGAAAAACCAGCGGAAATAAAACATACAGATATGAAACAAGATAAAAGAAAACAGTCTAACCAAAACGGTTGCATTTTTGAATATATACGTAAATTTGAACAGTTACATCCTTTACAACTCGCCACAAGCGATTTACAGACCTTAAGAGTGTAATAACAACTATGACGGACAGGCGCCATACCTCGAATGTACAAGAACCTACAACTCGAGAGAAACATACCAAAAGATAAGCCTCCGAGAAACAGAGCTTCCTAATACGCTGAACTGTGATCCTATGAGCGAGGATCAACAACGATGTACCTCTCGCGGCATGAACGCACTGGCCCGAAGGAGGTCGATAACAGTACCAAGTATGTGAAACGAAAATGATGTAAATGAAATCATAGTAGTCTATATAAAGCAGAGACATATATGATAACCAAACTACGATTACATAATATGTAGCGATTCGTCAGTCGTGACTCACGCCTCAAAGTCATCACTCAAATATAACTATGGGCCTCATGCCCGCAACATCAATCATGCGTGGAACACCTTCCTCACCGCTTGGCGCCACGATAACTACACCAAGGATTACACATGAACACGTGTCCCATGTGTCATAAAATCTGCGGGCAAGTAAGGCTAACTACGGATACCAAAGCCCATTATTAATCGGCCGGCAAGTCGAAGCCAACTACGGATACCAAAGCCGTACCAACAAATCTATATAACCATACCACGGCCGACCTGCAAGTCGAAGCCAACTACCGGATACCACCGCGCCACGTAGTGGCGGGGCAATCTAAGACTAACTACCGGATACTGGCCGGAATCACGAGACCGTCACAAAACCGAACGGCAAGTACGAGGCTAACTACGGATACCAAGCCGAATCAACCACGACCTCGGGCAAGTACGAGCCAACTACGGATACCAAGCGAATCGGTAAAACCTCGGAGAGCTAGTCCATGGAATAATAATCACGTATGTACGTGGAATGCTCCACGCTGCCATGCGTCTAAGTAAGATCATAACAAATCGTGGCCCTCCATCGAGAGCGGTGGTATAGAAATACAATACTAGCGACAAGGCTATCACACGCAAACATAGGCAAGTTACACACAACTCAGGATACTTTCATTTTATGCCAAAGTCCAGGATTTAACCCCAAAGTACTACGTACGTTAAATTCTTTTTAAAAGATCCATTTCTTTTACAAATGTCACCCGATGCCCGTATTATCAAAATAGAGTGACTAACATTTTAAGTAAACCAAAACAACTTCCATACTTTCCTTTTTAAACCAAATTAAGACAATACTATGCCTTCTTTTTAGACCAAAACACTTCTCCTTTTAAAGTCAAGTTACCATTTTAAAACTAATGATAAAACCATTCTTTTGTTTTCATAAAGTCGTTATAACTAACTTCCCATAAAGTGTTATAACAACTTTATGTTTAAACCAATTTAAGACAAAACCATGTCTTTCTTTTAAACCAAAACTCTTGATTCCTCAAGTCTCTTTTCTTTTAGAAATCAAGTTCCTTAATATTCCAAATCAAGTCATTTATAAGTCAAGTCTCTTATCTTTTAAAAACCACAAACCATTTCTTTACCTACATAAAGTTGTTATAGCAAACTTCCCATAAAGCCATTATAACACTTTATGTTTTAAACCAACCAAATTCATTTAGCACGTATGCGTCTGGTACTACATAGTTCACAACAATCATGCTAGAAAAGATAGGAAGAGGTTCACATACCTCGCAACGGTTATCGACAATTAGCAAAACGCTCCAAGTACTACAACCTTGCTAGCCTTTTCCACCCTTCAAGTAGAATACTCTACTCGTAGTACTTCAACCTATAATGGCCATAAAACGTCTATCAACTTCTAGATCTCTTCGTAGAATATTCTAAATACAAGATTCCTTATTCTACGTAAAATTCGCAAAGACCTCCGCCCGTAACCACATAAATCTCCTCCTCTACTCAGCCCGCTACTGTGCCAACAACTCCTGGGGATTACACGCCTACCTGACGTGTTCAATTCTACTTCACGGATATACTACACAAGTCTCAGAATACAATCAATGTAAATACAGTTCAATCCTTTTCAATATTCATTCTACATATAGTATACTCAACTATACATTACTACAACATGTAATATCCAATTACAATAGGGGGGATAAAGATCCTTACCTCGATAAGCCCAAAATTATCCAAGATTTATGTCGATCCTGAGCAACGTTTAGCTCTAACTCCTTACGCTCCATCCCGCTCCAAGCAACCCTTAGAAATTTCTAAACAACTTCTCTTAATACTTCAACTCTAAAAGGTGAAGAACACTTAGGCTCTAAGTGTGGCAACTCTCGGCCAAGGGGTAATTTAGGGGCTAGGGGTGTGAAATCTTTTCTAACTTTTGGTTAATAATCTTCCTAATACACTAAGGAAGAACACTTAAAACTTTAAGAATTTTTGGACAAAGTTTGGTCAAGGGAGAGGGGTGTTGGACGAGAACTACAACAAAGGGAGAGAGTATTTTTGCCTTGGAATTTCTCAAGTGTGGATGAAGAATAGTCTTCAACTAAGGGGGTATTTATAGGACATTCAAGGGCTAGGATTGAAGCAAGTGTGTGGTCTAGATTGAGCCATGTGTGTGTGGGTCCCACTTATCCAACCACTACACAAATATCTTGCAAGACTTTGACCAAATGTTTAAAGCCTTTTTCATGTGAAAAATGTGCCAAACCTTGCCCTCCAAATCGTCCAACCTTGCCACCCAAGGGTGACACATGTCGCCCTCCTATTGGTCCAAAATATTTCATCTTCCGAAAATATTCGTAATGCCAAAAATCCGAAAATAAAGTGTGCCCCGCAAAACCGTAAATTCTCCCGTGGGCCCCACGTGACCAATTCCGGAAAGAATAAAATTCCATAATTCTCCAATATTCTAGAAAGTCCGAATACCGAATCCGGGAATCCAATTCCCATTAACGAACCTTTTTCCTTCACAAAATCCGGAAACTTTTCCGTCGAAAAAAAAATCACATCTTTTCTTCCTTTCCAATTTAATGTCGTATTCTCGTACGTATGTCCTCACATACATACCCTGGAAATACTGGGTGTAACATTCTTCCCCCCTTAGAAACATTCGTCCCGAATGTTCCTTCTAAGTCTCCAAACACGCTTGCGCCGGTATAGTCTCCACTACTACACTTACAAAACCGATCAAGCCATCAATGGTCATAATATAACATACGCGTGAATCCCAAATCCAAGCCAACGAGGAATCACCTCGCAGATGTACAACAACACTAACTCTCGCTCCTGGTCCAAAGGATACTCTCTTCGCACATTCACTTCACAAAAAAGATCACTTCCGACCTCTTAACACACATTCACTTCCTTTATTACTCATCGTACCCTTCTCGTACACCCGAATTCTTTCTAGTACACTTACCACACTCCCTTCATCACTTCAATTTCCAAAACCTTGGAGTCACTACCTCCAAACTTGGTCATCTTACTAGCCTCAAATTCCTTTAAGGCCATTCCCGGCCTTCATGATCCGATTCTGGTCGAACATATCCACGAACTCATACGATGGTTACCTAAACTGGCCTAGCACCTCGTGACCCTACCACTTTGGGAACACCTCGGGACCCCACCTCATAAGCTCGGGTTGACGCGAATGGTCTCCAACCCGACCCATAATCGCGCTAAACTCTTGTTCCCGATCCGAACAATCTTATTAACTCACGCCATGAAAGCTACCACTTCCATCTCACACTACCCATGGAATTATCACACAAAACTCCACGTATACTATGCACTGACAAGGGTTAACCGTAAAATCCTTTACTCAAGACGCCTTTACATCTAAGGTCTCAACGTGTAATATTCTAAGGTTCACACCTTCCATGTCCCCATACTTATCCTTTCAACTAACCATGTTTTCTAACTCACAAATAACACAACGCTATCCGTACATACAATAATAAGATCATCATATCAAGCATACTAAACTCTGAGGTTAAGGTTATACCGAAAGATTCAAAATAAGTGATTCAAAGGACCGCTAAAATCGATCTTCCGCGACCTCTGTGGCTCACGGTATATGAACATCCCGCTCGCTATTGAAGGTGAAGAACCGCAACCGATCTCGTAGTCAGTGCTATCCCACTAGTGCCACCTCCGGCCGACAGCCGCATAATGGCCTGGCCGCATGTAAACCAAACTCCCAAACTAGCACGACACTTCTTATGGATTTTACCGCACGGCACATGAGGTAAGGGTGGCCTCATCCGCCAACACCACTACTCCCGAAACTCAACCCTCGAGCTCGACCGCCTCTGAATACTCCGACGCCCAAGGCATAGAGGACCACTCTGAACTGGATGAGGTATATATTCAGTCTGCTGCGGAGGCTGTCTGCCTCGAAAGTTACTAAAGGACCCTGCTATCTTGGCCCTATTATGCTGATCCTAGTCCCTACGTCGGTCTCTACGTTCCTCTATCCCCCATGTGCATGTCAGATACGGCAATGTCCATGCCCGGCTGAAGAGCTACTCCTGTGCAACCCTCCGCTAAATAATCATCAAGTCCTGTGACATATCGGTGCACCCTATCCTCCATGTCTGCCACTAATGCGGGGACATATCGAGCTAAAGAGTGAAACTCTACACTGTACTCCCGAACCGTACGCCCGTTCTGCCTCAACGTCAAAAATCGGTCGGCCCGAGCCCTCCTCATCTGTGGAGGCAAGAAATGCCCATGAGAACTCGTCCCACACCGCTGGAGGCGCATGCTCCCCCCGGGACAGCTCCCACGAATCAAACCAGTCGACTGCAGTATCACGCAGCCGATGCGAACCTAAGACCACCGACTCGGTCTCCGAAGCCTTGATCACTCTCATGATCCGTCAGAATCGCTTGATGACTCCTGCGATCATCCTAGGCCTCGACGTAGAACTCGCGGGTGCAACTCGTAAAATCTCGTAGTCTGTAGCTATCCGCTCTTGGATGAACCACGGTGCATCGAACGGCTGCTGCGTCCACTATCGCCATGTCCGCCACAATCTCGGCTAGTAATCGCCATCTCCAGAACCCATCTCCTCTGCTCCAGTGTGGGATCGAGGCGCAGATATCGTGGCCTCGGTGGCTATCACGCTCGCTCTAAACTTCGGGTGGCGGCATCGTAGAATCCACCATCCGTAGCACCACCCTGTAAAGACGGGCCTGCGTCCGTAACCCTCCGTGCTCTACTCGCAGCGCCTCTGCTTTGCCTTGCCTCTGGCTCTGGTTGCTCTGCGTAGAGGCATAATCGGTACAAAAGAATACGCCGGAGGAGTCCAACTTAAGACACGGCTCTAAGGCACGATCTCGCAGTGAAGAATAGAAACCAATCCTAAATGTCTTGCGACCTCACGATTATAGATGTAAGTGCACAACACACCGATAATCAAGACTACTAGACACGTGTCACGACCGAACCGCCCATGATCGTGCCTTACCCGCACCCTAGTGATACAACATCGTAGAAAAACCAGTGAAATAAAAACTTAAACATACAATTAGATATGGATCAAGATAAAAGAAAATAGGCCAACTAAAATGGTTGCCTTTCGCAAATATATATATCGACATTTGAAGCGATTCTAATCCTTACAACCCGCCCACAACAGGTACTACGCACTTAAGATTTTTACAACAACTACGACGGGACAGGGCCGCCATACCCTGAATGTACAAGAACTCAGATTCGTGGTAACATACCAAAAGATAAGCCTCCAAGGAACGGAGCTTCAATACGCTGAAATGTGATCCTATAAGCGGGATCGACAAATGTACTCTTACTGCGGCATGAACGGCCCAAGGAGTCGATCTGGCAGTACCAAGTATGTGGCGAAATATCAGAATAAAATCATAATAGTCTATATAAAGCGAGACATGTATGATAACCAAACTACAAGACACACATATAAACAATATATCAAGTCGTGACTCGCCTCCAAGTCATTACTCAAATATAACTATGGGTCTCACGCCCACAACATCAATCGTACGTGGAATACCTTTCCTCCACGGCATTTATGATATGATAACACCGCTAAGTACACTGAACATCGTGTCCCGGTGTCATAAAGAGGCGTCGGAAATAATCATAACATGAAGGCGACACGTGGCAAGTGCGATAACCTATACAGATCCACTGCGCCACGTGGCGGGGCAAGTAAAGCTATGCTCCGCATCACAACCGTAAGTCACGGCTTCATCCAAACACCGACTCGAAGGCGACACGTAGCAAGTGCAATAGCCTCCACCAGATCCTCCAGCGCCACGCGAATGGCGGCAAGTAACTGGACTAAGCACCGATCACAACCGTAAGTCACGATACTCGCCGCGAAGCTAACATGGCAAGTCGATAACCTATACCAGATCCACTGCCGTCACGTAGGCGGGCAAGTAAACAAAGCATGCACCGATCACAACCGTAAGTCACGATATCGCCATAAATAACCATAATGGTCACATGCCCACGTAATCCATCATCGGTGTAGACATGCCCATGTAACAATAATAATGGAAGCATACGTGGAATCTTCCACATCGCCAGATGCGTCAGTAAGTTCTCAAGTCAACCTACCTCCATCGAGACGCGGTAGTATAGAAACACAATTCTTGCACAACAAAGGCTATCACAACAAGCATAGACAAGTTACACAACAACAAGCATAGGAGTTATACACAACTCAAGGTACTTTCATTTTATGTTAAAGTCCTGTTTTAACTCCTAAAGTACTACGTACGTTAAATTCCTTTTAGAGATCCATTTCTTTTTCAAAGGTCACCCGATACCCGTAGTATAAAAATAGAGTGACTAACATTGTTAAGTAAACCAAAACACTTCCCTTTGTAAAATCAAGTAACAATATTATTGTCCAAACGTTCAAGTTTGCCTAATTTCAAATGCTCAAGTTTCATTTTTGAAAGGTTTCGTAGTTCATAGTTTTAATCCTTTAAAACAATTTGAGAAACATATGCCTTATGTGTGAGTAGGTTATTCTTTGTTCATAACAATCTTATTAAAGCAACCATGATCTAGGAAATGTAATATCATTTTGTCTCATCTTAGCTTCTATGCAGATGGAGGTTTCTACTGGTTTTAATAATACTTTATTAGTCAATACATTTCCCTTTATTAGCGCTGCTGTGGTTTGTTCGATACTTATTCCGATTTCAAATCAAGAAACATTATTCCTTTTAACAACCAAGTACTCATTACTCACGAATGAGGTTTCACACAAACATTCGTATTAATTCATTTAAGTCAAGCCTCTTATCTTTTAAGATCAAGTCTCTTAATGTTATACCCCGTATTTCTAGAGTATGTACGTGAGGGCGTACGTATAAAAATTTAAGCCTTAAGGTTGGCAAGGTTCGAAATTTGTACACAAGTGCCGAAAAGAGTCGTTTTTCGAAACGTTTTACAAGACTTGCGAAGGAAAAATAAGGCTATTGTTCCGATCGGGAGCAAGTGTTTGGCGATATGGTCGGGTCTTGGACGATTGAGGGTCAACCCGCCGGCTGTATGGTGGTAAGTCAGTTTGGGTGGTCCCGCTTTGATAGGTCACGAGGTGTTAGGCCCAAGTTTAGTTAACCAACGACGAGTTCGTGGATGCGTTACCCGATGGTCGGGCCGATGAGTCGATCCTCTTGTCTTTCAGTCAGGACCATTTACTCGGCAGAGGGTTATGCGAGATGTTATATATCAGGAAGGTTGTAGGGCTGCACGAGGTGCATACTTTCACCCTATGACAGCATGGAGCCGTGTTATGGCTATTTCTTTTGGAAGTTTTACGGCAGTGGTTAGGAACTCGGTGAGTCTCGATGTCGCATTCGCCCTCGGGCGGTGTTTGGATTTCGAGGGTAGTAGAATGGTTGCCTCTTGTTGAGGGAGTGTTTTAATAGCTACCATTTCAGTATTCGAATGTCGCTTTATGACGCCTTGTAGGGGCGGAAGTGTAAGTTGTCGGTCGATTGGTTCGATGTTGGCAAGGTTCAGATAGCTAGTTCATTCTTGTTTCAGCAGTATGTGGATAGGGTGAAGCCTATCCAGGAGAGGTTATCGGCAGCTTGTGCGGATAATCTACGGCACGTTGGAGTTGAAGGTGGGTGTCAAGGTACCACCGGAAAGGGTGAGTTTTGGAAACAGAGGAAAATTAGCGAGTTACTTTGGGCCTTTTAGATCATGTGAAGAATAGGCGGGTTGCCTATATAGCTTTGCCTTCCGACGCGTAGGAAGACGTCCGGTCTTTCATGTTGTTATGTTCGGAAAAGTATCGAGATCCATCCAGTTGTTCCCGATGATGACCAAGTTGGAGGTAGTAACCGGATATTTGGAACCAAGCGATGAGAAAATGTGGTAAGTTATGAGAAAGAGTTCGAGTATACGAGGGGTACGACGAGTAAGGGAAGAAGTGAATATGTGTTAAGAGAATAGAAGTGATCGTTTCTTGGGAGTATCGTTTAAACTTTGGGTGGGAGCTTTTGTGATGTTAGAGGTGATTCCTCATGGACTTGGATGTAAGTATTTGCGTGTGTTATTTTGGCCATGTGTGGCATTGGCAACTTGTTTAAGTTAAGAGGAACTTTATCGTTATCCGTCTTGAGAAGGAACATTCGACGAATGTTTCTAAGGAGGAGAATGTTATACCCATTTCCAGTATGTACGTGAGGACGACGCACGAAAGTTTAAGCCTTAAGTTAGGCTAGGGACGAAATTTGTGCACAACTAGCGAAAAGAATTGTTTTCGACGAAACGCGTTTCCGACTTTGCGAAGGGAAAATTACGGCTATGTCATTTATAATTTTTGTGGATTTTTCATAGAGATGAAATATTTTGGACCAACGAGAGGGCGACACTTCCCTTTTTGTGCTTACGTTGTTAAACGTTAAGCCCGTTGTACTGTTATTATATCACATACCCCCTTGACTTGTTATACCGAGGGCTTGCCACCCTTGATGCGGGTCTATACGGCCTATGCAATGTGTGACTATCGCGAGCAGCGGTATGCTCCAGGATTGATCATTTGGTGTATTATCCGTCACGAGGAGTGCCTTATGTGGTCCGTGTGACTATGCGTCTATGTGACTATGCGATCGCGGAGTCGAGGAGGTACCGCGGGCTACTACCCCGTCGCGAGGAATACCTCATGCGGGCCTATGTGTGGCCTATGCGAGCAGCGGTATGCTCCAGATTAGACGCGCACATTGATCGAGGCGAGTGGCGGCTTCGATCATGTAGTGCGGTCTAGAAAGACCTCGTGATACGATTTATGGCTTTGTTGGCACGTGGGTCTTAGTAGTCGGCTATGCCTTCGTACTTACCGTGCGGTTTATTATGACACAGTGGGACACCGTGTTCATGTATATTCCGTGCTTGTTATATCATGATCGCCGGTGAGGAAGGAATTCCACGCATGATTGATATTTTGGGCATGAGACCCATGGTTATATTTGAGTGATGACTTTAGCATGAGTCCACGACTTGACATATGCTTACATATCGTGTATCGTAAATTGTTTATCATATATGTCTTTTGTTTTATATAGACTATTATGATTTCATTTACGATATTTTGATTCACATACTTGGTGCTGTTATCGACCTCCGAAGTGCGTTAAATCTGCGGTAGAGGTACACGATCGTCGATCCTCGCTCTTAGGATCACATTCATTTTGGGAAGCTCGTTTCTCGAGGCTTATCTTTGGTATAGTCCACGATGTTGTAGGTATTAATGTTCATTCGAGGCGGGGCCCTGTCCGCCATAGTTGTTGCTTCTTAGAGGTTTGTAGTCCGTTGTAAAGTCGGGATATCGCTTTTTGGGTTTATATATATATGCCGAAAGACAACTTTTCCTCAGATAAACTGTGTCTCTTTTACATTGTTTCATGTTGTGTTTTTATATTCCACTTGTCACGACCCGAACCGGGGCCCGTGACTGGTGCCTTACCCCGGGCACCCTCGTGATACAACATCAGAGAAAATCAGCGGAAATAAAAACATAAACATGAAACAAGAGACATGATAAATAAACAGGCCAACCAAAGCGATTTGCCTTACGTATATACATAAAAACCGAACAATTATCCTTTACAAACTCGCCTGCAAAGATTACTACGGACCTCTAAGTGACAACAACTATGACGGGCGGGCCGCCATACCCCAGATGTACAAGAACCTACGCACTCGTGGTAACATACAAAGATAAGCCTCAGGAAGCGGGGCTTCCCAATCTGGCGTGATCCTATGGTGAGGATCCTGACAGATGTACCTACTGCGGCATGACGCAGCCGAAGGAGTCGATCTAACAGTACCAAGTATGTGAAATCGAAAAATCAGTAAATGAAATCATAACGATCTATATAAAACAGAGACATGTATGATAACCAAACTACAACTCATAACATAAAAGCGATGTCAAGTCGTGACTCACGCCAAAGTCATCCTCATGCCGTGGAATCCTTCCTCACCGCGGCGATCTAGGTACAAACCATGTGATACGTATAACATGTCTCGGCCCATCTCATGGACCCGATAGAAACGTGTGGAATACATTCGGTTCATCTCATGAACTTCGGTAGTCGGATGGAATACATTTCCGGTCCATCCCGTGGGCCTTGATGGTCGAGTGAAATACATTCGGTTCATCCCGTGAAACGGTAGTCGAGTGAAATACATTCGCTTCATCCCGTGAACGCGGTAGTCGAGTGAAATACATTCGGTTCATCCCATGAACACGGTAGTCGGGTGAAATACATTCGGTTCATCCACGTGAACCGGTAGTCGTAAAATACGAGACTTGCACAACAAGGCTATCACACGCAAACATAGGCAAGTTACACACAACTTAGGTACTATCATTTTATGCCAAAATCCAGTTCGACCTAAAGTATTACATACATTAACTCTTTTAAAAGATCGTTTCTTTCACAAAAGTCACACAATGTTCGTAGTATAAAATAGAGTGACTATCTTTTAAAGTAAACCAAAACACTTGTAAAATCAAGTAACACATTATTTTCCAAACGTTCAAGTTTGCCTAATTTCAAATGCTCGCGTTTCTCATTTTGAAAGGTTTCGTAGTTCATAGTTTTAATCACTTAAGAATATAATTCTCCTTTAAAACAAATTTGAGAAACATATGCCTTATGTGTGAGTAGGTTGTTCTTGTCTATTACAATCTTATAAAGCGACCATGATCTAGGAAATGTAATATCATTTTGTCTTATCTTAAGCTTATGCGGATGGAGGTTTCTCTTGGTTTTAATAACAATTAGTCAATACATTTCCTTTATTAACGCTGCAATGGTTTGTTCGATACTTAATCTCATTTCGAAATCAAGAAACATTATTCTTTAAAACCAACTACTCATTATTCGCGAATGAGGTTTTACAACATTTTAACAAAATTCATAACAAGTCAAACTAAGTCAAGTCTCTTATCTTTCAAGATCAAGTCTCTTAACTTTCAAAATCAAGTCGTGTATAAGTCAAGTCTCTTATCTTTCAAGATCAAGTCTCTTAACTTTCTACAATCAATAAACCATTCTTTTACCTACATAAAGTCGTTATAACTAACTTCCCATAAAACTATTATAACACACTATGTTTTAAACAAACCAAATCACTTAGCACGTATGCGTCACCGTACTACATAGTTCACAACAATCATGCTAGAAAAGATAGGAAGAGGTTCACATACCTCGCGACGATTATCGACGAATAGCAACGCTCCAAGTACTTCACGTCGGCTACTCCTTAAGCCAAGTAGATCACGCCACACGTAGTACTCCACTCCTAAAACGGTCATAATACTTTTATCAAACCTTTCTCACCATTGAAGACTTATACCAATAAAAAGCCCTCTAATTCTACGGAAAATTCGGCAGCACTTCCCCCGTTTTTACTCACTTTTCCATCTTTTTCCAAGGCCCGAATAACCGTAATATATATACTATATATATATATATAAGGCGTAATAATTAAACAACATAAAGAAGGGGATTACACGCCCAAACGGTAACGCGGTTTACTATCACGCCTCCATAATAACAATAAGTAAAAGAAGGGGATTACGCATGGCCGTGCGCGGTTTACTATCACGCCGTAATAATACAATAATTAAAAGGGGATCACACGCCCCAAACGGAACGCGATTGAACAATCTTCCCTAATGAAATGTAAATACATCCAAGTAAATCATGTCCAAAGTAAATCTGATCCAAAGTAAATACAAATCCTTAAGTTGGGGTCCTGGCCAACTTTGTCCATTTACTTATCCAATTACTTCATTAGTCATCCAACTTATATTCCATCTTAATATAAGTTATAGTTACTTTGTTAATTACTTCTTCACAAGTAAGATACGTTTTACCATTTTAATGGCAAACGGCCAATCCTTTCTTTTAACAAGTTAACAAGATCCAACTCTTTAAACTTTACTCCATATATTATATACTCCATAATATACTTATAATATATGTATAATGACCAATTCACAAAGAGGTTAAGGTTTACTACCTCAAATAGCCCAAAATTATCCAAGAACTTAATGTCGCTCCAAGCCAGTCTTAGCTCCAAATCTTTACTGTCTAATCCGCTACAAGCAACCCATGAAGCTCCTAACCAACTTCTCTTCAAGAACCAACTCCAAAAAGTGAAGAACACTTAGGGTTTCCAACTAGTAAGTTTCGCCAAGGCATGAACAATAGGTTAGGGGTGTGAAATCTTTTCCAACTCTTGGTACACAATCTTCCTAACACCTTAGGAAGAACACTTGAGAGTTTAAGAATTGTTGGACAAATTTAGGTCAAGAAATGGGCTAAAAAACGAGAGCAAGGTCAAGGGAGAAGGGAGGGAATTTCTTGTCTTGAAATGGTTAAGTGTGGAAGTTTTCATCAACTAAGGGTGCATATAGGACAACCAAGGGCTAGGATGAAGGCAAGTGTGTGGTTGAGATTGGGGACAAGTGTGTGTGGGTCCCACAAGCCACTTGTCCACACAAAATATCTAGCAAGACTTGGCCACTTGTCCACAAAATATCTAGCAAGACAAGGCCACTTGTCTTGCCAACTGTTAGCAAATTTCGGCCACGAGGCCACCTGGGGGTGACACGTGTCGCCTCCTATTAAATCCAAAATATTTCATCTTCCAAAATATCCATAAAGGCCAAAATCTCGAAAACAAAGTGGGCCCCACAAAGCCAGTAAATTCCTCCGTGGGCCCACGTGACCAATTCCGAAATAAAATTCCATAATTCTCTAATATTCCACGAAGTCCAAATACCAAATGGGAATCCAATTCCCATTAACGAACCTTTTTCTTCACAAAAACCGAAACTTTTCCGTGAAAAATCACATCTTTCTTTCTTTCCAAAATTTACATTATTCTCGCACATACATCCTCACCTATATACCTCGGAACTACGGGTATAACATTCTTCCCTTAGAAACATTCGTCCGAATGTTCATTCTAAGTCTCCAAGCGTGCTTGTGTCAGTATAGTCTTCACTACTATACTTACAAAGCCGATCATGCCACCAATGGCGAGAATATAACATGTCGCAAAACTCAAATCCAAGCGATGAGGAATCATTTCTAATCTCACAACAGCTCCTAGCTTCAATTTACTCTAAGGCCATTCCGGCGCTTCACGATATACTCGTCTGATGGTTACCTAAACTTGGGTCTAGCACCTCGTGACCACCACCGCTGGCGGGACCACTAACCGACCCCACCAATGCGGGCTGCGGGTTGACGCAAATGGCCCTCAACCCGACCCTAAACGCGCCAACTCTTGTTCCCGATCCGGAACAATCTTACTAATTCACGTCATGAAAGCTACCACTTCCATCTCACACTACCCATGTAATTATCCCACAATATTTCCCCGCATACCAAGTACATCGACAAAGACCAACCGTAAAATCACCCACTCAAGACGGCCTCGCCTCTAAGGTCTCCACGTATAAAACTCTAAGGTTCACACTTTCCATGCCCCCACTTATCCTTCCAACTAACCATGTTTTCTAACTTACAAATAACACAACGCTATCCGCATAGCACACAATAATAAGATCATCATATCGCGCAAACAAAACTCTAGAGGTTAAGGATATACTGTATCTACCGCTTCACTCTAATCATAGGCACGCCTGCAGTGGCATATTGTAGAAGGCGATGAACCTACCATCGATCCGGTAGGCTGCGTCGTCTTCTTGGTACCCTCTATAAGCACATTCTCGTCACATGGCCACGACGGCGCAGTGAAACAAGCACCCGATAAAAGACGACATTCCCCGGGATGACGCCTGCTACATCGTGCACACTGAGGGGGACATGAATCCTGCTGGCTAGAACTCACGTATATCTGTGAACCAGAAGCCCTGGAGCCACGACCGGCTCGAATACCGAGCGTCACGAAGGCGCGGAGGACCACTCTGTACTGGCGAAGGTGCATAACTAGCCTGACGCGGCGGTGGTCCGCCTCGCAAGTTACCAAAGGACCTGCTGTTACGGCCTTGCCTGCGATCCGGTCATTCCGTCGACCTCTCCGTGCCTCGCGTCAGTCGTGAGCTGCGTGCGGGCAATGTCCATGCGGTGAAGAGCTACACCCGAACAAGCCTCGCCAAGTAATCATCGAGCCGGTGGCGTGGCGGTGCACTCGTCCTCCATATCGGTCACTAAGGCGAGGACATACCGAGCCAACGAGTCAAACTCCACGTTGTACTCCTGGCATGCCCGATGCGCGCGTCAAAAATTTGTCGGCGAGCCCTCACCATCTGTGGAGGCAAGAAATGTGCAAGAAATGCCCGAGAACTACCCCAACCGCTGGGGCGCATGTTCCCCTCGGGGCGATTCCATGAATCAAACCCGATCGGCTGCGGATCACGCGGTGATGCGAACCAATACCACCGACTACGCCTCGAGACTCGATCACTCTCATGATCGTGTAGGTCGGATAAACTCACGAGGTCATCCTCGGCTCGATCCATAGAACAACGGCGGGCTCTGACTCGAGAAAGTCGTAGTCTCAAATCTGCTCGGGGTGAACTACGGGTGCTCTGGGGCCAGGCTGCTGCATCGGCCTCTCTCATATCGCCACGACCACGGCGATGGCGACCATCTCCTTGTACCCCATCTCATCTGCTCCAGGCTGTGGGACTGGAGGCTCAGGTACTGTAGTCTCAGCAGCCACTGCTGCGGCTCTAAACTCTGCCGGCGCTAGCGGCGTCGCAAAACTCGCCGTCGGAAGCACTATCTCAGGTAACGACTGGGCCTCTGCCCCGGTAACCCTCCGTGCTCTACTACGCGGCTCCTCGGCTGCCTTGCCGCCAGGCCCGATTGCCTTGCGTGGAGGCATAACTGGCACATAAGAATACGTCAGAGGGAGTCCAACTGACAACACAGCTCTAAGGCACGATCTCAGAATGAGAAGAATGGAAACCAATCCTAAATGTCCTGCAGCCTCCTGATTATAGATGTGGTGCACAACACACCGATAATCAAGACTACACTGACACGATGCGTAGACACTTTCCGAGGACTAATCGCTCACGATACTCACTTTTGTCACGACCGAACGGGGCGTGGATCGTGCCTACCGGGCACCTCGTGATACAACATCGAGAAAATCAGCGGAAATAAAAACATAAACATGAAACAAGAGACATGATAAATAAGCAGGCCACCAAAAGCTTGCCATACGTATATATACATAAAAAGCGAGCAGTTATCCTTTTTACAAACTCGCCTGGCGATACTACTGCACCTCTAAGAAGTGACAACAACTATGGCCGGGACAGGGCCCGCCATACCACGAATGTACAAGAACCTACGGACTGTGGTAACATGCAAAAGATAAGCCTCCGAAGAAGCGGGGCTTCCCAATCTGTTGAGCTGATCCTATGGTGAGGATCCACAACCGATGTACCTCTACTGTGGCGTGAGCAGCCCCGAAGGAGTCGATCTGGCAATTACCAAGTATGTGGCGAAAAATCATAAATGAAATCATAACGATCTATATAAAACAGAGACATGTATGATAACAAACTACAACTCATAACATAAGCGGTCATGTCAAGTCGGGGACTCACGCCTCAAAGTCATCCTCACGCGTGGAACTCCTTCCTCACCGCCGTGATCTAGGTACAAACCATGTGATACGTATAACATGTCTCGGCCCATCTCATGGACCCGATAGAAAGCGTGTGGAATACATTCCGGTTCATCTCATGAACTTCGGTAGTCGGATGGAATACATTTCCGGTCCATCCCGTGGGCCTTGATGATCGAGTGAAATACATTCGGTTCATCCCATGAACGGTAGTCGAGTGAAATACATTCCGCTTCATCCCACGAACGCGGTAGTCGAGTGAAATACATTCCGGTTCATCCCATGAACACGGTAGTCGGGTGAAATACATTCGGTTCATCCATGAACCGTGATCGAGTAAAATACGATACTTGCACAACAAGGCTATCACACGCAAACATAGGCAAGTTACACACAACTTAAGGTACTATCATTTTATGCCAAAATCCGGTTCGACCTAAAGTATTACATACATTAACTCTTTTAAAAGATACGTTTCTTTCACAAAAGTCACCTGATGTTCGTAGTATAAAATAGAGTGACTATCTTTTAAGTAAACCAAAACACTTCCTTGTAAAATCAAGTAACACATTATTTTCCAAGCGTTGAGTTTGCCTAATTTCAAATGCTCGCGTTTCTCATTTTGAAAGGTTTACGTAGTTCATAGTTTTAATCACTTAAGAATATAATTCTCCTTTAAAACAAATTTGAGAAACATATGCCTTATGTGTGAGTAGGTTGTTCTTATCTATTACAATCTTATAAGCGACCATGATCTAGGAAATGTAATATCATTTTGTCTTATCTTAGCTTATGCGGATGGAGGTTTCTCTTGGTTTTAATAACAATTAGTCAATACATTTCCTTTATTAACGCTGCAATGGTTTGTTCGATACTTAATCTCATTTCCGAAATCAGTAAAACATTATTCTTTTAAAACCAACTACTCATTATTCGCGAATGAGGTTTTTACAACATTTTAACAAAATTCATAACAAGTCAAACTAAGTCAAGTCTCTTATCTTTCAAGATCAAGTCTCTTAACTTTCAAAATCAAGTCGTGTATAAGTCAAGTCTCTTATCTTTCAAGATCAAGTCTCTTAACTTTCTGATCAATAAACCATTCTTTTACCTACATAAAGTCGTTATAACTAACTTCCCATAAAACTATTATAACACATGTTTTAAACCAACCAAATCACTTAGCACGTATGCGTCTACCGTAC
Organism: Przewalskia tangutica; assembly: GCA_029844215.1. Classification (NCBI taxonomy): domain Eukaryota; kingdom Viridiplantae; phylum Streptophyta; class Magnoliopsida; order Solanales; family Solanaceae; genus Przewalskia; species Przewalskia tangutica. Next base: position 171,638 of record JAQGDG010000259.1, read on the forward strand.
TACATAGTTCACAACAATCATGCTAGAAAAGATAGGAAGAGGTTCACATACCTCGGCGATTATCGACGAATAGCAAAGCGCTCAGTACTTCACGTCGGCTACTCCAAGCCAAGTAGATCACGCCACACGTAGTACTCACTCTAAAATGGTCATAATACTTTTATCAAACCTTTCTCACCATTGAAGACTTATACCAATAAAAAGCCCTCTAATTCTACGGAAAATTCAAGCGACTTCCGTTTTACTCACTTTTCCATCTTTTCCAAGGCGAATAACGTAATATATATACTATATATATATATATAAGGCGTAATAATTAAACAACATAAAGAAGGGGATTACACGCCCAAACAGTAGCGGTTTACTATCACGCCTCCATAATAACAATAAGTAAAAGAAGGATTACGCTCCAACCGGTAACGCGTTTACTATCACGCCAGAACAATACAATAATTAAAAAGGGGATCACACGCCCAAACGGAACGCGATTGAACAATCTTCCCCTTAACAGAAATGTAAATACAGTCCAAAGTAAATACTGTCCAAAGTAAATACAGTCCAAAGTAAATACAGTCCTTAAGTTGGGGTCCTTGGCCAACTTTGTCCATTTTACTTATCCAATTACTTCATTAGTCATCCAACTTATATTCCATCTTAATATAAGTTATAGTTACTTTGTTAATTACTTCTTCACAAGTAAGATACGTTTTTACCATTTTAATGGCAAACGGCCAATCCTTTCTTTTAACAAGTTAACAAGATCCAACTCTTCCAAACTTTACTCCATATATTATATACTCCATAATATACTTATAATATATGTATAATGACCAATTCACAAAGAGGTTAAGGTTTACTACCTCAAATAGCCCAAAATTATCCAAGAACTTAATGTCGCTCCAAGCAAGTCTTAGCTCCAAATCTTTACGTTCCAATCCGCTACAAGCAACCCATAGAAGCTCCTAACCAACTTCTCTTCAAGAACCAACTCCAAAAAGTGAAGAACACTTAGGGTTTCCAACTAGTAAGTTTCGGCCAAGGCATGAACAATAGGTTAGGGGTGTGAAATCTTTTCCAACTCTTGGTACACAATCTTCCTAACACCTTAGGGAAGAACACTTGAGAGTTTAAGAATTGTTGGACAAATTTAGGTCAAGAAATGGGCTAAAACACGAGAGCACGGTCACGGGAGAAGGAGGGAATTTCTTGTCTTGAATTGGTTAATTGTGGAAGTTTTCATCAACTAAGGGTGCATATATAGGACAACCAAGGGCTAGGATGAAGGCAAGTGTGTGGTTGAGATAGGGGACAAGTGTGTGGGTCCCACAAGCCACTTGTCCACACAAAATATCTAGCAAGACTTGGCCACTTGTCCACACAAAATATCTAGCAAGACAAGGCCACTTGTCTTGCCACTTGTTAGCAAATTTCGGCCATGAGGCCACCTAGGGGGGTGACACGTGTCGCCCTCCTATTCGTCCAAAATATTTCATCTTCCGAAAATATCCATAAAGGCCAAAATCTCGAAAACAAAGTGGGCCCCACAAAACCGTAAATTCCTCCCGTGGGCCCCACGTGACCAATTCCGGAAATAAAATTCCATAATTCTCTAATATTCCACGAAGTCCAAATACCAAACTGGGAATCCAATTCCATTAACGAACCTTTTCTTCACAAAACCGAAACTTTTCCGAAAAATCACATCTTTCTTTCTTTCCAAAATTTCTCATTATTCGCACATACATCCTCACCTATACCCCGAACTACGGGTATAACACCACCATTACTCGATGTATGTCTACTTGGGTGCCCTAAGGCACGATCCCGGTTCGGTCGTGACAATTCGATTTTCAAGGTTTCGGAATAGTTGGTCCATACTTGATCCAGCAAGGATGTGGATAAGGTGGAGCTTATCCGAAGAGGTTATTGGCACTCGAGTCAGCAATGATGTGCGGATAGTCGTCGACACACGAGTTGAGTTGACGTTGGTCTTCTTGACTTACCACCCCGGAAGGTGTGACGAGATTTGTGCGGAAACTTAGCAGGTACTTTGGGCATTTTCAGATCGTTTGTAAATAGGCCAGGTTGCCTATAAGTTAGCACTGTCGTCCGACTTAGGAGGCGACGTCCAGTATTCCATGCTATGTTTTGGAAGAGTATCGAGATCCATCAGTGTTCCCGTTAATGATGACCAAGTTGGAGATAGTAACCCGAGATTTTGGAAGTCAAGCAATGATGTAAATGTGGTGCGTATAGTAGGAAGAGTTCGAGTGTACGAGGAAGGTGCGACGAGTAAGAAAAGAGGCTAAGATGCGTTAAGAAGATGGAAGTGTCCTTTTATAAGTGAAGAGGGAAGAAAAGTATCCTTTGGACCATGGGTGGAAGTTTTTGTGTTGTTATACACGATTATAGGTGATTTCGTTGGCTTGGATTGAGTTTTGCCGCGTATGTTATACTATGGCCATTGGTAAGGATTGGTTTAGTAAGTATAGTAGTGAAGACTATACCACTGCGGTATGTTTTGGAGACTTGAAGGAACATTCGACGAATGTTTCTAAGGAAGAATGTTACACCGTAGTTCCGCAGTATGTATATGAGGACGTGCGAAGAATATGACATTAAAATTGGAAAGAAGAAATATGTGATTTTTCACGGAAAAGTTTCCGAATTTTGAGAAGGAAAAATGTTCATTAATGGAATTGGATCCCGATTTGGTATTCGGACTTTTGGAATATTTGAGAATTATGGAATTTTATTTCCGAATTGGTCACGTGGGCCCACTGAGAATTTACGCTTTGTGGGGCCCACTTTATTTTCGGATTTTTGGCATTACGGATATTTTTGGAAGATGAAATATTTTGGGCAGTAGGGGCGACATGGCACCCCACGTGGCTCATCGTTGGCCAAAAATTAGGGGACCACACGGACACTTGGGCGTTTTTGGGGACAAGTGGGCGCCACTTGTCCCATTTTGTGGTGGACATTTGGTAGGCAAATTACCCACACACTTGGACCCAATATTCACCATACACTTGCCTAGATCTGGCCATTGATTTCTATAAATACCCTAATGCAAGACTTCTTCATCCACACAGAGAGTTTCCAAGTCTTGAAAAATTCCTCCTTTCCTTGTGAGCTCTCAATGGGCTGAAATTGTGAGCTAAAGTTGTCCAAAAATTCTTAAAGTTTTAAGTGTTCTTCCTTAGAGTGTTAGGAAGATTGTGTACCAAGAGTTGAAATATTTCACACCCCTAGCCTAGAAACCTTACCTGGCCAAACTTGCCATAGTTTTAGCCTAAGTGTTCTTCACTTTTTGGAGTTGGATCTTGAAGAGAAGTTGTTTAGAAACTTCTAAGGGTTGCTCGGAGCGGTGGAGCATAAGGAATTGGAGCTAAGCGTTGCTCGGGATCGACTTATAATCTTGGATAATTTTGGGCTTATCGAGGTAATGATCTATGTCCTCTATTGTAATTGGATATTACATATTGTAGTAATTTAGAATTGAGTATAAGATATATTGGAAGGATGTTTATAAAGAATTGAATCAGATTTACATGGATTGTATTTACTGATGACTTGTAGTAATATTGTGGAGTAGAATTGTACACATCCGTTAGGCGGTAACCCCGATTGTTGGTTTGGTAGCGGGCCTCGTTAGAGAGGAGATTTATGTGGTTGCGTGGGGAGGTCCGCCGAATTTTCCGTAGAATAAGGAATCTTGTATCTAGAATTATTCTACGAAGAGATCTAGAGATTGATAGACGTTTTGTGGCCTGTATAGGTTGAAGTACTACGAGTAGCGTATTCTACTTGAAGGGTGGTAAAGGGTAGCAGGGTTACAGTACTTTGGAGCGATTTGCTAATTGTCGATAATCGTCGCGAGGTATGTGAACCTCTTCCTATCCTTTCTAGCATGATGTTTTGTAAACTATGTAGTACGGTAGACGTCGTACGTGCTAAATGAGTTTTGGTTGGTTTAAAACATAAAGTGTTATAATAGCTTTATGGGAAGTTAGTTATAACGACTTTATGTAGGTAAAAGAATGGTTTATTGATTTTAGAAGTTAAGAGACTTGATCTTAAAAGATAAGAGACTTGACTTAATTGAATTGATATGAATTTTGTTAAAAAATGTGAAACCTCATTCGTGAGTAATGAGTACTTGATTTTTTTAAAGAATAATGTTTTACTGATTTCGGAAATGAGAATAAGTATCGAACGAACCACTGCAGCGTTAATAAAGGAAAATGTGGTGACAAATAATTAATTATATTAAACCAGAGAAACCTCCATCCGTAGAAGCTAAGATAAGACAAAATTGTATTACATTTCTAGATCATGGTCGCTTTAATAAGATTGTTATAAACAAGAATAACCTACTCACACATAAGGCATATGTTACTCAAATTGTTTTAAAAGAGAATTATGTTATTAAGTGATTAAGACTATGAACTACTGAAACCTTTCAAAATGAGAGACTTGAGTATTTGAAATTAGGCAAACTTGAACTTTTTGAAAAGAATGTTGCTACTTGATTTAAAAAAGGAAAGTATGGTATTATCTTAATCGTCTTAAAGAGAGTTTAAGCTATGCCGATTTGATACCGAGTCCATGGATGGGCCGGGAATGTATTCCACACGATACCGAGTCCATGGGATGGACCGAATGTATTCCACACGATACCAAGTCCATGGGATGGACCGAATGTATTTCACCGATTTCTATACCGAGTCCATGGATGGACCGGGAATGTATTCCATACGATTCTTATCGAGTCCCGTATGACGTAGAGACATGTATTCCATATGATTCTTATCGAGTCCCATGAGATGGGCCGAGACATGTATTCCATACGATTCTTATCGAGTCCCATGAGATGGGCCGAGACATGTATTCCATACGATTCTTATCGAGTCCCATGAGATGGGCCGAGACATGTATTCCATACGATTCTTATCGAGTCCCATGAGATGGGCCGAGACATGTATTCCATACGATTCTTATCGAGTCCCATGAGATGTGTTATACCCCGTATTTCCAGAGTATGTACGTGAGCGCGTACGTATTATAATTTGAGCCTTAAATTTGGCTAGTTTCGAAATTTGTACACAACACCCGATTAGAGTCGTTTTCGACGAACGTTTCCACGACTTTCGTAGGAAAATTCGCTATGGCATTTTTAATTTTTACGGATTTTTCCGAGAGACGAAACATTTTGGACCAACGAGAGGCGACACTTGTCACCCTAATTGGAAGGAGTGGACGCAAAAGCTAGCCTTTTCACGTTTTGGTGTTGAATTTTGGTCAAGGGTTAGGTAGGATATTTTGTGTAGATGGATAAGGTAGCACATGGCTAAATCTTGGCCTTACACTTGCTATGCACTTGTCTTCATCTTGGCCATTGGTTGCCTTCACTTGACCTATAAATACCCTCTAAGTTGAAGACTTTCTTCATCCAAAACTTGAGCAATCTATCTAAGTCTCAAATACTCCTCCTCTTGTCTTGCTATCGTCCAAAGTCCCCTCCCCTTTGAGCAAGGCCCTGGCCGAGAGCCTCCTCCCCTTTGTGGTGCTAGCCAGAAGGGTACACCCTAGCCTAGTTGTCTCGTATAAATACCCCTTTGTGGTATAGAAATACTCTCCTAGTATTGTTATAATGCCCAAATACCTTGCCCAAATACCTTATAGTATTCCCAAGGTTACACTTTTTCAAAAGCCCGAAAATACTATTATACTTCCTCACAAAAACGAAACCCTAAGTAAATCTTCACCCGTAGTTGAAGTGTTAAGTAGAAGTTGGTTAGAACTTCTAAGGGTTGTTTGGAGGTGGAGCGCTGAGTAGGAGCTAAACCTTGCTCGGGATCGACATTTAAACTTGGATAATTTTGGGCTTATCGAGGTAAACATTCTTGACCTCCTTGTAATTGGAAATTACATGTTGTAGAGTATATAGTTAAGTATACTATATATAGAACTGAACATAGTTGCGGCAATGTCTTTTGACTTAAGCCCGAATAATACTTACTGCAATGTCTTGCGACTTAAGCCCTGAATTTTAAAGTGAATCGAATCAGAATTACATAGACCGTATTACATGAGACTTGTGTAGCATTCTTGTGTAGTAGAATGGTACACGTCCCGTTAGACGTGTTAACCCCCCGGTTGGCTTGGTAGCGCCTCGATAGAGGAGATTTACGCCGCTGTGGGGAGGTCGCCAATTTTACGTAGAATATTCTACATTGAGATCTAAAGATATTAATAGCGCTGTGGCCTCTATAGGTTGTACTACGTGTGGCGTGATCTACTTAGCTTAAGGAGTAGCCGACGGTTTGAGGTACTGGAGCATTTTGCTATTAGTCGATAATCGTCGCGAGGTATGTGAACCTCTCCTATCTTTTCTAGCATGATATGTGTGAGCTATGTAGTACGGTAGAGCGTACGTGTTAAGCGTATTTGGTTGTTTTAAAACATAAGTGTTATACTAGCTTTATGGGAAGTTAGGTATAACGTCTTTAAGTGGTGGTAAAATGAATGGTTTATTAATTTCAAAAGTTAAGAGATTGGATCTTATAAATAAGAGACTTAACTTAAATGAATTAATATGGATTTTGTGAAACCTCATTCGAGTAATGAGTACTTGGTTTTAAAAGGAATAACGTTTCTTGATTTCTAAATCGAATGTGTATCAATAAACCACCGCAGCGTTAATAAAGGAAAATGTAATGAATAACTAAGTATTATTAAAACCAAGAGAAACCTCCATCTGCATGAAGCTAAGATGAGACAAAATGATATTACATTTTCTAGATCATGGGCTTAATAAGATTGATTATGAACAAGATTAACCTACTCACCTATGGCATATGTTACTCTATTGTTTTAAAAGAGGTTAAGACATTGAACTATGAAACTTTTCTAAAAGAGACTTGCGTAATTGAAATTAGGCAAGCCGGAACTTTTAGGAAAAGAAAGGCATTGTGTTGTCTTAAAATGGTTTAAAACATAAAGTGTTATAACGACTTTGTGGGAAGTTGGTTACAACGACTTTATGAAAACAAAAGAGGTTTTATCATTTGTTTTAATGCGTAACTTGACTTTTAAAAGAAAAGTATTTGGGTCCAAAGGCATGGTATTGCCTTAATTTGATCTTAAAAGGAAAGTATGAAAGTTGTTTTAGTTTACTTAAATGATATAAGTCACACATTTTTTATATACTATGGGTGACTTTTAGAAAAGGAATGAATCTCTTAAAAGGAATTTACGTACGTAGTACTTTAGGGTTAAAATCCGGACTTTGACATAAAATGAAAGTACCTTGAGTTGTGTGTAACTTGCTTATGCTTGTTGTTATGAAACTTGACCATGTTACTTGTCATATCCGTGTTATTAAAGTACTCTGTTCTACTCGACTACAGGTTCATCCGGGAATGTATTTCACTAGATTACGGTTCATCCGAATGTATTTCACTTGATTCTGGTTCATCCGGGAATGTATTTCACTCGACTACCGGTTCATCCGGGAATGTATTTCACTTGATTACCGGTTCATCCGGGAATGTATTTCACTCGACTACCGGTTCATCCGGGAATGTATTTCACTTGACTACCGGTTCATCCGGGAATGTATTCCACTCGACTACCGGTTCATGGGATGAACCGGAAATGTATTCCACACGTTGCTATATTAGGTCCATAAGATGGGCCGAGACCTGTTATGCGTATCACATGATTTGTACCTAGACTGCCGGCAGTGAGGAAGGAGTTCCACGGGCATGAGGGATGACTTTTAGGGCGTGAGTCCCTGACTTGACATGACTGCTCTTATGTTGTGAACTGTAGTTTGGTTATCATACATGTCTCCTGCTATATAGACTATTATGATTTCATTTACAGTATTTTACAGTTTCACATACTTGGTACCTGTTGTACTGACCTCCTTCGGGGGGCTGCGTTCATGCCGCAGGTAAAGGTACATCGACTGTCGATCCCCGCTTATAGGATCACATTCAGCGTGTTGGGAAGCTCCGTTCCTTCGGAGGCTTATCTTTGGTATGTTACACTGAGTCCAGGTTCTTGTACATTCGTGGGTATGGCGGGCCCTGTCCGTCATAGTTGTTATCCTTCTTAAGTCCGTAGTAATCTTGTGGCGAGTCCGTAAAAGGATAAGCTCGTATTTATGTATATATCTTGGCGCATCGTTTTGTTGGCCTGTTTATTAATCATGTCTCTTAATTCATGTTCATGTTTTTATTTCCGCTGATTTTCTCTCGATGATGTATCACTAGGGTGCCCGGTAAGACACGATCACGCCCGGTTCGGTCGTGACAAAAGTGGTATCGAGCGATTAGTCCTCGGAAAGTGTCTACGACCGTGTCTAGTAGAGTCTTGATTATCGGTGTGTTGTGCACCACATCTATAATCGAGGCTATAGGACATTTAGGATTGGTTTCCATTCTTCTCATTCGAGATCGTGCCTAGAGTGTGTGATAAGTTGGACCCTCCGACGTATTCCTTTCCTTTACCGTTATGCCTCCGTAAGGCAACCGAGCCCATGGGCAAGGCGATCGAGGAGCTATTAGTGAGATACTGAGGAGCACGAGGCGCAGCCCGCCAAGATCGAGACAAGTGCCCGACGGCGGGTTTCGCGGCCACAAAGACCAGCGAGTTAGAGCCGCAGCGGTGGCTGCGAGACTACAATACTGAGCCTCCACCCCACACCGAGCGAATGAGATAAGTACAAGGAGATGGCGATTCTTGGCCGTGGTCGTGGCCGATATGAGATAGGCTGAATCAGCGATTCCACCGATAGCACCCGTAGTTCACCCCGAGCGGTTTGAGGCTACGTGACTTTCGAGTTGTAGCCCTCCGGTTCTATGGATCGAGAGCCGAGGACGACTCGGGAGTTTATCCGACAGACTACGGATCATGAGAGTGATCGAGCCTCGAGGCGAGTCGGTGGTATTGGTTCGCATCACCGCGTGATCTGCGATTGGTCGGTTTGATTCGGGAGCTGTCGGGAAGAGCATGCACTTCCAAATTTGGGACGAGTTCTCGAGGCATTTCTTGCACATTTCTTGCCTCCACAGATGAGAGGGCTCGGGCCGACAGATTTTTGACATTAAGGCGGATCGGCGGGCGGTTAGAAGTACAATGTGGAGTTCGACTCATTAGCTCTTTCGGTATGTGCATTGTAGTAGCGATATGGAGGATGAGTACACCGCCACGCCACCGGCCGATGATTACTTGGCGAGGCTTGCGGTGTAGCTCTTCACCGGGCATGGACATTGCCCGCATGCAAGCTCGCACTAGGATGTGAGGCACGGAGAGGTCGGCGGAATGACCGAGATCGCGAGAAGAGGGCGAGCAACAGGTCCTTTGGTAACTTTCGGGCGACCGCCAAAGAATCTAGTTATGTACTCCACCAAGACTGAGTGGTCCTCCGCGATCTTGGTCGTTCGGTATTCGGGAGCTGGTGAGCTCCGTGGCTTCGGTTCACGAGTTTACGTGAGTGCTAGCCAGGATTCATGTCCCTCGGTGCACGATGTGGCAAACATCATCCCGGAATGTCGTTTTACCGGCTTGTTTCACTGCGCCGTCGAGAGCCGTGTGGACGAGACGTGCTTATAGGAGAGGTACCGGCATAGCGCAGCCTACCGGATCGATGGCGGGTTCATCGCCTTCTACAGTTATGCGCCCTGCAGGGCAGACTTATGATTAGAGTAGAGCGGTAGCTTCAGGTATATCCTTAACCCTCTATAGGCTTGTATGTTTTGATGTTATGTTAATGTGTTAAGTGTTATGTTCGAATAGCTTTGTGCTAAAATGTGATTTAGGAACTCGTTGGGGAAAAAGGGTAAGCACAGGGTGAAAATGATGAACCTTAGAATATTACAGTTGAGACCTTAGATGTAAGGCCGTCTTGAGTACAAGATTTTGCAGTGATCTGGTGAGTGCATTTTTGCTGGAATGTATTGTGTGATAAGTCCCTGGGTTGGGTAAATGAAAGTGGTATCTTTCATGATGTGATTTAGCAAGATTGTTCCGTGTCGAGGAGCAAGAGTTGGCGCAACATGGGTCGGGTTGGGGCCGTGTGCGGGCCAACCCGCACTGCTTTGAGGTGGTCAGCTCAGGTGGTCCCGCCGGTGGTAGGGTCACGAGGGTCTTTGGGCCCAAGTTTAGTTGACCATCGTATGAGTGCGTGGGTGTGTCAGGCCAGAAGCAGATCGTGAAGGCCGGAATGGCCTTAGGAAGATTGAGGCTAGTAAGATAACCAAGTTGGAGTGGTGACTCAAGGTTTTGAAAATCGGCGATGAAGTGTAGTACGTATATGAGAAGAGTTCAAGTGTTCGGAAGGGCACGGCGAGTAAAGCGGGAGAGTGCGTGTTACTTTGTTGCCATGTGTGGCATTGGAAATTTGTTTAAAGTTAAGAGGAACTTTATCGTTATCCGTCTTGAGAAGGAACATTCGGGACGAATGTTTCTAAGGAGGGGAGAATGTTATACCCCGTATTTCCAGAGTATGTATGTGAGCGCGTACCTATTATAATTTGAGCCTTAAAGTTGGCTAGTTTCGAAATTTGTACACAACACCCGATTAGAGTCGTTTTTGGTCGAAAAGTTTCCACAGCTTTCGTAGGGAAAATTCCGGCTATGGCATTTTTAATTTTTACGGATTTTTCCGAGAGACGAAACATTTTGGACCAACGAGAGGGCGACACTTGTCACCCTCTAATTGGAAGGAGTGGACGGAAAAAGCTAGCCTTTTTCACGTTTTTGGTGTTGAATTTTTGGTCAAGGGTTAGGTAGGATATTTTGTGTAGATGGATAAGGTAGCACATGGCTAAATCTTGGCCTTACACTTGCTATGCACTTGTCTTCATCTTGGCCATTGGTTGGCCTTCACTTGACCTATAAATACCCCTCTAAGTTGAAGACTTTCTTCATCCAAAACTTGAGCAATCTATCTAAGTCTCAAATACTCCCTCCCTCTTGTCTTGCTATCGTCCAAAGTCCCCCTCCCCCCCTTTGAGCAAGGCCCTTGGCCGAGAGCCTCCCCCTCCCCCTTTGTGGTGCCCTAGCCGAGGGGTACACCCCCCCTAGCCTAGTTGTCTCGTATAAATACCCCCAATCGGTGGTATAGAAATACTCTCCTAGTATTGTTCTAATGCCCAAATACCTTGCCCAAATACCTTATAGTATTCCCAAGGTTACACTTTTTCAAAAGCCCAGAAAATACTATTATACTTCCCTCAGTAACAAAAACGAAACCCTAAGTAAATCTTCACCCGTAATTGAAGTGTTAAGTAGAAGTTGGTTAGAACTTCTAAGGGTTGTTTGGAGCGGGTTGGAGCGCACGGAGTAGGAGCTAAACCTTGCTCAGGATCGACATTTAAACTTGGATAATTTTGGGCTTATCGAGGTAAACATTCTTGACCTCCTGTTGTAATTGGAAATTACATGTTGTAGGAGTATATAGTTAAGTATACTATATATAGAACTGAACATAGTTGTGCGGCAATGTCTTTTGACTTAAGCCTGAATAATACTTACGGCAATGTCTTGCGACTTAAGCCTGAATTTTAAAAGTGAATTGAATCAGTAATTACATGGGGTCAGACATGAGACTTGTGTAGCATTGATGTGTAGTAGAATGGTACACGTCCGGTTAAACGTGTTAACCCCCTCGTTGGCTTGGTAGCCGCCTCGATAGAGAGGAGATTTCTGATGCGGGAGGTCTTTGAATTTTACGTAGAATATTCTACATTGAGATCTAAAGATATTAATAGCGCCGTGGCCTCTATAGGTTGTAGTACTATCGTGGCGTGATCTACTTAGCTTAAGGAGTAGCCAGCGGTTTGAGGTACTTGGAGCATTTTGCTATTAGTCGATAATCGTCGCGAGGTATGTGAACCTCTCCTATCTTTTCTAGCATGATATGTGTGAGCTATGTAGTACGGTGACGCGTACGTGTTAACTGTATTTGGTTGTTTTAAAACATAAGTGTTATACTAGCTTTATGGGAAGTTAGGTATAACGTCTTAAGGGTGGTAAAATGAATGGTTTATTAATTTCAAAAGTTAAGAGATTGGATCTTATAAATAAGAGACTTAACTTAAATGAATTAATATGGATTTTGTGTGAAACCTCATTCGTGAGTAATGAGTACTTGGTTTTTAAAAGGAATAACGTTTTACTGATTTCGGAAATCAGAATGTGTATCAATAAACCACTGCAGCGTTAATAAAGGAAAATGTAATGAATAACTAAGTATTATTAAAACCAGTAGAAACCTCCATCTGCATAGAAGCTAAGATGAGACAAAATGATATTACATTTTCTAGATCATGGCTGCTTAATAAGATTGATTATGAACAAGATTAACCTACTCACCTATGGCATATGTTACTCTATTGTTTTAAAAAGAGGTTAAGACATTGAACTATGAAACTTTTCTAAAAAGAGACTTGCGTAATTGAAATTAGGCAAACTGGAACTTTTAGGGAAAAGAAAGGCATTGTGTTGTCTTAAAATGGTTTAAAACATAAAGTGTTATAACAGCTTTGTGGGAAGTTGGTTATAACGACTTTATGAAAACAAAAGAAGGGTTTTATCATTTGTTTTAATGCGGTAACTTGACTTTTAAAAGAAAAGTATTTGGGTCCAAAGGAAGGCATGGTATTGCCTTAATTTGATCTTAAAAAGGAAAGTATGAAAGTTGTTTTAGTTTACTTAAATGATATAAGTCACACATTTTTTTTATATACTACGGGTATCGGGTGACTTTTAGAAAAGGAATGAATCTCTTAAAAGGAATTTACGTACGTAGTACTTTAGGGTTAAAATCCGGACTTTGACATAAAATGAAAGTACCTTGAGTTGTGTGTAACTTGCTTATGCTTGTTGTTATGAAACTTGACCGTATTCGTGTGATAGCCTTGTTATGCAAGTACTGTGTTCTACTCGACTACCGGTTCATCCGGGAATGTATTTCACTTGATTACCGGTTCATCCGGGAATGTATTTCACTTGATTACCGGTTCATCCGGGAATGTATTTCACTCGACTACCGGTTCATCCAGAATGTATTTCACTTGATTACCGGTTCATCCGGAATGTATTTACTCGACTCCGGTTCATCCGGAATGTATTTCACTTGACTACCGGTTCATCAGAATGTATTCCACTCGACTACCGGTTCATAGGATGAGCAGGAAATGTATTCCACACGTTGCTATATTAGGTCCATAAGATGGGCCGAGACTTATGCGTATCACATGATTTGTACCTAGATCGCCGGTGAGGAAGGAGTTCCACAGGCATGAGGATGACTTTTAGGCGTGAGTCCACGACTTGACATATTTGCTCTTATGTTGTGATCTTAGTTTGGTTATCATACATGTCTCTGCTTTATATAGACTATTATGATTTCATTTACTGATTTTCTGATTTCACATACTTGGTACTGTTGTCGACCTCCTTCGGGGCTGCGTTCATCTGCAGTAAAGGTACATCGACCGCCGATCCCCGCATAGGATCACATTCAGCGTGTTGAAGCTCCGTTCCTTGAGGCTTATCTTTGGTATGTTACCACAGTCAGCAGGTTCTTGTACATTCGGGGTATGGCGGGCCCTGTCCGTCATAGTTGTTATCACTTCTTAGAGTCTGTAATCTTGTTGTGGCGAGTCTGTAAAAGGATAACTGTTCGGGTATTTATGTATATATACTGAAGGCGACTGTTTTGGTTGGCCTGTTTTTTTATCATATCTCTTGTTTCATGTTCATGTTTTTATTTCCGCTGATTTTCTCTGATGTTGTACCACTAGGGTGCCCGGGGTAAGGCACCAGTCACGGGCTCCGGTTCGGGTCGTGACAAGATGGGCCGAGACATGTATTCCATACGATTCCTATCGAGTCCCATGAGATGGGCCGAGACATGTATTCCATACGATTCCTATCGAGTCCCATGAGATGGGCCGAGACATGTATTCCACACGATTCCACCTCGAGTCCCGGGATGGGCGAGACATGTTATACGTATCATACGATTTATACCTAGGCTAGGCGGTGAGGAACGAGTTCCACGGGCATGAGGATGACTTTGAGGAGTGAGTCCTGCGCCGACATGACTACTTGTATGTTGTAAACTGTAGTTTGATTATCATACATGTCTCCTGTTTTATATAAACTGTTATGATTTCATTTACTGTATTTTCCAGTTTCACATACTTGGTACCTGTTGTACTGACCTCCTTCGGGGGGCTGCGTTCATGCCGCAGGTAGAGGTACATCGGTTGTTGATCCTCGCTCATAGGATCACGATTCAGATTAGGAAGCTCCGTTTCTCGGAGGCTTATCTTTTGGTATGTTTCCACGAGTTGTAGGTTCTTGTACATTGAGGTATGGCGAGCCACTGTCCCGTCATAGTTGTTATTACATTCTTAGGTGCATAGTAATCTTGTTGTGGCGGGTTGTAAAGGATGTAACTGTTCAATTTCTGTATATATGCAAGAAGGCAACCGTTTTGGTTGGCCTGTTTTATTATCATATCTCTTGTTTCATATCTGTACATTTTATTTCCGCTGGTTTTTCTCTGATGATATATCACTAGGGTGCCCGGGGTAAGGCACCAGTCACGGGCCCGGGATCGGGTCGTGACAAGACTTATACTTTCAAATCAAATCACATAACTTTCAAAATACTTCAAGTCTCTTAACTTTTAAGAAAACAAGTTTCAAAGTCTTAAAAACTTCATACGTAAACTCTTTTAAATTAAGTAACATATACTTTGGTGCGTTGTGAATAAGTTATACTTATTTATAACGATCTTATTCAAGTAGCCATGATCTAGAAAATGTAACACAATTTTGTCTTATCTTAGCTTCTATGCAGATGGAGAATTCTACTTGTTTTAATATAATTAATTGTCATTACATTTTCCTTTATTTATGCTGCAATGGCTTGTTCGATACTTATTCTCATTCGTGCCGTAAATTAGCCAAGTCAACTCGACTCCAAATACTTCCTAACGACTCTTACCAACATCCCCCATAAGACTTGGTAAGAACTTAGGATTACTTAGACGTAGCTTTTACATAGAGTAAATCAACATAACTACCTCTTAACTTCTAAGAGTAGACGGAATCATGAAATACTACTACATGTATATTTCATACATAGAATCATGCCAAAGGAAGGAAGAGGTTCACATACCTCGCGACGACTGTCGACAAGTAGCAAAATGCTCCAAAGTACTTCAACCTTGAGCTATTCCATTCTTCAAGTAGGATACGCTATACTTATTCAACCTATAATGGCCATAACATGTCCATTAACCTCTAACTTTAGACGTAGAATATTCTAAGTGCAAAGTCACTAAATTCTACGGAAAATCGGACATCACTTCCTTTGTTTCTACATACTTTGCCACCTTTTTCAAGGCCGGATACAATAACCAAACACGCCACATTTAAGGCCCAATCAATACAATCAACAATAGGGGATTACACGCCTACTAGACGTGTAAAATTCCGCCCCACAAACGATATCAAACTAATATAACTACTAGGCCAATTCGGCAAACTTGAGGTACTATAACATCAATTCTAATCCAATTTCCATTTCAATCCAAGTTGTTAGCATAACATGATATCAAGTCGCAATCGATTATACTACTATAATCTTCAAGTAAGTAACATCACGGCGATTCTAAATCGACAAATTGTAATCCAACTTCAAATGGCTAATATGTCATTTCGGATTTTAGGCTACAACAATCCATAACACTTATAAAACTTCAACACATACTTCATGCTAGTAAAATGTAAGGCTAACAACAATATGAAATCTTGTAACACTTAAGAGACAAGATTATTACCTCAACGAATCTTAATCCAACTCCAAATCCGAAGTCGCTCCCTAGAAACTTAGAGCCCCTTCAAGACACTTCAATACGCTACTTGATACCCTTGGAACCATACCAACAACTTTCCTTCAAACTTCCAAACAAAACCTAGAAAGCAACTAGGTTT
Organism: Przewalskia tangutica; assembly: GCA_029844215.1. NCBI lineage: Eukaryota > Viridiplantae > Streptophyta > Magnoliopsida > Solanales > Solanaceae > Przewalskia > Przewalskia tangutica. The sequence continues at coordinate 187,666 of JAQGDG010000259.1, forward strand.
TTCACCTTGCGACTAATACGAAAACTATCTTTTTAGAGATTTTCTATTGAGATACGCTTACAATACACTCATGAACCTTGGTTTAAAGTGTGGAGCTAAATGGATCACAAACACAATTTTTTGTTGTTTTGAGCTAGCAAACCCGAGAGCTAGTTCTTGTTGTTCATCAATTTCTTGATTTTTTTTCCAAGTGTTGGCATTAGTCTTGCTACTAGTAGTATTATATAGGGACATGGAGGGTCAAGATGTAAACAATTGGGTGGTTTGGATGAAGTCTTATTAAATATCAAGACTTTGTGGACCCATTGACTTAGTCAATTTTGTCAAGCTCTCAACTTGCAAGACTTAGTCATCCTACAAAGGTCAAATGACACTTTTAACCTTGCCTATTTCGACCAAGGCTCCATAAGGGGGGTGACACGTGTCGGCCTCCCATTCGTCATAATATTACGTTTTCCGACAAATTTTATAATTCCGATAAATTTTTACAAGTCTCAAATCTTAACACTTGTGAGTTCTTACGTACATTCTTAAAACATGTCCTAAAAAATACGGGGTGTAACATTCTTCCCCCCTTAGAAACATTCGTCCCCGAATGTTCTTTCGGAGTCAAACTTATAATTAGCGACATAGTTACCTTTTTACCACCCCGACATACCAATAATTCCACACATGGCCCTAATACCTCACACACGCATATCCGTCCATCATAAGCCCAAAAGAGATTATCTTTTTGTACTTCCAACTCCTTCTAGCATATTCATAGTCTCAATATAATCTGTTCATGACACTTAAACATACCACAACTTTATCATGCATACAAGTTTCTAAAGGGCCAAAGACATACCTGAAATCATATAGGCGGTTCAAAGGACCGCTAAAATTGGGAACTTCCACCACGACCTCTGCCACGGCCTGTCGGTGCATGAACTCCTGCCTAGCTATTGAAGGCGAAGAACCCCCGATCCAAGAAGCGGTGTTGTCCCACCAGGACCCCCTCTATAAGGACACTCTCTTAACATATGGCCTAGACGACCACAAGAAAAACAAGCACCCGTACCGGCGCGACATACCCCAGAATGTAACCTACCACACTGGGCGCATTGAGGCAAAGGTGGCCTCGACTGACTGGAACCCCCATCTCCCTGAGACTCTGAAGCTCTAGAGACCTGACCGGCCCCTGCATTCCCGGGGTTGTAAAACCCCCCGCCGGAAAACTGTGGAGGAGCACTCGGTGCTGGCTGCAATGTAGACCTAGTCTGCTGCTGAGGCTGTCCGCCTCGAAAACTGCCCTGAGACCCTGCTGTCCTGGCCCTCTTGGGCTGGCCTGAGTCAATCTGATCCTCCCTCTCTCTATCCTCTATCCCCTGCGCATAGGCCTGCATCCTAGCAATGTCCATACCGGGCTGAAGAGCCACCCCCAAGCATGCAGTAATCATATGACGGTCTAGCCCCATCACATAACGATGAACTCTATCCGCCATGTCAGCTACAATGGTGTGCGCATGCCTGGCCAAGGAGTCAAACTCCAGGCTGTACTCCCTGATGGTCCTCCCATTCTGCCTCAATGACAAGAACCTATCAACACGGGCTCTCCTCATTTCAGGAGGCAAAAAGTGATCAAGAAAGGCCTCCGTGAACTCATCCCAAACTGCTGGACGAGCCCCCACACCTCTCGACAGCTCCCAAGACTCAAACCAGTTCAACGCAATATCGCGTAACCGGTAAGAGGCTAGCATAACAGACTCAGTCTCTGAAGCCCTAAGAACCTGCATAGTCCGCTGTAGCTGCCGAATGAACTCCTGCGGATCCTCCTCAGACCTCGAACCATAAAACTCGGGCGGATGACAACCCAGAAAATCCCGAATCCATAAGCCCCGGCTCTGGGTTAGGCTGCTGCTCCTGTGGCGCCGCCTACCACTATGCTAGTCAATAGCCTTATCTGCTCTCCATAATCCCTAAACTCCGCCCCTGGCTGTGGAACTGGAGGCTCTGGTACCGGAACCGCTGGAGCTACTGCCGCCCTCGGCTCCTCTAATACTGTCGGCGTGGCTGAACTTGCCGACCCGCCTACCACCTCAGGCATAGTGCGTACTGAGTCCGTAACCTCTCGAGTACCGCTAGCGACTCCTGCTGCCTTGCCCTACAGGCCCTGGTCGCCTTCAGTGGAGGCATAAGCTGTTTCTTAGAATAGGTCGGAGAGGATTCAACCTAATAAGATGACTTCTGCACGATCTCGGAGAGAAGAATGAAACCAATCCTAAATGTCTGCGACCTCCGATTATAGATGTGGTGCACAACACACCGATAATCAAGACTCTACTAGACACGATCTGTAGACACTTTTCGAGGACTAAGCGCTGCGATACCACTTTTGTCGCGACCCGGCCTCGGCCTCGTGCCCTACTGGCACCCGTTCGTATACATCGAGATAATCGGAACATGTATGAAACTTATAAAATAACTCAGCGAAATGAAACAACGAGTTAGCGATGAGGCTACCTTCCGAACATACATAAACAACCGACGCGCCTCATTTCCTTACAAAGCGACCCACATATGTGACTACAGACCTCTAAGAGTTTTAACATAACAACGATGGCGACAAGGCCCCCGCCATACCACGAATAGACATGAATCTACAACCTCAGGGGGAAACCGTACCAAATGATAAGCCTCCGGAGTAAATGGAGCTTATTCCCAAAACTGAACCGAGATCCTAAGAGCAAGGATCACCACCCTGTGTACCTAATACCTGCGGGCATGAACGCGGCCCAGAAGAAGTCGATTACAAAGTGCAGAATATGGAGCAGAAATAAGGTCTGATAAACAAATCATATTTGTATAAAAGAATGAGTCAAGTATAAAAGAGTACATATCAGATCCTAGTGTCATTACCATCTGTTATACCCGTATTTTGGTAATATGCGTGAGGGCGTCGTAGAAAATTTGAGCCTTAAGTTAGGCAAGTTTGAAATTTGTACACAACACCCGATTAGAGTCGTTTTTGGCGAAGCGTTTCCAGACTTTTGTTGGGAAAATTCCGCTATGTCATTTATAATTTTTGCGGATTTTTCCGAGAGGCGAAACATTTTGGACCAGCGGGAGGGTGACGTGTGTCACCTCGCATTGGAAGCAAAGGGACGGCGAAATGGCCATTCTTAGCACGCGTTTTTGTTGCCCAATTTTGGTCAAGGGTTAGGTAGGATATTTTTGTGTAGTTGATGAGCAAGTGGGACCCACAAACACGTGGCTTGATCTTGACCTTACACTTGCTATACACTTGGAAGAATCTTGGCCATTGGTTGGCCATTTCTTCACCTATAAATACCCCTCCATGTTGATGAACTTCTTCATCCAAAATTGTTCTAAGTGTTAAAAATCTCTCCCTCCCCCTCAACCTTGAAATCGTCCAACACCCCTCCCCTTGGTTAAGGCCTTTGGCCGAGAGCCTACCCCCTACCCCTTTGTGGTGTCTAGCCGTGGGGTACCCCCCCCCCTAGCCTAGTTGTTTTCGTATAATACCCCTTGTTGTGGTATAGAAATACTCTCCTAGTATTGTTGTAATGTCCAAATACCTTGGCCCAAATACCTTGTAGTATTCCCAAGGTTACACTTATACAAAAGCCCAGAAAATACGATTATACTTCCATTAGCCACAAAAACGAAACCCTAAGGAAATCTTCACCCGTTGTTGAAGTTGTAAGTAGAAGTTGGTTAAAACTTCTAAGGGTTGTTTGGAGCGCTCGGAGTAGGAGCTAAGCGTTGCTCAGGATCGACTTTATACTTGGATAATTTTGGGCTTATCGAGGTAAACACTACTGTCCTTCTATTGTAATTGGAAATTACATAGGTGTTGAATATATAGTGGTTGTATACTATATATAGAACTGAACTTAGTATTGTGGCAATGTCTTTTGACTTAAGCCTGAAGAATAAAGAATTGAACATTAATCACATAGAAGGATAATAAAGAGAAGAAGCCCATCAGAATTACCTAGAGCTGTATTCTGTAGACTTATGTAGCATTCTTGTGTAGTAGAATTATGCAGCGTCAGGTTAGGCGTGTTAACCCCACCCCGGTTGGCTTGGTAGCCGACCGATAAAGGAGGAGATTTCTGTTTGCGGGGAGGTCTTCTTGAATTTTCTGTAGAAAGATAGAAACTTGTGTTTTGGGGTTAATAGACGTTTGTGACCTTTATAGGTGAACGTACTAAGAGTAGCGTATTCTACTCGAGGAGTGGAAAGGGCTAGCAAGGTTGTAGTACTTGGAGCTTTTGCTTATTATCGATAATCGTCGCGAGGTATGTGAACCTCTTCCTATCTCTTCTAGCATGATATGTGTGAACTATGTAGTAGGCGTACGTGTTAAGCGTGTTTGATTGTTCTTAAAACATAAAGTGTTATAACGGCTTTATGGGAAGTTGGTTATATGACTTTATGTAGGTAAGAAAATACTTTGTGGTTTTAAAAGGTAAGCGATGTGAATTATAAGCGGCTAGTTATAATAAAGAACTTGATGTATTTCAAAGATTTATAAATCGTTTTGAAGGAGAGTAACACTTAGTTTTAAAGGTTTTAAAAAGAGTTATACTAGATTGATGGTGAGTTAGGTATAATGTCGTAAGAGAGGTAAAGAAAATGGTTTCTTGATGTTAGAAGTTAAGAGACTTGATCTTATAAGATAATAGACTTAACTTATTTGTTTTAATGTGAATGTTTGTGTGAAACCTCATTCTTGAGTAATGAGTACTTGGTTTTATTTAAAGGGATAATGTTTTTGATTTGAAATCGAATGTATCGACAGAACACTGGATAGTTAATAAAGGAAAATTTATTGAATAATGATGAATTGTATTAAAACCATTAGAAACCTCCATCTGCATAGAAACTAAGATGAGACAACATGATATACATTTTCTAGATCATGGTCTTGTAATAAGAATGTTGTAAACAAGAATAACCTACTCTCACGTGAGACATATATTACTCAATTGTTCTAAAAAGGAATCCAGTGATTAAGTTTGGAAACTATGAAACCATTTGAAAATGAGAAGCTTGAGTAATTGAAACTAGGCAAACTGGAACTTAGGAAAAGAATGTTGTTACTTGATTTTGAAAAGGAATGTGGGTTGGTCATTCTAATACTACGGGTATCGGGTGACTTTTATAAGTAATGGATCTCTTTTAAAAGAACTTAACGTATGTAGTACTTTGGGGTTAAAAACCCGGACTTTGGCATAAAATGAAAGTACTTTGAGTTGTTGTGAAACTTGCCTATGCTTGTTGTTGTGAAACTTGCCTATGCTTGTGATGATAGCCTTTGTTGTGCAAGTGTGGTATTTACGTATTCTGCGTCTCGATGGCGGTTGACTTATTGAGAACTTACTTGGAGCGTCTTTGGCGGTGATGGAGAATTCCACGGGTATGTTTCCATTTTGATTCTTGTCTTGTTGTTGATGTCACATGGACATGTCTACACCGTCACAAAGATGTCGGCATGCGCCACGCGGTTGATTACCGATATATGGTTATTCTGCAGCATGAACATGTCTACACCGTCTGATATTCCGGCATGTGGCGTTCGGCGGGTTGACCACCGATATATTGTTATTGAGGTTACATGGGCATGTCTACACCGATGCTGATTCGGGGCATGTGGCCACGCGCCTTGTTATTGTGTTGCATCATGGACATGTCTACACCGTCACGATTCAGGGGCATGCGCCATGATGCGAACATGATGGATGTTGGGCGTGAGACCCGTAGTTATATTTAGTGGTGACTTTGAGGCGTGAGTCCACGACTTAACTTTTATGTTGCGTCTTGTATTTTGGTTATCATACATGTCTCCGCTTTTTAAGCTATTATGATTTCATTCTGATGTTGTGATTCACATGCCGGTACTGTTGTCTTGACCTCCTTGAGGCTGCGTTCATGCTGCAGTAGAGGTACATCGATCGTGGATCAGCTCTTAGGATCTCATTTAGCGTGTTGAAAGCTCCGTTCCTTGGAGGCTTATCTTTGGTATGTTTCCACTGAGTTGTAGGTTCTTGTACATTCGGGGTATGGCGGGCCACATCCGTCATAGTTGTTGTAAATCTTAAGTGCAGCCTTTGTTATGGCGGGGTTTGTAAAAGGATAAGCTGTTGGTTTTTATGTATATACTAAAGGCAAGCTATTTTGGTTGCTTTGTTTATTATTATATCTCTTGTTTCATGACTCATGTTTTATTTTCCGCTGGTTTTCTCTGATGTTGTATCACTAGGGTGCCCGGGGTAAGGCACCAGTCACGGGCCCGAATTCGGGGTGTGACATAGTGGTATCAGAGCAGTTAGTCCTCGGAAAGTGTCTACAGACCGTGTCTAGTAGAGTCTTGATTATCGGTGTGTTGTGCACCACGTCTATGTCGAGAGGCTATAGGACATTTAGGATTAGTTTCCATTCTTCTCATTACGAGATCGTGCCTTAGAGTGTGTTGTAAGTTGGAACCTCTGGCGTGTTTCGTTTTACAGATTATGCCTGCGAAGGCAACCGGGGCCCGAAGGGCAAGGCGGCGGAGGCGCTAGTGGGATTGAGGAGTACGAGCGCAGCGCGGCGATGCGAGTAGTGCTTGACGGCGAGTTTTGCGGCGCCGCCGACCTGTGAGTTTAGAGCGCGGCGGGCTGCTGAGACTCTGATACGAGCCTCGATCCCATGCAGGCGGGAGATGGGTCCTGAGAGATGGCGATTATTGGCGAGTTGTGGCAGATATGAGATAAGTGGGCGCAGGCCGATTCGGCGGCCAGTTCAGCTTTGTAGCACCGAGCGGTTTGAGGCTACGGATTTCTTAGTTGTAGCCCACTTTGAGTTTTACTGGTCGGCGGAGGATGATCCGCGAGTTCATCCGTCGATTCTGAAGAGATCACGGGTGATCAAGGCTTCAAAGTCGAGTCTGTGACATTTGGTTCGCGTCGGTGCGTGATACATGATCGATTGGTTTGACTCGTGGGAGCTTTCCGGGAGAGCATGCCTTCCGGCCGTTTGGGGCGAGTTTTGGGGCGCTTCTGGCACATTTCTTGCCTCCACAAATGAGAGGGCTCGGCCGCGATTTTTGATGTTGAGGCGAGCAGGCGTCTGATTGAGTACAATGTGGAGTTCGACTCATTGGCGGTATGTTCCGCGTTAGTAGCTAGTATGGAGGATCGAGTGCACCGATATGTTACGGGCTCGATGATTACCTAGCGAGAGTTGTTGGTGTTTCTCTTCAGGCATGGACATTGCCCGCGTTCGAGCTCATGCGGAGTGCGAGGCGAGCGCGGTCGGCAGGTGGACGGCTTTCCAGGAAGGCGAAGGCGGCGGATATTTTGGCGACTTTTCGAGCGGACCGCCAGCAGAGACTAGTTATGTACCTCGCCATTGCGAGTGGTCCTCCGCGCCGGGACCGCAGGATATTGAGGCGGTCGAGGGCTCCCGGGTTTGAATGTTCGAGAGTAGGGTGTTGGCGGATCAGATCACCCCTACCTGTGGTCGATGTAGTAGACCGCATTTCGGGAGTGTCGTAGTACCGAGGAGCTTGTTATTCTTGCGCCAGCGGGCCATATGACGAGAGGCTGTCCCGAAGTGGGTAGCGCTGGTAGGATAGCCTGAGACTACTAGGCGATTGCGGGCCACGGTAAGTCGCGGTGGAAGTTCGATTTAGCGGTCCTTGAACCGCCTAGTTTGGTATATCCTTAACCACAGAGATACTTGTATGTATTGATGTTAATGATGTGTTAAATGTTATGTTCGGATAGCTTTGTGCTATAGTGTGATTAAAAAAATCTGGTTAGTGTGAGATGGAAGTGGTAGCTTCATGATGTGTTCCGTGTCGGAGGCGGAAGTTGGCGCTCTGATGGTCGGGTTGGGGCCATGTTGCGGGCCAACCCGTCCGTTCGAGGAAGGGTCAGCTCGGGTGGTCCGCCGTGGCGAGGTCACGAGTGCTAGGCCCAAGTTTAGATGACCATCGTATGAGTTCGTGGATCGTTCGACCGAATCGATTCGTGAAGGCGAGAATGGCCTTAGAGAAATCGAGGTTAGTAAGATGACCAAGTTTGGAGGTAGTGACTCCAGGGTTGGAAACGAGCGTTGATCAAGTGTGGTGCGTGTCTTGGGAAGAGTTCGAGTGTTGAGCAGTGCGACGAGGTAGGGAGAAGTGAGCGAGTGTGATCGTTTCTTTGTGAAATGGTGCGGAGGGTATATGTTAGACCTTGGTGGAACTTTTGTGATAACGAGGTGATTCTTCGTGGACTTGGGATTTAGTATTTTGTGCATTTGTTATTTCATGGCGGTGTGGCATGATTGTTTTCATGCGTATAGCGGTGAAGACTATCTGGCGCATGTTTGTGTTGAGACTTGAAGGAACATTCGACGAATGTTTCTAAGGAAGAATGTTATACCGTATTTTGAGTATGTGCGTGAGGCGTGCGTAGAAAATTTGAGCCTTAAGTTAGGCAAGTTTGAAATTTGTACACAACACCCGATTAGAGTCGTTTTTCGATGAAGCGTTTCCACACTTTTGTTGGGAAAATTCCGGCTATGTCATTTATAATTTTTGCGGATTTTTAGAGAGGCGAAACATTTTGGACCAGCGGGAGGGTGACATGTGTCACCTCACATTGGAAACAAAGGGGCGAAATGGCCATTCTTGGCACGTTTTTGTTGCCCAATTTTGGTCAAGGGTTAGGTAGGATATTTTTGTGTAGTTGATGAGCAAGTGGGACCTACAAACACATGGCTTGATCTTGACCTTACACTTGCTATACACTTGGAAGAATCTTGGCCATTGGTTGGCCATTTCTTCACCTATAAATACCCTCCATGTTGATGAACTTCTTCATCCAAAATTGTTCTAAGTGTTAAAAATCTCTCCTCCCCTCAACCTTGAAATCGTCCAACACCCCTCCCCTGGTTAAGGCCTTTGGCAGAGAGCCTCCCCTCCCTTTGTGGTGTCTAGCCGTAGGTACCCCTAGCCTAGTTGTTTTCATATAATACCCTTGTTGTGGTATAGAAATACTCTCCTAGTATTGTTGTAATGTCCAAATACCTTGGCCCAAATACCTTGTAGTATTCCCGAGTTACAACATACAAAAGCCCAGAAAATACGATTATACTTCCATTAGCCACAAAAACGAAACCCTAAGGAAATCTTCACCCGTTGTTGAAGTTGTAAGTAGAAGTTGGTTAAAACTTCTAAGGGTTGTTTGGAGCGCTCGGAGTAGGAGCTAAGCATTGCTCAGGATCGACTTTATACTTGGATAATTTTGGGCTTATCGAGGTAAACACTACTGTCCTTCTATTGTAATTGGAAATTACATAGGTGTTGAATATATAGTGGTTGTATACTATATATAGAACTGAACTTAGTATTGTGGCAATGTCTTTTGACTTAAGCCTGAAGAATAAAGAATTGAACAGTAATCACATAGAAGGATAATAAAGAGAAGAAGCGAATCGTAATTACCTAGGGCATGTACTTTGTAGACTTATGTAGCATTCTTGTGTAGTAGAATTGTACGCGTCCGGTTAGGCGTGTTAACCCCCTGGTTGGCTTGGTAGCCAGGCCTCGATAAAGGAGGAGATTTCTGTTTGGGGAGGTCTTTGCGAGTTTTACGTAGAAAGATGAAACTTGTGTTTTGGGGTTAATAGGCGTTTGTGACCTTTATAGGTGAGCGTGCTAAGAGTAGCGTATTCTACTCGAGGAGTGGAAAGGGCTAGAGGTTGTAGTACTTGGAGCTTTGCTTATTGTCGATAATCGTCGCGAGGTATGTGAACCTCTTCCTATCTCTTCTAGCATGATATGTGAACTATGTAGTACGGTGAGCGTCATACGTGTTAAGCGTGTTTGATTGTTCTTAAAACATAAAGTGTTATAACGGCTTTATGGGAAGTTGGTTATAATGACTTTATGTAGGTAAGAAAATACTTTGTGGTTTTAAAAGGTAACTGATGTGAATTATAACTGGCTAGTTATAATAAAGAACTTGATGTATTTCAAAAGATTTATAAATCGTTTTGAAGGGAGAGTAACAATTGGTTTTAAAGGTTTTAAAAAGAGTTATACTAGCTTTATGGGGAGTTAGGTATAATGTCTTAAGAGAGGTAAAGAAAATGGTTTACTGATGTTAGAAGTTAAGAGACTTGATCTTATAAGATAAGAGACTTAACTTATTTGTTTTAATGTGAATGTTTGTGTGAAACCTCATTCGTGAGTAATGAGTACTTGGTTTTATTTAAAGGGATAATGTTTTCTTGATTTGAAATCGAATGTGTATCGACAGACAAACGCAGAGTTAATAAAGGAAAATGTACTGACTAATGATGAATTGTATTAAAACCGGTAGAAACCTCCATCTGCATGAAACTAAGATGAGACAAAATGATATACATTTTCTAGATCATGGTCAGTAATAAGAATGTTGTAAACAAGAATAACCTACTCACGTGAGACATATATTACTCAATTGTTCTAAAAAGGAATCCGGTGATTAAGTTTGGAAACTATGAAACCATTTGAAAATGAGAAGCTTGAGTAATTGAAACTAGGCAAACGGAACTTAGGAAAAGAATGTTGTTACTTGATTTTGAAAAGGAATGTGGGTTGGTCATTCTAATACTACGAATTATCGGGTGACTTTTATAAAAGTAATGGATCTCTTTTAAAAGAACTTAACGTATGTAGTACTTTGGGGTTAAAAACCGGACTTTGGCATAAAATGAAAGTACTTTGAGTTGTTGTGAAACTTGCCTATGCTTGTTGTTGTGAAACTTGCCTATGCTTGTGATGATAGCCTTTGTTGTGCAAGTGTGGTATTTACGTATTCTACCGTCTCTCGATAGAGGCGGTTGACTTATTGAGAACTTACTTGGGCGTCTTTGGCGGTGATGGAAATTCACGGGTATGTTTCCATTTTGATTACTGTCTTGTTGTTGATGTCACGTGGGCGTGTCTACACCGTCTGCAGATTCCGGGGCACCATGCGGCGGTTGATTACCCGATATATGGTTATTCTTGCAACATGGACATGTCTACACCGTCGATATTCCGGGCATGTGGCGTGCGGCGGGTTGACCACCCGATATATTGTTATTGAGGTTACATGGGCATGTCTACCGCCGCTGATTTCGGGGGCATGTGGCCATGCGCCTTGTTATTGTTGCATCATGGACATGTCTACACCGATGATATTCCGCATCGCGGCCATGATGCGAACATGATGGATGTTGTGGGCGTGAGACCCGTAGTTATATTTGAGTGGTGACTTTGAGGCGTGAGTCCACGACTTGCTTATGTTGCGTCTTGTATTTTGGTTATCATACATGTCTCACCTTTTAAGCTATTATGATTTCATTCTGATGTTGTGATTTCACATACTTGGTACTGTTATCTTGACCTCCTTCGGGCTGCGTTCATGCCGCAGTAGGTACATCGATCGTGGATCCCCGCCTTAGGATCTCATTTCAGCGTGTTGAAAGCTCGTTCCTTGGAGGCTTATCTTTGTATGTTTCCACTGAGTTGTAGGTTCTTGTACATTCGGGGTATGGCGGCCCCGTCCGTCATAGTTGTTGTAAATCTTAAGTGCAGACCTTTGTTGTGGGCGGGGTTTGTAAAAGGATAATTGTTCGGGTTTTTATGTATATACTAAAGGCAAGCTTTTGGTTGCTTTGTTTATTTATTATATCTCTTGTTTCATGACTCGTGTTTTATTTTCCGCTGGTTTTCTCTGATGTTGTATCACTAGGGTGCCCGGGGTAAGGCACCAGTCACGGGCCCGGAATTCGGGGCGTGACAATCTCGTGAAGTTAATCGTACCTTATTATCTTTTCCCATTTTTCAATAAAAGTTATAGTCACTTTCTTACGTAAATACTTAGTAAAATCGTCAAGTTCATTACCATATAACTTACTTACCTTGCATAACATAATCCGACCCTTTATGTAAGGGGGTTATTCTTTTTGTGCTTACGTTATTAAACGTTAAGACCGTTGTACTGTTATTATATCACTTACCCCCTTGACTTGTTATACCGAGGGCTTGCCACCCTGATCGGAGTCTATACGGCTATCTATGCGATCTGTGACTACGCGGAGGCGGTATGCTCCAGTTGATCATTAAGTGTATTATCCCGACGGCGAGTGCACTTATGTGGTGTGTGTGACTATCGGTCTATGTGACTATGCGGATGCGGAGTCCGTGAGGGTACCGCAGCTAGCTACCCCGTCACGAGGAATACCTCATGCGGGCCTATGTGTGGCCTATGCGAGCAACGGTATGCTCGAGATTAGACGCGCACATTGATCGAGGGCGAGTGGCGGCCGATCATGTAGTGCGGTGCAGAAAGACCTCGTGATACGATTTATGGCATTGTTGAATGCTGGGTCTTAGTAGTCGGCTATGCCTTCGTACTTACCCCGACGGTTTATTATGACACAGTGGGACTCGGTGTTCATGTGTATTCTTGGTGCTTGTTATATCATGGATGGCGGTGAGGAAGGAATTCCACGCATGATTGATATTTTGGGCATGAGACCCGTGGTTATATTTGAGTGATGACTTTAAGGGCATGAGTCACGACTTGACATACGCTTACATATTGTGTATCGTAAATTGTTTATCATATATGTCTTTGTTTTATATAGACTATTATGATTTCATTTACAGTATTTTCAGTTTCACATACTTGGTACCTGTTCGACCTCCTTGCCGCGTTCATGCCGCGGTAGGTACACCGATCGTCGATCCTCGCTCTTGGGATCACGATTCGGCGTTTTGGGAAGCTCCGTTTCTCGGAGGCTTATCTTTGGTATAGTCCACGATGTTGTAGGTATTAATGTTCATTCGGGGTATGGAGGGCCTTGTCCCGCCATAGTTGTTTTGCTTCCAGGTGCAGTAGTCCCGTTGTAAAGTCGGATGTAACTGCTCACTTTGGGTTTATATATATATGCCGAAAGACAACTTTTCCTCGGATAAAGCGTGTCTTTTACATTGTTTCATGTTGTGTTTTTATATTAAAGCGATTACTGACGATGTATGTCTACTTGGGTGCCGGGTAAGGCACGATCCAGGCCGAGTTTGGTCGTGACAATTTCTTTTCGGGAGGTTTTTCCAGCGATTAGGAACTCGGTGAGTCCGATGTGCATTCACCTCGGGTGTTTTTGATTTCGGGGGTTGTTATACCCGTATTTCCGGAGTACATACGTGGCGTCGTATACAATTTGAGCCTTAAAGTAGGCATAGGTTCGAATTTGTGCATAGCTACCAAAAGGAGTCGTTTTTCGGCGAAACGTTTCCACAACTTCGAAGGAAAATTCGCTATGTCATTTATAATTTTGCGGATTTTTCCGAGAGACGAAACATTTTGGACCAGCGGGAGGGGCGTGTGTCACCCTCGCATTGGGCGTGAGAAGTGGACGGCAAGGCAAGCAAAGGCACGTTTTTGTGCCTTGGGTTAGGTAGGATATTTGTGCAAGTTGGTGTGGTAGATGGATAAGGTCCACGTGGTTGAAATCTAGCCCTACACTTGCACCACACTTGTCTTCATCTTGGCCATTGGTTGGCTTTCACTTGACCTATAAATACCCTCTAGTTGAAGACATTCTTCGTCCAAAATTGAGCAATCTTTCTAAGTCTCAAACCTCTCTCTCCTCTTGTGATCTCGTCGCCACACACCCTCCCCTCTGAAGGCCCTTGGCCGAAACCTACACCCCCATTTGTAGAGGATTGGCCGTGGGGTACACACCCCCCCAAGCCTAGTTGTTTTCGTATAATACCCCTTGTTGTGGTATAGAAATACTCTCTAGTATTGTTATAATGCCCAAAATACTTTAGCCAAATACCTTGTAGTATTCCCAAGATTACACTTATACAAAAGCCCGGAAAATACTATTATACTTCCTCGATCAAAAACGAAACCACTAAGTAAATCTTCACCCGTAGTTGAAGTTTTAAGTAGAGATTGGTTAGAACTTCTAAGGGTTGTTTGGAGCGGTTGGAGCGCACGAGTAGGAGCTAAACCTTGCTCGGGATCGGCATATAAACTCGGATAATTTTGGGCTTATCGAGGTAAACACTCTTGACCTTACATTGTAATTGGAAATTACATGTTGTAGGAGTATATAGTTAAGTATACTATATATATAGAACAACATCAGGCGGCAATGTCTTTTGACTTAAGCTGAATAATACTTGCAATGTCTTGCGACTTAAGCTGAATTTTAAGAATCGAATCAATCAGTATTACATAGGTGTATTACATGAGACTCGTAAAGCATTCTTGTGTAGTAGAATTGTACACGTCGGTTAGATGTTAACCCCGTTGGCTTGGTAGCGGCCTCGATAAGGGAGGAGATTTACGCTGTTGCGGGGAGGTCGCCGAATTTTCAGAGAATTTTCTAAGTCGGGATCTAAAGATATTAATAGGCGCCTTGTGGACTCTATAGGTTGAAGTACTACGTGTGGAGTGATCTCGCTTGGCTTAAGGTGTAGCCGACGGTTTGAGGTACTTGGGCGTTTTGCTATTAGTCGATAGCCGTCGCGAGGTATGTGAACCTCTTCCTATCTGTTCTAGCATGATATGTGTATAACTATGTAGTGCGGTAGACGCGTACGTGTGTTAAATGTATTTGATTGTCTTTAAACATAAAGTGTTATAACGGCTTTATGGGAAGTTGGTTATAAAAGCTCTATGTAAATGAGAAATGCTTTGTGGTTTTTAAAAGATAACTGATTTGACTTATAACCGATGGATGTAAAAGAACCTTGGAGTATTCTAAAAGATTAAGAAACCTTTTGAAAGAAGTGTGTACTTGGTTTGAAAACATAAGAGTTATACCAAACTTTATGAGAAGATAGGTAACGCCTTAAGAGAGATAAAAGAATGGTTTAATGGTTTAGAAGTTAAGAGACTTATTCTTAAAGGATAAGAGACTTGACTTAATATGGATGTTTGTGTGAAACCTCATTCGTGAGTAATGAGTACTTGGTTTTGGAAGGAATAATGTTTTCTGATTTCGAAATCGAATGTGTATCGACAAACCAC
This sequence comes from Przewalskia tangutica, assembly GCA_029844215.1. Classification (NCBI taxonomy): domain Eukaryota; kingdom Viridiplantae; phylum Streptophyta; class Magnoliopsida; order Solanales; family Solanaceae; genus Przewalskia; species Przewalskia tangutica. Next base: position 202,722 of record JAQGDG010000259.1, read on the forward strand.
GGCGTTAATAAAGGAAAATGTATTGAATAATTAAGTATTATTAAAACCAAGAGAAACTCCATCCGCATGTGAAGCTAAGATGAGACAAAATGATATTACATTTTCTAGATCATGGTCGCTTAATAAGATTGATTATGAACAAGAATAACCTACTCTTTATGGCATATGTTACTCAATTGTTTTAAAAGAGATTAAGACATTGAGCTATGAAACTTTTCAAAAAGAGACTTGCGTAATTAAAATTAGGCAAACTGGAACCTTAGGGAAAAGAAAGGCATTGTGTTGTCTTAAAATGGTTTAAAGCATAAGGTGTTATAACAGCTTTATGGGAAGTTGGTTATAACGACCTTATGAAAACAAAAGAAAGGTTTTATCATTGGTTTTAACGTGGTTTTATCATTGGTTTTAACGTGGTAACTTGACTTTAAAAAAGAAAGTATGGAAGTTGTTTTGGTTTACTTAAAAGATATAAGTCACTCTATTTTTATACTACGGGTATCGGGTGACTTTTATAAAAGGAATAAATCTCTTTAAAAGGAATTTAACGTACGTAGTACTTTAGGGTTAAAAACCGAACTTGGGCATAAAATGGAAGTACTTCGAGTTGTGTATAAACTTGCCTATGCTTGTTGTTGTGAAACTTGCCTATGCTTGTTGTGATAGCCTTTGTTGTGCAAGAATTGTGTTTCTATACTACCGCTTCTCGATGGAGTGGTCGGTTGACTTGTTGAGAACTTACTTGGGCGTGATCGGCGGTGTGGATAAATTCCACGCACGCCTCGCTGATAGTGTTACTTTTGTTAATCGCTTTGGACATACCGACACGATGCGTAAGCGCGGGTATGCTTCCACTTTGATTACCGCCTTGTTGTCTTATTGTTTCCCTTTGGACATATCGACACGACGTATTGCGGGTATGCTTCCATTTGGAATGTTGTCTTATTTGCTCCTTTGGACATATCGACACGATCGTAAGCGCGCGGGTATGCTTCCAATTGGAATGTCTTATTGTTTCCTCGACATGCGACACGATGCGTAGCGCATCGCGGGTATGCTTCCATTTGGAATGTTGTCTTATTTGTTCCTTGGACATACCGACACGATCGTAGCGCATCGTATGCTCCAATTTGGATTCTTGTCTTGTTGTTATCATATCATGTTGCGAGTGAGGAAGGTACTCACGGGGGGATTGATGTCGTGGCGTGAGACCGAATTGATATAAGCTGTCATGTGTGTATGCAGTAGTTTGGTTATCATACTGTCTCTGCTTTTATAGACTATTATGATTTCATTTACTGATTTCGCCACATACTTGGTACTGTTGTCGACCTCCTTGGGGCCGCGTCATGCCGCGGTAGAGTACATCTATCGATCCGCGTTTAGGATCTCATTTCAGCGTTGGGAAGCTCCGCTCTTTCTGAGGCTTATGCTGTATGTTACCACGAGTCCAGTAGGTTCTTGTACATTCGAAGTATGGGTACGGGCCCTGCCCCGTCATAGTTGTTGTATAAACTCTAGAGGTCTTTGTGTAATCGCAGGGTTTTGTAAAAAGGATTAAACTGGTCGTTTTAAAAAAGAGTTGTTTATATATATTTTATTGGAAGGTCACCGTTTGGTTGGCCTGTTTCAGTATCTTGTCTCAGGTTCATGTTTAAGTTTTTATTTCACGTTTTCTCGATGTTGTATCACTAGGGTGCCCGGTAAGGCACCATTCACGGCCCGGATCGGCCTGACAAAGTGGTATCGAAGCGATTAGTCCTCGGAAAGTGTCTGACCGTGTTCAGTAAGTCTTGATTATCGATGTGTTGTGCACCACATCTATAATCGAGAGGCTGCAGGACATTTAGGTTAGTTTCCATTCTTCTCATTCCGAGATCGTGCCTTAGAGTATGTAATAAGATGGACCCTCCGACATACTTCCGTTTTACGATTATGCCTCGCGTAAGACAACCCGCCCGAGGCGGCAAGACAGCAGAGCCGCGAGTAGAGCGGCAGCAGACCACGATACTGAGCCTCGATCCGCGATGCAGCAGAGAGACGAGTCAGAGTAGGCCCGCGACGGCCGTGGTTGTGGCCGAACTTGAGATAAAGCCGGACGCAGCAGTTCGATCCGAGGCACCCGTAATTCAACCCCGAGCGCACGATTTGAGATCACGAATTTCGAGTGTAACGCCGAGTTTTATGGGTCGAGACCGAGGATGATCGCGAGGAGTTCATCCGCGATTCTGTGGATCATGAGAGTGATCAAGGCATCGGAGACCGAGCCGGTGGTCCTAGGTTCGCATCGGCCGCGTGATACCGCGATCGATTGGTTTGATCGCGAGCCGTCCCGGAGAGAATGCACTTCCAGCTTTATGGGACGAGTTCTCAGGCCTTTCTTGCACATTTCTTGCCTCGCGGATGAGGAGGGCTCGCCGGCGATTTTTGGTGTTGCGCAGCAGGCGTGCGGTTCGGGAGTATAATGTGGAGTTCGACTCATTGGCCCGCGACGTCCCCGTTGGTAGCTAGTATGGAGGATCGAGTGCACCGATATGTTACGAGCTCGATGATCACCTAGCCGAGTTGTTCGGTGTAGCTCTTCAGCCGGGCATGGACATTGCCCGCATGCAGGCGTATGCACTTGGATGTGAGGAGCGGATAAATCGACGGAATGACCGAAGTCGCGGGAGAGGTCGACAACAGGTCCTTTGGTGACTTTCGAGGCGGACCGCCAAGAAGACTAGTTATGCGCCTCCGCCAAAGATGAGTGGTCTCTACAATCTTGAGCGTCGAGGTTTGAGCGTGTCGTGGCTCAAGGGTTGATTTTCGGAGAGCGGGGGTGTTAACGGTGAAGCCACCCTACTCGTTGGGACGGCTGTGGTAGACTCCATGTGAAAGGTCGTGCTAGTCCGGGAGTGTGTTTTACATGCGGCCAGCAGGGCCATTTTGGGAGAAACTGTCCGACCAGGGGTAGCACTGGTAGGATAGCACGGACTACTAGAGCAGTTGCGGGTTCTTCACCTTCCACGCCTAGGCGGGGATGTTCGTACACCGCGGCCCCAGAGGTCGCGGTGGGAGTTCCCGATTTAAGCGGTCCTTTGACCGCCTATTTTCAGTATATCCTTAACCTCTAGAGACTTATATGTATTGATGTTGATGATGTGTTTAGCATTATGTTGGTTATGAGTTAGAAAGCTCAGCTAGTTGAATGGTTATGTATGGCATGGAAAGTGTGAACTTAAGAATATTTCATGTTGAGACCTTAGATGTAAGCGTCATCTTGAATAAAAGATTTTACGGTTAGTCCTTGTTGAAATACTTGGTTTGCATATACATATGTTGTGGGATAAGTCCATGGGTAGTGTGAAATGGAAGTGGTAGTTTTTCATGACCGTATAGGTAAGATTGTTCCGATCGAGAAACGAGAGTCGTCGTGCAGGCTCGGGTTGAGGGCGTGTTGCGTGTCAACCCATAGCCCGAATGAGGTGGGGTCGATCGGTGGTCCTCTCCAGTGGTAGGGTCACGAGGGTGCTAGGCCCAAGTTTAGATGACCGCCGATGAGTTCGTGGTTATGTTCGACGAGCGGATCATGAAGGCCGGAATGGCCTTAAGGAGATCGCGGTTAGTAAGATGACCAAGTTGGAGGTAGTGACTCCAAAGTTTTGGAACTAAGCGATGATCGGTGTGGTACGTATACTAGAAGTTCAAGTGTCCGAGAAGCCGCGACGAGTAAGGAAGGAAGAGAACGTGTGATATTTCGTGGCCAGGTGTGGCGTTGGCAACTTGTTAGAAGAAATTCTTCGTTATCCGTCTCGAGAAGGAACATTCGGGATGAATGTTTCTAAGGAGGGGAGAATGTTATACCCCGTATTTCCAGAGTATATACGTGAGGGCGTACGTATACAATTTGAGCCTTAAAGTAGGCATAGGTTCGAATTTGTGCATAGCTACCAAAAGGAGTCGTTTTTAAACGAAACGTTTCCACGGCCGAGGGAAAATTCGGCTATGTCATTTATAATTTTTGCGGATTTTTCCGAGAGGCGAAACATTTTGGACCAGCGGGAGGTGACATGTGTCACCTCACATGGGCGTGAGAAGTGGACGCAAAGGCAAGCAAAGGCACGCTTGTGCCTTGGGTTAGTAGGATATTTGTGCAAGTTGGTGTGGTAGATGGATAAGGTCCATGGTTGAACTCTTGCCCTACACTTGCACCACACTTGTCTTCATCTTGGCAATTGGTTGGCTGTCACTTGACCTATAAATTCACCTCTAGTTGAAGACATTCTTCATCCAAAAATTGAGCAATCTTTCTAAGTCTCACACCCTCCCGCTCCCACTTGTGATATCGTCCGACACACACCCCTCCCCCTCTTGAAGGCCCCCTGGCCGAAACCTACCCCCTTTGTAGGCTTGGCGGTAAATTACACACCCCCTAGCCTAGATGTTTTCGTATAATACCCCGTTTGGGGGTATAGAAATACTCTCCTAGTATTGTTATAATGCCCAAAATACTTTAGCCAAATACCTTGTAGTATTCCCGAGTTACACTTATACAAAAGCCCGGAAAATACTATTATACTTCCCTCAATACAAAACGAAACCTAAGTAAATCTTCACCGTAGTTGAAGTTTTAAGTAGAAGTTGGTTAGAACTTCTAAGGGTTGTTTGAGCGAGTTGAGCGCACGGAGTAGGACCTAAACCTTGCTCAGATCGACATATAAACTCGGATAATTTTGGGCATATCGAGGTAAACACTCTTGACCTTACGTTGTAATTGGAAATTACATGTTGTAGGAAGTATATAGTTAAGTATACTATATATAGAACTGAACAACACTGTGCGGCAATGTCTTTTGACTTAAGCCTGAATAATACTTACGATGTCTTGCGACTTAAGCTGAATTTTAAGAATCGAATGAAATGTAATTACATAGGTCTGATGAGACTCGTGTAGCATTCTTGTGTAGTAGAATTGTACGTCCGGTTAGGCGTGTTAACCCCGGTTGGCTTGGTAGCCACCGATAAGGAGGAGATTTACGACATTGCGGGGGAGGTCTTGCCAATTTTCTCGTAGAATTTTCTAAGTCGATCTAAAGATATTAATAGGCGCCTTGTGGCCTCTATAGGTTGAAGTACTACGTGTGGAGTGATCTGCTTGGCTTAAGGTGTAGCCAAGCGGTTTGAGGTACTTGGGCGTTTTGCTATTAGTCGATAACCGTCGAGGTATGTGAACCTCTTCCTATCTGTTCTAGCATGATATGTGTATAACTATGTAGTACGGTAGGCGTACGTGTTAAATGTATTTGATTGTCTTTAAACATAAAGTGTTATAACGCTTTATGGGAAGTTCGTTATAACATTTCTATGTAAATGAGAAATGCTTTGTGGTTTTTAAAAGATAACTGATTTGACTTATAACAGTGGATGTAAAAGAACCTTGAGTATTCTAAAAGATTAAGAAACCTTTTTGAAAGAAGTGTGTACTTGGTTTGAAAACATAAGAGTTATACCGACTTTATGAAGTTAGGTGTAACGCCTTAGAGAGATAAAAGAATGGTTTAATGGTTTAGAAGTTAGAGACTTTGTAACGATCCGGGCCGTTGCATGGTGCCTTATCCGGGCACCCTAGTGACACAACATCGAGAAAACCGTGGAAAATAAAACTTTAAACAAGAAACAAGATATATGATCATAAACAAAGCCAACCCAATGGTTACCTTCAATAACATATATAAATACAACTCTTTCAAAGCGAGCAGTTTAATCCTTTTTTTACAAACCCCGCCACAACAAGATTACTGGACCTCTAAGATTTACAACAACTATGGCGGACAGGGGCCACGCCATACCACGAATGTACAAGAACCTACAACTCGTGGAACACATACCAAAAGATAAGCCTCCGGAGAAACGGAGCTTCCCAAAGCTGGCCCGAGATCCTAAGGCGAGGATCCACGCCGATGTACCTCTACTGCGGCATGAGCGATCCCAGGAGGTCGATACAACGGTACCAAGTATGTGAAAGCTGTAAAAATATCGTAATGAAATCATACTAGTCTATATAAAGCGGAGACATGTATGATAACCAAACTACGATTCACAACATAAGCGGTCATGTCGATCGAGGACTCGCGCCTCAGTCATCACTCAAATATAACTATGGGTCTCACGCCCACAACATCAATCATGTTCGCATGCCCCCGGAATTCTGCATCGGTGTAGACATGTCCATGATGCAACAATAATACCAATGCCCCATGGCCACATGCCCCCGGAATTCTACCTCGGTGTAGACACGTCCATGTGACATCAACAATAATATCCTGGGTGATCAACCCTGCCGCATGGCCACATGCCCCCGGAATTCTACCTCGGTGTAGACATGTCCATGTAACAACAATAACAATATATCGGGTAATCAACCCGTCCGCATGGCCGCATGCCCCCGGAATTCTTGGTGTGTAGACATGTCCATGTGACATCAACAACAAGGCGAATCAAAATGGAAACATACCCGTGGAATTCTCCATCATCGCAAGACGTCCAAGTAAGTTCTCAACAAGTCGACCGGCCCTCTATCGAGAGACGCGGTAACACAGAAATACCACACTTGCACAACAAAGGCTATCATCACAAGCATAGGCAAGTTTCACAACAACAAGCATAGGCAAGTTTCACAACAACAAGCATAGGCAAGTTTCACACAACTCAAAGTACTTTCATTTTATGCCAAAGTCCGGGTTTTTAACCCCAAAGTACTACATACGTTAAGTTCTTTTAAAAGAGATCCATTACTTTTATAAAAGTCACCCTATACCGTAGTATTAGAATGACCAACCCACATGCCTTTTCAAAATCAAGTAACAACATTCTTTCCTAAGTTCGGTTGCCTAGTTTCCGATTACTCAAGCCTCATTTTCAAATGCTCAAGTCACTTATTTTAGAAAGGTTTCATAACTCATAGTCTTAATCTCTTTAAAACAATTGAGTAACATATGTCATATATGTGAGTAGTTTATTCTTGTTTATAACGATCTTATTCAGAACCATGATCTAGAAAATGTAATATCATTTTGTCTTATCTTAGCTTCTATGCAGATGGAGGTTTCTATTGGTTTTAATACAACACATCATTATTCAATACATTTTCCTTTATTAGCAGCAGTGATCTGCCGATACACATTACGATTCGAAATCATGAAACATTATCCCTTTAAAACCAAGTACTATTACTCACGAATGAGGTTTCACTGAAACATCCACATTAAAACAAATAAGTTAAGTCTCTTATCTTATAAGATCAAATCTCTTAACTTCTAACATCGATAAACCATTTTCACTACATAAGGTCGTTATAACTAACTTCTCATAAAGTTATTATAACACCCTATGTTTTAAACCAACCAAATCACTTAGCATACGTATCACCGCATTACATAGTTCACAACAATCATGCTAGAAAAGATAGGAAGAGGTTCACATACCTCGCGACGATTTATCGACAATAAGCAAAATGCTCCAGTACTACAACCTTGCTAGCCCTTTCCACTCCTCGGTAGAATACGCTACTCTTAGTACTTTCACCTATAAAGGTCACAAACGTCTATTAACCCCAAAACACAAGTTTCTATCTTTCTCTGAAAATTCGACACCTCCCACATGGCGTAAATCTCCTCTCTATCGAGGGCTACCAAGCCAACTGACGGGGGTTTACGTCTAACAGGACGTGTACAATTCTACTCACAATACTACACAAGTCTGCGCAATACATCCTATGTAAATCTGATTCGAGATTCTTTATTCTTGAGCTTAAGTCAAAAGACATTGCGAATACTAAGTATAGCTCCGTATATAGTATCTTGACTATATATTCTAACAAACATGTAATTTCCAATTACAATAGAGGACAAGATAATTACCTCGATAAGCCCAAAATTATCCAAGTTATAATGTCGATCTGAGCAAGGTTTAGCTCTACTCAGTGCGCTCCAAACAACCCTTAGAAGTTCTAACAACTTCTACTCAAATACTTGACCAACTATGAAGATTTCCTTAGGTTTCGGTTTGAGACTAAAAGGACAAAGGTAGTATTTAGGGCTCTACGTATGAGGTATCTTTGGAATACTACAAGGTACAAGGCTAAGGTATTTAGGGCATTATAACAATACTAGGAGAAGTATTTCAATACCACGAGGAGGGTATTATACGAAAACAACTAGGCTAGGGGGTACCCATGCTTGCACCACAAAGGGGAGGAGGAGGCCCTCGGCCAAGACTCTCAAAAGAGGGGATGAGTTGGGCCAGACTCGACACTAGAGGAGGAGGGATTTTAGGCTTGGAATGTTTCATTTGTGGATGAAGAGTTCATCAACATAAGAAGTATTTATAGCAAAACCAAAGGCCAACCAATGGCCAAGATCTAGCCAAGTGCAAGGCAAGTGTAAGGCCAAGATTAAGCCAAGTGCACCTAAGCCCTACTCCACAAAACACTCCTGAAAACCTTTCACAAAACAAGCCACAAAGCAAGGCACACTTGAGGGCGATCGGCAAAGCTTGACCCAGCTTGACCGCGCCAAACCGTCAATGAGGGTGACAAGTGTCACCTCCCGTTAGTCCAAAGTTTCGACTCGGAAAAATCCGCAAAAAACAAAGCGACATGGCGGAATTTTCCGCTTCAAGTTATGTAAAGCGTTTAGTCAACGACTCTAGCAGGGTGTTAGACAAATGTCATTCGGCCAAGCCACACAGGCGGGGTGACACGTGTCACCCTCTATTGGCCCTCAAAAACGTCTTCCGAAAATAACCACAAACGCCAAAAACTTGAAAACAAATTGGGCCCCACAAAACCGTAAATTTATCCCGTGGGCCCCACGTTACCATTTACGAAAATAAAAACTCAAAATTCTAATATAATCAATGAAGTCCAAATACCAAATGGGAATCAATTCCATTAACTAACCTTTTTCTTCACAAATAGCAGGAAACTTTTGTGAAAAACTCAGCATCTTTCTTTCTTTTCAAAATTTACGTGTACTCAAACGTGCGTCCTCACATACATACCACCGCAACTACGGGGTATAACATTCTCCCTCCTTAGAAACATTCGTCGAATGTTCCTTCTCAAATCGGATAACGATAAAGTTCCTCTAACAAGTTCTTAGGCGACGCCACACCGCCACGAACTAACACACGTTCTCTTCTCCCTAACTCGTTGTACCACTTCTCGAACACTCGAACTCTTTCTAGTATCCGTACCACACTTCCGTCAATGTACATTTCCTACCTTTGGAGTTACTACCTCGAACTTGGTCATCATACTAACTTCGATCTCCTTAAGGCCATTCCGGCCTCGCGATCCGCTTTTTGGTCGAACATATCCACCAACTCATACAATGGTCATACAAACTTGGGCCTAGCATCCTCGTGACCGCCACCTGGCGACCACCCAAATGACCCCACCCCAAACCGGGTTCTGGTTGACCATAAATGGTCCTCAACCCGACCCCAACCGCGCCAAACTCTTGTTCCCGATCCTAACAATCTTACTAACTCACATCATGAAAGCTACCACTTCCATCTCACACTACCCACGGACTTATCACACAAATAAATCCCACGTATACCACTACTCGATAAGGTCAAACATAAAATAAATCTTTAACTCAAGGCGACCTTACCACAGGTCTCGATTAGTGACATAGTCTAAGGTTCACACTTACTATGCCCCCACGTATCCTCCCAACTAAGCATGTTTTCTAGCTCACAATTAACACAACGCTATTCGTACATAGCACATAATAATGAGACCATCATAACAAGCATACCAAAACTCTAGAGGTTAAGGATATACACGAAGCTACCGCCCACTCTAATCATAGGCTGCCAGTGCATAATCAGAAGGCGATGAACGACCAGCGATCCAGTGGTTGAGTCGTAACATCCGTGCTACCCTTGGTGGGCAGTTCGCAAATGGCCTGGCTGCGCAAAATAACAAGCTCCTGGCACCACGACACTCCCGAAATGCGGTCTACCGCATCGACCACACTGAGGTAGGGTGACCGCGTCGCCAACACCGCTTACTTCCTGGAAACTGAACCCTTGGAGCCACGACTGCTCCGAATACTCTGAAGGTTGTGGAGGACCACTGCCCAGCGGAGGTACAAAACTAGTATCTTTCGAGGCGGTCCGCCTCGAAAGTCACCAGGACCTGTTGTTACGGCCTCTTACAACTGTGATTCGTCATTCCGTCGACCTCTCCGTGCCTCACATCCCGGTGCATGAGCTGCATGCGGGCAATGTCCATGCCGGTGAAGAGCTACTCTGAACATGCCTCGACATGTAATCATCGAGCCGCAACATATCGGTGCACTCGATCCTCCGTACTAGCTACTGCGCTGGGCGTCAGGGCGATGAGTCGAACTCCACATTGTACTCCGAACCGTCGCCCGCTCTGTCTAAGCATCAAAATCTGCCGGCGTGCCTCCTCATCTGCGGAGGCAAGAAGTGCGTGAGAAAGCCCCGAAACTCATCCCATCTCTGAGTGCGTGCTCTCCCGAAAGCTCGTGAATCAAACCAATCGATTGCGGTATCACGCGGCCGATGCGAACCAAAGGTCACGGGACTCGGTCTCTGAAGCCTTGATCACCCGCATGATCTCGCCTGTCGCCGGATGAACTCCTGCGGATCATCCTCGAGCCTCGACCCATAAAACTCGCGGGCTGACTCAGAAAGTCCCGTAGCCTCAAACTATCTGCTCGGGTGAACCTGGTGCTTCGAATCGGCTCTGCGCGTCGGCCCTATCCTCATATCACGACCACGGCGGCCATCGCCATCTCTTGTAACCCATCTCCTGCCGCTCGGTGTGGGGTAGGCTCAGTATCGTGGTCTCGGCGGCCATTGCCGCGACTCAACCTCTCTTTGAAGTGGCGGCGTCTACAAAACCCGTCGTCACAAGCACACCGGTCTTTATGCGGGCTGCGCCTCGTACTCTCTGTATCTCACTAGCGGTTCCTGTTGTCTTGCCGCCCGAGGGCTCACGGTTGCACTGGCGGGGGCGTAACTAGTAAAAGCGAGATACGTCGGAGGGTCCAACTTCTGGCTCTCTAAGGCACGATCTCGGAATGAGAAGAATGGAAACTAATCCTAAATGTCCTGCGACCTCACGATTATAGATGTGCACAACACATCGATAATCAAGACTCTACTAGACACGATTACGCATGACACTTTCAGAAGATTAAGCGCTCGATACCACTTTTGTAACGACCGTCCGGGCCCGCATCTGCTTATCCCGCACCATAGTGACACAACATCGGTGAAAACCGGATGAAAATAAAACTTTAAACAAGAAACAAGATATATGATCATAAAGCAGGCAACCCAGCGGTTACCTTTGATAACATATATAAATACAACTCTTTCAAAGCGAGCAGTTTAATCCTTTTTTTACAAACCCGCCACATGATTACGGACCTCTAGATTTACAACAGCTATGACGGGACGGGCGCCATACCACGAATGTACAGAACCTACTGACTCGAGGAACCGCATGCAGATAAACCTCGGAGAAGCGGGCTTCCAGCAATTGCCCGAGATCCTAGGCGAGGATCACGACCGATGTACCTACACTGCGGCGTGAGCGCGGCCCCGAAAATCGATGACAGTACCCAGTATGTGAAGCGTAAAAATACGTAATGAAATCATACTAGTCTATATAAAGCGGGAGGCATGTATGATAACCAAACTTCTGATTCGCAGCGTACGCCGATCATGTCGATCGGGACTCGCGCCTCAGTCATCACTCAAATATAACTATGGGTCTCACGCCCACAGCATCCAATCATGTTCGCGTCGCTGGCGCGTGCCGAATTCCGTCGGTGTAGGCGTGTCCGTGATGCAACAATAATACCAATGCCCGTAGGCACGCGTGCGGAATTCTACCGGTGTAGCAGCGTCCATGTGACATCAACAATAATATCTTTGGGTGATCAACCGCGCGTAGCCGTGCCCGAATTCTACCTCGGTGTAGGCATGTCCGTATAACCACAATAACAATATATCGGGTAATCAACCATGCGCGCGTAGCGCGTACCCCGAATCTTTGCATCGGTGTAGACATGTCCATGTGACATCAACCAAGGCGATAATCAAAATGGAAACATACGTGGAATTCTCCATCGGCCGGCGCGATCGAGTAAGTTCTCGACAAGTCGTTGCCCAGGCCTGTATCGAGAGCGCGGTAACCTGAAATACCCGCTTGCACAGCAAAGGCTATCGTCACAGGCAAGGCAGTTTCACCACAACAAGCATGCAAGTTTCCAACAACAAGCATAGGCAAGTTTCACAACAACAAGCGTAGGCAAGTTTCACACAACTCAAAGTACTTTCATTTTATGCCAAAGTCGGGTTTTAACCCCGAAAGTACTACATACGTTAAGTTCTTTTAAAGAGATCCATTACTTTTATAAAAGTCACTTACATGCAGTAGTATTAGAATGACCAACCCACATGCCTTTTCAAAATCAAGTAACGACATTCTTTTCCTAAGTTCGGTTTGCCTAGTTTGATTACTCGAAGCTTCTCGTTTCAAATGCTCAGTCAACTTATTTTAGAAAGTTTTCATAACTCATGGTCTTAATCTCTTTTAAAACAATTGAGTAACATATGTCATATATGTGAGTAGTTTATTCTTGTTTATAACGATCTTATTCTGTGACCATGATCTAGAAAATGTAATATCATTTTGTCTTATCTTAGCTTACATGCAGATGGAGGTTTCTCTTGGTTTAATACAACCGTCATTATTCAATACATTTTCCTTTATTATTTGCGATGATCTGTGATCGTAATGCGATTCGAAATCGGTAAAACATTATCCCTTTAAAAACCAAGTACTCATTACTCACGAATGAGTTTCACGCAAACATCCGCATTAAAACAAATAAGTTAAGTCTCTTATCTTATAAGATCAAGTCTCTTAACTTCTAACATCGATAAACCATTTTCACTCATAAGGTCGTTATAACTAACTTCCCGTAAAGCTATTATAACACCACATGTTTTAAACCAACCAAATCACTTACGTATGCGTCTGCCGTACTTACGTAGTTCACAACAATCATGCTAGAAAAAGATAGGAAGAGGTTCACGTACCTCGCGACGATTTATCGACAATAAGCAAAATGCTCCAATCACTACTGACGCACTAGCCACTTTCCACTCCTCGAGTAATACGCTACTCTTAGTCTTTCACCTATAAAGTCACTGGCGATCTATTAACCCCAAAACACAAGTTTCTATCTTTCTCTGGAAAATTCGTACACTCCACTTATAACAGCGTAAATCTCTCCTCTATCGTAGGTAGGCTGACGAACGGGGGTTTAATCTAGCAGGGCGTGTACAATTCTACTCGCAATACTACCTTTGTCTGATCTATGTAAATCTGATTCGATTGATTCTTTATTCTTGACTTAAGTCAAAAGACATTGCGAATACTAAGTATAGCTCGCGTATATAGTATCTTCAACTATATATTCTAACAAGCATGTAATTTCCAATTACAATAGAGGACAAGATAATTACCTCGATAAGCCCAAAATTATCCAAGTTATAATGTCGATCTGAGCAAGGTTTAGCTCTACTCCGCTCCAAACAACGCCAGAAGTTCTAACCAACTTACACTCAAATACTTGACCAGCTATGAAGATTTCCTTAGGGTTCGGTTTGAGACTAAAAAGGACAAAGGTAGTATTTTAGGGCTCTACGTGTAGAGGTATCTTTGGAATACTACAAGGTACAAGGCTAAGGTATTTAGGGCATTATAACTTGATACTAGAGTATTTAATACCACGAGGGAGGGTTATCTGGCTCGCCACAACTAAATTGGGAAGTACCCACGGCTAGCACCACGAGGAGGAGGAGGCCCTCGGCCAAGACTCTCAAGAGGGGATGAGTTGGGCGAACTCAACCTAGAGAGGGGAGGGATTTTAGGCTTGGAAGGTTTCATTTGTGGATGAAGAGTTAAATGACATAAGGGATTATTTATAGCAAACCAAAGACCAACCGATGGCCAAGATCTAGCCAAGTGCAAGGCAAGTGTAAGGCCAAGATTAAGACAAGTGCACCCTAAACCCTACTCCTGAAACCTCCAAAACACTCCGCAAAACAAGCCACTGAAAGCAAGGCACGCTTGAGGGCGATCGTTGAAAACGACCAGCTTGACCCTGGCGTAGCCTTGGCCAGCCTCCAGGCCGTCGATGAGGTGACAAGTGTCACCCGTTGAATCAAAGGTTTCGACTCTCGGAAAAATCCATAAAAAACAAAGCGACATAAGCGGAATTTTTCCTTACGCAGAGGAAGTTATGTAAAGCGTTTAAGTCGAAGCGACTTTAGCAGGGTGTTGTGCACAAATGTCATTCGTGCCAAGCCACCTGGGCGGGGTGACACGTGTCACCCTCTATTGGCCCTCAAAAAGCGTCTTAGAAAAATATCCACAATGGCCAAAATCTCGAAAACAAAGTGGGCCCCACAAAACCA